>NTHP01000093.1:576790-632927 GCA_003416845.1 Oplegnathus fasciatus | reverse complement strand
AAAAAAAAAACTGGGTCTGTGAAAATAACTCTGAGTCTAAATGGCCTTGTTTTGAGCTGCTATCATCTGGCGAAACCTTGAACAGGAGTAAGCAGCGAGGTGCTTCATTAGGGTAAAATGATCCTCATTTTGTTTGCTTTTGCATGATGCACACAAAAAATTAATTAGAAGTGTGAACGTATTCATATCATTTGTTTGTTGAGTGATCAACCAGTATTCATGTAGCTGTCTCACAGTCAAAACAATCAGCAAAGTCAGTTAATGCACCGAAAACACGAAGAGAAAATTATACACAATATGTCTTGAAAAGAACACAGATGGCTGTAATTCACTGTACTTTGCAAGTATAAAAATATAGCCACGACTACCTAAATATTCATGTAGAGTACAATAAATGCCAGTGAATATCACTAAAGTACAACCTCAGCCTTTCAGCCCTGCAATCTGACTCTGGGGTAAATCTGTACATGCTATACATCAAAAGCTCTGGAGTGGGACGGAGAAACCACTTAAAAGGGCACTCCAGCAACTTAGTTTTGCACTTCTGTAAGGTTAGTAGACTCACAAGGGACAGATTTAAAAAAGAATGATCAAAATTGGTGCAGCATAGGCCGAGGTATCCTGACTTTTAGCCCAGAGTAAGGGGGCAAGCTCCAAATATGTGGCTGTTCAGGGCCCAGATTTGGCCTTTTAGATATCCTGAAATGATTTAAGATAATTTGAGATATTTGAGATTCTCCATCAAGCTCCAAAATACCTGTATTTCCCATAATGCAACCCAAAACATATTTTGTTACTGTCCTTGCCTGGTAAATGCCCAGTTTGTAATGTTATAAAGCTGTAGTCTCCTAGCCCAAGCTGAAATATCCCAGATGACATCATCAGGGTCAGAACACACAAACTGTAGTTTATTTTGGTTCAATCCCACATACACTGTCCTGCTGCCAGAAATACTCAAATGTGGATGAATCCGCCGCTGAAAATAATCCCTGACAAATGCCCTATTTCCTGCTGTTTGAGTAATGTTAATGATAATGATAAAAACTGCAGTGTTTGTTTTCTGTTTTAAAATGAAAATAAAATATATTTGTAAACCCTTTTTTCAAAGCTTCCAGCCTGTCCTCCCAAGAAGAAGGCCAGCATCAGTAGTTTCAGCAAGTGCCTCAAAACGTTTAAGCCCAAGTGACAAAGCCCTCTGGCAGCCGCAGTAATTAAGATGGGAGCAAAGGAGGAAATCGGGATGAGGTGAGGATTTGTAACAGTTTTGGAAGGCTGATCAGAAAATGCTTCTGTGTATCGTTCTAGAGGGTATGGACAAACAACGTTTCTTATTGTTTCTTTTGGGGGACTTGTTGCTTTAGTAGGAACCAATGGGCGAGGGCTGAGTGTCACAGACAGGGTAGGAAAAACTATGAAATAATGCTAGTCTTATCCTTTAACACTAAATTGTAATAGGCCAGCTTATTGTCTGTGACTGTGTGAAGACATTTTTGTCCCCACACTATGAGTACACACACACACACACACACACACACACAGATCTCTTAGCAGTTGGACACACAAAAGGAGCTTCTGTGTGTTCAGTATTTATTTCATGTTTTGTCCACCTGGCTCCATAATTCATGAGTTTATTTACATGTTAATTAGAGAGGTGAGTTGGTCATATAGTGTCTTTTCTCCCAGCAGGAGTCACAAAGGCCCTCCCTCATCATTACTCTATCCGGATGCAGTGAAGAGTCCCAAAGCAGTATCAATGCTTGTAGATTGTCTTAATGTATTTCATATCATACAAGGGCTGTGCTGGATAAATACTCATAATCTGTTACACACAGATATTTAGTCAAAGATCAACTAGAACATGATTAACACAGTGCCACAAGTCGCGGAAATATTAAATATGATGGAAAGAGAGGGCATCTTCTCTGTGAACACTCATTTTAAATGTCACACAACTGCTGTCATTAACCTGTATTCATGTTAACTTTGTTACGCGATGTCACAGTCATAAAATATAGATTTGATCAGCAGCCAGTAGCTTGCAATGACTGCTGGTTAACATGCAGTATTTATCAGCCGTGACTAGATCTATTTCTGTCTATTTCTTACTCGATTGTCTGAAGACAGAAACAGAAAAACGAAGTGAGATCAACTATATTGTGAATTTGGCTGCAATAAAACACAGTATAGGTGATCACAAAGAGCAGGAGGGGACTGAATGGGGGTTTAACAGGATGAGTAACTGGCTGTGTCTGTCTGCAGTTGGGGCTGTGTGGCAGTGAAGTTAAGAAGACAACCTTCTGCCGTCTCTAACTTTCTCTGACATCACTCATTTAAAATGACAATGCAGTCAATCACACAGCTGCTGTCATTAACTTGTACTGGTGTTGATTTTGTCAGACAACATATAAAATAATAAAATAATGATTTAATAACCGCCAAGGCACAGTAGCTTGGATGTCATTTGAGCTGTGATAAGGAGTATAGGTGACCACAGAGAGCAGGAGGGACAGGACTGAGGCTCATTTGAGTACCAGGCTGCCCAGGCAGGCAGGCTGGAGCTGTGTGGCAGAAAACTTAGGACAACTTTTGTCTCTAACTTGAATGGCTATATTTTAAATGTGAATATAGCCATTCACGCAGCTTTTATCATTAACCTATATTTATGCTAATTTAGATTTTGTAATTTTGACACTTGCATACTGTGACTACTCTAGGACTGATTCTGAAACACTTGATAAAATCAGTATGGGCCTGGAGTCTGCATCACATATGTTTTCGTTTTTATGGAGAGTTTTTTGACTTTACCTCTAGTGTAGGCCACACACACACACACGCACACACACACACACAAAGGCTTTTTATGTGTCAAATCTTTTCAGGTCGTGTTTGTAAAGTTCTAAACTCTCGCTCTGCTGACTGTGACATCCATCAAACCCTATTTTATGATCATGAAGTCCTATGATAAAAAAAAAAAGGTTAATGGCAACAGTTTTACTGAATGATTGCAGAGAAATTCAGAGAAGTTATCAGTGACCATCAGAGCCCATGAATGACTGTAGTCGTGTTAAAAGAAAGAAAGAAAACAGCCTCTCTTTAACATACAGTATAATGAAGTACAAATTAAGTACAGTACAGTACAAATGAAGTGATTCAACATAATGGCCAAAATGAAACAAGGGGGAAAAAGGAGATTGATGGGTGACACACTGCACACATACACACACACAAGGAAATGAAGCAAAAGTGCAGGCAAACTGACTGACATGCACAAATAAACTTCACTTAAACATCACTTCTTGACCAAACTATTCACACGATACTGCACTGCATGACAGTACAGTGGGATGTCCTTCTCCCTCAGGCTGTAAAGCACTGCGAGGGCTCGTCAAGGACACAGGCGCTCCATTCGGCCTTGTTATGTCGGAGTCAGAAAATGGCTGTGATCCCTCCGATGGCTGGATGAGTGCTGGAATATCCACTTAAGGCTAAGCCAATCTCTCCCTTTTGCATATCGCTGAAACATCACTTAACATTTCACCTCAACACTTCAACTTCACAGTGTTATAAAAGTGACACATATTACCTACTAAAGGAAATGGGAGCATGAAATGGCCCATAAATCGTAACAAGCACTGCTCTCTCCGGAAACATGCTGATGAGTTCTCTAACTTGGGTCTAAATATTATGACTCGGCGAGGATGTGTGTGAGCTGCCGGCAATCAACCAAAGTGCAGATCGTCAACTATTTTACAAACCAGATAAAGTCATTCTGTGAATCTCTGTATGAAAAGATTTTCATCTTCTTGAAAAGGGTTCGGGTTAGGGTCACGGCTAGGGTTACAGTTAGGGTTAGGCTTTAGGTGATAAGATTTTTTGAAGACTTCCACGGAAGGCCCTCAGGCTCAGTTTGAGTAGGGAGTTGAAGGCAGTGCACTCAAAGCCCTCCTCCCCATGTGGACCACCATAAGATAAAGCAGAGGAGAGAAAGGGAAAGAAAAGAGAAGCAGAGGAGAGAGGCAAAGCAAAGAAAGGAGACATGAAGAGGCAGAATAGACAAGAAAGAATAGGAAAGGAAGTAGAAGTAGAAGAAAGCAAAAAGAAACAACTAAAGAGGCAAGATAAGGGCAAGACCAGGGAGAAGGAACGATAGAGAATAAAAGGGTTAACCATCAGGCAAGGGGGAGAGAACCTGAGATGCCCAAAGGCTGAAGAAAGGTGGGGTCAAAAGCAACATTTAGTATGGTAGGAAGAAGCTACTTGGGCTGTGGAAATGTAGGAAGCAAAGGTATAAATACTCACCATGAAGAGGAGAAGAGCCATGGACAGCCGAAAGTAGAGACAGGTGTGCAGGGAGGCTCCAAGAACAGGCAGCAAATTAGCATACAAGTTAAAGGAGCCATGATTAATGAGTCATTCAAACTGTAGGACACATCAGTAACATCAGTAGTAAACCTGGTCAACAAGTAACAAACCACTAGGACACATAATTTATGCCTTCAAAATTGTTACCAATCACTGTTGAAACATAAATCAGTTTTATGATGTGACAACACTACTATAAGGTTTGGTTTAGGAAATGATCATGGGTTAGGTTGAAATAAGTTCTTAGTTAAGGTTAGGTGGTAAATAAAATGACTACTTTGTTAAAATTAGGGGACCTTCGTCGTCATGGTTACTGTAATAAACACGTGGTGAAGGCTGGGGAAGGTTAAACCATGGTCATGATTTTAAAAAAAGAAATGTTGACAGTCAGTTTGAAACGGGAAGCGAACAGCGGTCTCCCGTATCAAATCCAGATGTTTTGTTGACCTCCTTCCTATGCAGATTTCCTCTTTTGCTCCTGTCATCATTCCTGCGGCCACTAGAGCGCATTGTCACTTGGACATAAGTGACAATGCGCTTTGGGGCATTTGCCGAAACTGATGCTGTCGTTCTTCTTGGGAGGACAGTCTCAGTCTGTAGTAAACCTGAGGATGGGTGTTAGGCTGAGGCTTTACGGGGTTTTTATCTTCCTAAAAAAATTCATACCCACAATACAAAACCTCTTCAATACAGAGAAATATAGAACAATACACAGCTGGAAGTCATCATCTCTGAAACACACATTTACCAACAAACCACTTCTCCCTACCTTTCCTTTCTATCGCATTACAGTTATCAAAGAGCGTATGAATGTGAGAGAATGAAAGAATGGATTTGGTAGAAGATGAGAATCAATGATAGCGATAGAACAGCAGAGGGTAATTGGGTCCAATCTACAGCAGGCTGGATTAATTAAGGAGCAGGGGAGAGTACCTATAGATTCAGCTCCTAAAGATCCCTCTAATTGGACAACGAGATTGGTAATGATCGGAACACTGTGTCCACTGTTTGTGTCTCTTTAGAGAAATAAATCAAAACGGGAACAATGCGTAGACACTTGGAAAGCTTTCATGAATTTTTGGATAGTTTTGAGTTAGTTGGAACTTATGAATAAAGGAAAACTTTAACTGATACTTCCACAATGTGTGCCCATTGCAATCAGCTTGAAAAGTGGAATCTCTCTCAGAAAGTTACGTAAGAGCATTCAGGTCCTTCTGTGTTTAGCTTTGCTTTTAATTAGAATGAAGAGCAGAGACCAAATGATATGGCAGCTTATAATAATACAAAAAGAGTTAAGCAAAAATTTGTGTTTGCTTTTAAGGTAAGTGAGTTGACTTTTTAATGAAAATAAATTGTGCTGGGTTAGTCTGTATCATCAGCTGATGTAGCACAATCTATACGTAATTCACAGATACAAATTGCAAGCATCTGTACTGTAGGCAAGCAAATACGGCAAGATTTAACAGCATGCTGTTGTGTGTTTGAAGGGCAAACAGATGAATCATGACAGAGTGCTGGACTTAGAACGTGGGCGTGCAGGTAAACAGCCGGTGCAGAGAGTGAAACAGGGACAAATAAGCCCAAATGGGACTTAAAACACCATCCAAAAAGTATCAGTGCTTGTGCAAAGAACAATAACACGTGGAAGCAGAAGTCTTGATGAGCAGGTACACATGAACATCCATGGCTTTTATTCTTGCTGTTGTAAACACCTGATGTACAGTATAAATGATGCCTATGCATTAAAAACAATACATATGCCATTTCCCATACATAAACTGGTATTTATAGAAACAGAATGTGCAGCGAGAATGTGCACACCTTACAGTACATGTACTTCACACCAGCACCTGACTTGCTCCTTTGTTCCTGTCATTATTACTATGGCTGCTAGAGGGCGCTGTCACTTGAACATAATCATAAACATGTGTCGTTTTGGGGAACTTGCTGAAATGATGGATGCTGTCAAGGACAGTCTCTTGGGAGGACAGTCTCTAATTGCAACATAGACTGTATGTAAAGATGGACGACATGAGAGCTCCCCAAATGTGAAGCCAAAACATCTGGATCGCCCCTTGCTGGCTGGTTGCAGTATAGGTCATAAATCCCACCCCCTCCATGTCAGCAGATGGGACATGGGCCAAACTAAAAAGTACACGTCAAATAATTCTTTCCCAAAGATGGTTTCTATCATTTTAAGTAGTTCTTATCACGCTGATGTTTGTTCAAGTGTTTGTTTTTCTGATAAGTTTGGTTTTAATTAGTTATTTGATGCTATAAAAAACAGGGTGTGGCATCATGATTGACAGCTGTCAATCACAGCTGCTCTGAGTGAAGTAGTCAAGGACACACCTGCGGACTTCTTTTCGGGAATCGAATCGAATAACTTTAGCAGGTGGTCGTTGGTTAGCAGTTATTAATTATAGATTACAGAGTGAATGGGCGGGTGTATGGGCGGGACCTCGATGCCGCGGCTCCATACCCCGATCCCTACTGCGCAGACTCTGGTTCCAAATGACGTCACCAGCGCGAGATGGCAGCGCCCGTATCCGGGATATTTTAGATTCATTTCTGTACGGTGGGAGGAAGTGGAGACGCGTCGTCCATCTTTATATACAGTCTATGGTGCACACAACCAACACACTGAAGGAATGCATCATGCCAACACGAACACAGTTAATAGCCAGTGTGTTATGTTTCCAGCAGCAACAGTGGTTTGTTTAGACTACATAAGAAGAAGCATCACTGTCTAGTCAGCATGGACAGTAATATGGCCATGGCCCACCCATACATGCTCAACTTTAATCAACAGGACATCCAAGGAAAAAGATGTTACAGCAGAGAGCACTCTGTTTGACTGCCAACTGATCGTGGAAGCTGCAGTGCTGCAGCACCACAGCAAGTGCTTCAGAACAAGATGAATATAAGGGATTACAACTTTGTTTTTTCAGACACAGTCAGTGTATTATCACTATTCAAGTCTGACGTATGGATGAAATATTGTGCAGCTCCTTAAAATGTCACCGTTAAACAAAGAGGTGACTCTGATGACAGGGAATAAGCCTCGGGGTCAGCGGCTCACCACAGAGACAGTGTCTCTGTCTGATCCGCTGCTGTGTAAACTCTAGCGGCTGCAGGAAGAGATGGATCCACACGGCTGCAGTCTCTGAGGAAGCCCTCATTGCCATGGAGCTCAGCCTCTCTGAGACACCTGATCTGAATCCAATCACGGCAGCCGTCTGTGTGTGCTCTCTGCAAACACCAGCCGCCCAGGAGACTGGCTGCTGCTGGCCTTTCTGTCCACATGAATGTAATGGAGATCCATCTCGGCCCTCTGCTGCCAGCCTCCTCCCACACCTGAATGACACACTGCCATTTTACTGTAGCAGTTATCATAGTGTTGTAATGCATGTTATAATGTATATGGTCTTCTTGCCTTCTGAGTGAGGGAAGGATTTTAGTCTGTTCCTTTTATTATGCTTACAGTCACGTGTGAGCCTTCTTGGTTTATACTGTAACACAAGTCACACAGGTCAGTCACTTTTGGTCACCAAGCGTATGATGGAAAACACCATGGAAGGAACTTTGTTTCTACACCAAGCACCAAGCCAGTGTATTTAATTTTTGTTAAATTCGTAGTTAGTTAGTTAGTTAGTTAGTACTGAAAATAATAGTACAATGTTAGTATAATATTAATATATATTAATTATATAATGTTGGTACGTTCATATAATGTCATATAATAGTATGCTATATACCACTAGTATAACATTAATTCCAATTGGACAATACAGCAGTTTAAGAAATACACAACCAACATTTATCATTTTTGTAGGTTTTGTTCCTTCATTAAGTCCTTGTGGAAGAAAAATGCTCTACACTGGTGGTTAGTCTCTAATGTGTTAATGCTCTAACTTGTCAATAATCAATAACCATTCATGCTTAACAATGAGTTCAACATTTCTAAAGTTTGCTGCAGCACGTCAACTTTTTTTAATGTCCCACCCCATCCAGGCTGTGATTGGCTTTAGTAGCAAAACTTTAGTGGCGTAGTGTGTTTGATTTCCTGTTGATAAGTTTGAGTTTCTGTCAGTGGTAAAGATGATAAACACTGCTGGGTTTTCTGGTTATTTTCCCCGCTGCTGTGTGTTTATTGGTATGTTATCTCCAGGTCTGTTTATGGCATGTTCAACATTTGTGCGGAGCAATGGCCAGGCTTTTTAATCAAGCTGTGTGGTGCGTTGTCACTTCGAATGTGCTCTTATTGCCTCTATTAAGGAGATGAATGAAAAAGGGAAATAGGCCAGAGGGAAACTTATTGGGCCTCAGTTGTTCATATCTCTGTCAGAGGCCAGATGAGATGCACCAAATGAAAACCGAGCTCAATATTTCTCTTTGATCTGTAAATGCCTCGGGTGCACTCGCATCCCGCAATTGAGAGATTAATATGTCTGTCATCATTATCATTAACTGTGTTAGAGGGATTACGATTTCTGGCTGCGGACTGGTTCATCTTTTTCTGCACATTAGGTTGATTTTTTTTGTCAAGATGATGATAAAACAAACAGAGCGTGAGCCAGACTTCGTGTGAACAGCAGGGAATTCCAAGCAGTGATGGCAAAGTTTGCGAAGATGACAACATACAGCATACAATTTGTCTTCATCGCTGCAGGTAAAAAATGAAGTTCAGCTAAAAGGCGATGAGGCTCATCGGAACACACACACACACACTCAAGCATCTTGCCCCAGATCATAAACACATCGCACTGAATCATTTTTCAACCTAAACGTCATATAGATTTATTTTATGCTGCAAATATTAAGAACCTGATCATTATATAGTTCTGTGTCTGTTTCTGTACACACCACAATAGAAAGTGGCTCAGGGCGATTAATGCAGTGCTCGGCTTCCTGCCTGCTCATACTGGATCGGGGGGGAATCATCATTCTGAATCCAGTTTGTCTGGGGCCAGGCTGACGCTGTGGAGGATTGCTCCGCTGTTTGAATGCAAGGCGGCACGCATTAATATTTGTACCATTTCTAAAAACATGCAGCGTTATTTCCATAAAAGCAAACATACCGCAGACCGCAGACACTTGCCTGCTGTCCAGGTTGCTGGAGTCAGCGTGTCTCGCACAGAGCCGTTTCAACACCACGTCACATTCTGGAGCCTTTCACACTCAGCTTAGAGGGAAGTCTGGGATATCTGGTGGTGTTCTTGCATTAGTAACGTGACAGCCACTGTTGTCTCGGACAAAGCCACTGCTGATAATAGGTACGTCCATTATGTTTAACATCTGAGGTCATCAGTTGAACGTATTATTGATTTTTTTTCTGCAACACCTTTGCACCAATATAAATGAGATTCCTTTAATCTAACAATTACCTTCTCTACATGGGCCCATTAATATATCATCATGGTATTTTAAGGTAAACGTCCTGCTGTGGCTTATTAAAACCTCTATTACCAACCTTCACTGTGGGCTACAGAGGGCTGAGCAGCCATCTGTGGCCTGCCTGGTCTGCTCCCTGCTTTCTGTTGGTAATCTGGACTGAAGCAGCTACAGAGAGGGATTAGTGAACAGGGAAAAGAGAGAAAATGGGGGAAGAGGGAGGAGAGAGCTGCTAATATTCAGCGGTGTGAGTTGCCTGTAGTGCAGAGTCTGCTTTCTGAGGCCTACTGACATTATCAAATGGATTGACATTTCAAATATTTGCAGTGCTCAGCGGGTCCAAATGTGGTATAAGTGAACCATGGGCCTCCTCCTCGCCGCCCAGCAAGCCATGCATGGCCATTTCATCACAAGCACAGAAATGAGATCCAACAGCCTCTGCTTTCCAGACCTTTACAGTGCAGACAATGCAATCTGAAGAGCAGGTACTTTCCTCGAAACAGACCATTGCCCCGCGCCGACTGCAATAGCTTAAGTGCAAGAGGTGCATTTTGAAGCACGGGCACTGAATGATTAATTTAGGTCAGAGTGCTAAAGCGGCGTGTACACTATCTCCTTTTAGCTCCAGCAGATATTCCTCATGTGCGCCCGAGCATCTGCGCCCTGTTTGAGGTGACAATGTAGCACTAATCCACACAACCTTGGAATGAGGCTGCAGTAATGACAGCAGAGCCTGTGGTGTGTTTCCTATCTGAGAGCTCGTACCAAAGCTAAAAAACGCTGTCAGAACCACCTTAGAAAATACAAGTGCTGTGAAACTAATCTTGCCAAAACCGATTAAGCACCATGAGTGCATATGCCCCAGTTCACCCGCATGAAAAGACATCTTGGCATGGCAGAGATATTAAAAGAAAGCTAGAAATCCAGATAAGAGCAAGACAACTGACTTGACTCGCTTGTGTAACACTCAAACAGAACACAAGAGCGCCGCTGATTGAGGCGTCAAAAATGAAAATGTTTTTGTTCTAAAGTTAGCTCAATGCTGCGTCTGTTGTCAGATAATATGAGAATGAAACAGTGCTTGTGGCTGCAGCGGCTGTCACTCTGATGAGTTTTACATGCTGTTTTTATTCGGTGACTTCACTTTTTAATTTGTGTCTGAGGCTCCAGCATGAGACCATTTAACAGACCGTGTAGTAATGGTTCTGTATTCTATATTAGCTCAGTGTCTTAGTTTTTACAGGTTGAAAAAGATTACTTTTCAACCTTGGAAAGACGAGTGTGCTGCTGCTACCCCACCTGTCAACTAGGTACCTCTGTGAGAAAAAGATAACTTGGCAGGACTAACTGATGTTCAGGAGGAGTCTGCACTTTATTCACTAAAGCATGTCAGCACATGGCCTTTATCAGGGTTTAAAGGACAGGTTTGAAATTTTTCAAGTCTATTGCAATACAACACTCCAGATGCCATGTGTAAATTGAGAGAGTACTGGGCGCTGTATTACTCCTCCTCTCCATACCTGCCTTAAAGTGATATCATTCATAATAGGACAGCGTGGATGGCAAAGTTTCCAAGTTGTTTCTCAGTCCAAAAACAACAAAACATGCGATCCACCCTTTCAGGGGTCTGTTCCAGAATGCAGGTTTAACAAACTCTGAGTCTAACCCTGAGCTCTGAGTTGATCAACCCTGAGATGGGAAACTCAGAGTTTTCGGTTCCAGAACAGCTGATCTGAGTTGGTTCAATCAATGTTCACTCTGAGTTAAGCGCGTGCGTGACGACTATAAAAAGCCATCGTCACTGGAGCATCGATACTACAATTCACCATTCACCGAGAAAAAACGGTTGTCTTATGTCACCCCACTGGAGTTAGAAGTTCTAAAACGCGCTGATGGAGAGTATGAGCACATTTTGAGAAAGAAAAAGCAACGCACAGCAAAGGAGAGAGAATAGCTGCCCAAGTCAGTGCGTAAGTTTGAATGCAGCAATCTGTCCATTTAACATTTAACCACACTTTTAATATTACAGGTGAAATGTGGTGGAATGTTATTGAATAAAATTTTATTTTCATTTAGGTGTAATCATGGGTACAAAGTGCACTGATGCAGCTGAAAATGAAACAAAAACACAGTTACCTCACTTTGTTTTCAATCATATTTGACATATTAAACAAATATGAAAAATATAATTCAGTGCAAAATAAAAACTAATTACTGATCCCAGTCTGAGGTTGCAGCAGAATGTCATTAACAGAATATAATTTAAAATATCGTCAATAACTTCAACTTGTAACTTTATTGTGCCCGAGGGGAAATTTGTCTTACAGTCAGGTAAAATACAGAACACACAGAGACATCGGCACACGGACTCAGGTACAAAAAACATGATAAAATACATGAATACATTAAGAGACAAACACCTGCAATATGTGGAATTCCTCTTTTATGGTCCTCAGAGGTTTGTGCACAGGGAACACTACTGCGCAGTAGGTGTTTAAGTGTAAAGGACACTTTTCTTACGGCTCTACAAACAGTTGCTGTCCCGATATTTGTCTGCGTTATGTTAATGTCATAAAGGAAACTCCAGCTGGCAAAAAAACAAAGAGCAACGTAACGAATTAGCTCTGATCTGAGGCCGGAGAATGTTGTTCACATAAATGATAGAGTGACTAAAAACAGTAACGTTTGATTAGGTAGTCATCAGGGAATGATAGCACATCTAATCAGGGTCCCAAAATCATCTCCCGACGTGAGGCTGTGAATTAATTCGGCTTCAACATCGATCAGGCAAAATGAGGAAACGACAACCCGTGTCTGACAGCTGCTTCAGGCTCAGCAGGAGGGAGGAGACAGAGAGAAACTCAGGGTTTGTTAAAGAAAACCTGCCAGCGAGCAGGTTAGGTTCAGAGTCAGTTACCATGGTAACTGACCCTGAATTTAAGTCACCTCTCTCTCTGGAACGGAAAACCCAGAGTTTCTCTCATCTCAGGGTTAACTCAGAGTTTTCACTAAACCCGCTTTCTGGAACAGACCCCAGGATAACCTGGATGTTGCTCCCTTCTTGCTCTCCTAGAGTGCCAAATCAGTGGCTAATAAGACAGATCCGACCCTACATTTGTGACATCAGCTGTGACTGTCCAATCCTTTCTGACACACATTCCAATTTATACATATCTATCATTCTGACCAGTAGCCTTTAGTGGCTAATGTTAGCAAATGTTAGTTAGATATTGCTGTGTTATTGTGTCAATTCACTGACTTTGTTACTCTTCTCCATTTATGCTGTTGTTACATTGTTCAACATTTTCCATCATCCCACAGTAATCACTGTTTGGCTAAAGATACAAAGCCTTCCTTTAAAGCTGCATTTGTTTTTTGGCCACTTGTGAGCAGCACAACAATCTGACATATTATCACATTCTGAAGTTGTTATGGCAAACAGTTACCTGATTACACAACAAGCAGATAGGGAGCAAAATTTGCGTTCATTTAGAGTCGTGTTTCTGGCCACTTGGTGAATGTAGGTCCAATATTCACTCTCCTTATTGCTCTGTTTTTGGACTAAAAAAAAAAAATGGCTGCTTTAGCTGCTAAGTGCTCCACTATTTTCACCCACACTACATCCAGGGGTGTAGTGCTGCCGGAGCGCACCGGAACAATGTTCCACCACTTTTTTTCTCCAAGTGAGGAAACAGAGTATTCCCGGTTCGCATAATCCGGTTGAAATTCATAAACATCTTTTAAGCGCTTGAAGATCCAATCATCACTAAAGCATGTGTCATGCAAGAGAGCCAATAAAAACAAATGGAATGGTCCAACCCAGTAGACATTTCGACGTTGAAAAGACGTTGAAAAGACGTTGAAACGACGTCTAACCCTCGACGTCTTCAGGGGGTTAAAATATACAGCCAAAATGAAAGTTGAACAGACGTCAGGTCGATGGCTTTTCACCATCATTCTTCAACATCTCCACAACATCAGGTCACAATGTAGATGTTGTCTCAACGTGCAGTCTTCAACTTATTGCATTTCTATATCCTGAAATGTTTTGTGAATAACTGTCTCGCAAGAATTTCACCAATACTTATGATGACCTCAGGGCAAAGCACAACCACTCAATTTTCAAGAATTCCTGCGCATCGGTTCAGATTAACTTTTTAATGTAAAATAATCAATTACAATACAGTAATTATTATATATTAATTATAATACACATGCAACTATATATGAATTAATTACAGAGACCATCTCATAGAAAATCCAGTTTGCTCTCCTGGTGTGCTGGAATACTTCTTGAATGCTGCATTATTCCTGCGGGCAAAGGACACATCATGCAAACTAAATGCCAGTTTTTATAACTCTGAAAATTGCATATGAACACATAAAAGTCGTCTAATGTTCTACATTATTAAATAACTTACCGATAAATGTGTAAAGAATCCTTTGTCGTGCTGTTTGTGCTGCTCGAGCCGAGAACTGTGACTAATTTGAATGATGCAAGACATGCGCAGTAGGTTGAAAGAATTCTCCTTAACTTTATATCGCTTATTATGCAAACATAACTTTCAGGTTGCATATAAAAGTACTCTATAACACTGTTAGGGTATGAATTTATACTCAATAACATTTACATTTTTTGTAAGTCAGACTGTTCTGTGGTTTAGGTGCAACCTGGATGTCGTTTCAACCCATTTCATGCGGGAGATCGTGGCATAGACTTGCTGTCAACCCCAGGGTCGATGAAATGTTTGCAGGGAAGTCGTCATATTGACATTTAAGGTGTGTTGATTGATTCACGACGTCAACTCGTGCATTGAGTAACATGCAAGAAAACGTTCCACCTTAAAAGTTGCAGGTGTCGTACCAGTCGCTGCCGGTTGCCTTTGTGCAACACAGTGAAGTAAACTGGTAAAGGTCAAAGTTTACGACGATGCAGTTAAACGACTATAAAAACTTACTTGGCACCAGGCTCATGTCCACCTCAGGCTCTTCTTAAATAACTACTTGAAATCATTCAAAACACAAACCACCAGTATTCATTCGTCTATATTGCTTAGTGCCTCGCTAATTATAACCAACTACACCCATGGTGTCGCCTAATACTGCTTAGCTAGCTGTCTGGCTGACTGCCGCTTAATGTTCTCAATATGAAACTATTCATAAAGTCAGTCTAACATTTGATCATGTGTTCAGTTATAGTTGACTAATGTATGTAAACTCACCACCGTAGGAACAGTGGTTACATAACCTTTGAAACGAGCCACAGCTTAACCCTTCGTGTTCACGCATGCGCGCACGTCATAGGTGCGCTCCGGTACTTAAACAAATAGCACTACCCCCCTGACTACATCTGTGTGCTGTTTGGTGCTGAGCAGGTAGTCTACAGAGTTTTTTTATCAGAGCCTTTTTGTTAAAAACAGCTGCCGGCTGAAAACGAGGTTGATGAGAGCCGTGAGAGTGAACCAAAACAGTAACATTGCATTCCATAAAACCAAAACAATGAGCTGAAGGATGTTAAAACGCCCCTCAGAGCTGAAGGGAACTGTGAGTTTGTCACTACAAGCCACACCTTTCACATAATACACAGTCATTTGATCCGTAGTTAATATCAAAATATTGATCAGTGCAGCTTTAAATAAAGCATAATCTAACTTATTAAAGGTTATTAGTGTTGATACATGATATATGAGACATGTGTGGTATATCAATTCTGTAATGTGTAATTCTGTGTAATCAAGGCTCTCACCAAAGAGCTTGTCAATGCAAAGAGATGAAACACAGCCCACCACTGTGTACTGATTAATTCCCTATTCATTTCAGTTAAAAGAGGCTCTTTTGCCAGCCATGGGGGGTTTTCATCTTTCCTCGCCTCCACCTTTTGCAGTTTGGCCTTGTGGTTGATTTAGTGCAACCTGTAATCACCACTGGACTGCAGACTGAAGAAGAGGGAGAGGAGGAGTGAAACCGAGAGAAAGAGAGAAAGTGTGTGCGTGAGTGAAAGTAAGTGAAATAGCACTCGAGTCATCAGGACAGTGACTCACACTCACATTATTACACTATGTTCCAATGAATAAATCAAGACATAGCCTGGTCCAAAAACAACAGCGTGAAGAGAAATCCCCATATTCGTCCTTCACATCAGCCTTCAGTCCTACTGCTGCTCTGTAAGAAGGAGCCTTACACAATTAATGCAATAATGTGAAATTAAACACCTTTACCCTGAGTACTCATCTTTGACTAATGTATAAATTGGCATTTTGGTGCTGAATGAGACCCGGAGGTGTAATGGCTTGGATGGGGTTGATGATAGAGATTAGTCTTAACAGCAGGCAAGCATGGTCGGATCAGGCCTGGTCAAGGAGAAGCTCATCGTTAAATGCCGCCTCTGGTTTTCAAATGTCCTGCATTGTACATTTAAATGCTCCTAATGAGGATCCTTAAAGAGTGAGACGGTGTTATCTCCTCCCTCAGAGGCGCCGCTGTCTCATTGTTCACGTTGCCTGGCATGAGAGAAATCCATCAAATCTGTTGCCCCCAGGCTGTGGTATACAATTAAAATACTTCAAGACTCTGTGTGTGATTTATTCAGGAAATAAATGAGCCGTGCAGAGCAACACCTGAAAACAATTACAGCCAAGACTCAGAGCACAGTGATAGTGATATCTGTGCAGTGGCAAGGTGGGGGCTCCACAATTCACCCTGGAGCATTCTTTCTTTTATTAATTTTCTCTTTTATTTTGCTACTTTGGGGTCTTATGAAACATGATTAATATATCACAGAAGGCTGCAAACTGGAAAGAATCCAGACTTCTACTTCTGCCTGTGTTCATCTTTAAAAGAAATAGAGGAAAGCAGAATATGCCAGTTTTCCTGTTTGAATGTTACAGTAGATGTGAAGATAACTCTGTTTTAGAACAGTAATGGAGAATATACAACATTGTACACAGAGTCAAAAGATCCATGTGAGAAATTAAGACACAAAGGTCAGAGGTCAGTCCACTTTTGATCCAAAAGCTGTGCTCTGTATATATACTAATATTTATAGTACTCTTTGCAGAAAAGAAATAATGTCCTTTACCATTTTGAAATAACAGCAAATGATACAACGTATACGCCGGATGTTAATCAAACTGCGACTTTAGAAAGTCACTGCCAATTAACTTTAACCAACTTGACTAAGAGAGAGCAAAATGTCTCTGTGTACTTTTGTTTGTTTTTTAATGAATTTGTCTCACCACCACCTGCAATTAATTAACATTTTTCCTCCATTTCCTCAATGCACTGCAGGACAATGGTGTCTATTAACTGCACATTCAAAGTGTTTTTTAGTAAGATAAGATAAGATAAACCTTTATTGATCCCCAGCAGGGAAATTCGGTTGTTGCAGTAGTACAGGATGGAAATAAGTACAGATAAGTATAGAAAGTAAGAAAAATAAAAAATAAGAGGTATATACTAAAATAAGAATAGAATGAAAAATAGCAAGTACACACGAGCATTTGGAAACAAAAATGACATGTAAAGTGACAGTGGTGTGATCAATTCATTCTGTTGATGTTTTGATATTTCACTGGAAGTGAAAAGTCTGACCTGCTGGTGGCGCTAGATGAAAAGTCGGGGATTCATCCATCCAATAGCAGCTGAGACATTTCAGTCTGGACCAAAGTGGTGGAAAAACCAAGTGACTGACTGAACATGCTGGTGGTTACCTCATTTCTGACAACACAGCACGCAACAAGACGCTATCATGCACAGTTCCTTATATCAGTTTTCTATCCGCTGCTTACTTCTTTTGTCAGGCCTCTAATTAGTTACTCAGAAATACTTTGTTGTTGGCCAGTGTACTACTATGCTCTATAGTCTGGTGAACATGACACCACCCATTAGTAATGAAGAAGAGAACAAGGGGCTAGAAGTCAGTACTGCGTAGTACTACTGTAATATCTACAACAAATTAGATCTACGTTAGCAAGAGGCCTGACAAGAGAATGAGCATTAAATAAACTGTGCCAGCTACTATCCATGCAATACATGTCCCTTGAGAATCTTCTAAAATGGGGTTATGTCTACACTACTAAGTAAAATTGAGTCAGTACAAATGTATTTGCAAATTACATTTTTGTTAATTTTACACAGAATACAAAAAGAAATCTGATAACTACATCCTGGTAAAATGAAATATCCTTTACTTAATCTGTGCTACTAACAAACTGCTAATATACCGGAGCAGAGGAGTTAGAGATGAATTTCTCTCTCTATCTTTGCAGCTGACCAACATCATCCACATACTGAAGTTCAGTTGCATTGTTGAATTGTTTGTGTTGTTTCTTGCACCAAAAAATCTACACCAATCTACACTTTTCAGAAATAATAATAAAGTTACTCACAATAATCCACAGACCTCCTTGTGAATAGTTTAACTCACAACTGTTTTCTACAGATATACACCTGCCAGCTGTATGTCTCCATGTGAGACGACACAGTATAATGTAAACACAATGTTCTGTTCAGCAGAGGACTGTGGGTGAGCTACGTAACAGAGTCGCTTAGCTACAATGTCCACATGCTGTGGTCCATAATGCCGAGTGTCTACATCTGCTGCAGTGTGAGTGTATCTGTCTCATCCGTGGGTACTGTCACGCTTTCTGTGCAGAGGTACACAGTACAGCTGGCAGGCGTACTTCGGCAGAAAGTAGTTCTCATGATTCGATCTGTGGACTCTTGTGAGTATCCCTGTTGTGTTTTCCTGTAATGGTTGTCGTTGCTTTGAGTGCCACAAACCACATATCAGTATGCCCTGTTGTTTTAGCAAACATAATCAGATCAGAAAAATAATAATTTGTACTGGCATCATAAAGAGAAAGATTTGTTAGTTACAAGGAAGTACATTTTGTAATTTGAAGAAAGATTTGTCACGTTATAATGAAATCTTTTTCCCACTTTCTAAAAAAGCACAATTAAAAAGAAGACTTTCATAAAGATCAAAGATTTTGTGTGAAGTGTCACTGCTTGATTTATTAATGGTAATAAATCCTTTAATTGCTTTACAGATTAGTTTTAAGCTATTTTTGTATTTTCTGCAGGCAGAAACTACACAGGAGAATAAATATTTTCTGGTTAAAACCAAACAAAACAAATTTATTGTTAAGTTAAGAAAATCTTAACTTTGTTAATTTGTTTTTTGTTTGGGTTTTTTCACAGGATGATGTTGTTGTTTTTTTTTAATCCAATAATCTTTTCAACTTTAAGACCACTGACTTGGATTTGGAAAATACACTTATTTGCTTTCTTGCCAAATATTAGAGGAAAAGATCGATAACAATCTAACATCTGTGTGTTAAGTACTGAGCAAGAGCTATGAGGCTATTAGCTTCACTTAACATCAAGACTGGAAGCAGGCCTGACTAGATATTCATCAGGAAATAGTTACACTATGTAACTCCCTCTAAAATCACAAATGGTCATTTGTACATTTCTGTTTGTGTACAGATTAATCAATTAATTAATTAATTAGTGAGCTTTAGAGGTGTTCGTAGGAGTACGTTTGGACAGAGCCAGGCTAGCTGTTGCTACCTGCTTCCAGTCTTTATGCTAAGCTAAGCTAATTACCTCCTGTCTCCAGCTCCATACTTTACGTGGCTCTCTGCAAGAAAACAAAAATGTCAAAATATTCTTTTGAATTCAACCTATAGGTTCTGTTGAATAGAACAGAAAAGGAGCAGAATCAAGTTTTCATAGCGCTCTGTGCTGACAGTATGAGAAACACAGACCAACTGTAGCAGTCTGGTTCTCAGCTGATTGCAGTACAGCACAAAATCTCTGAATCTCTGCTCTGAAATCTGTCATTCCATCATCACAGAGCAAAAGTAGAGTCTTAATTCATCAATTAATACTTAGGAAATGTTTTATTTATGCTTCATCTATGTATTTGCCTCCACTGACTTATATATGCAAAGAAGGAGGCAGAGGAAACCTAGTGAAAGAAACAAAAGTTAAAAACTTGAGATTTCCGATATGGGGAACTGTCTCAGATAAACAGTATAACAAATGACTTCTCCCCCCCTTTCTGCTCAAGAGCTGAATTTCCTTTTGTGGTGACACCTGCTACAAAACAATTCCTCACATGAAAAAACCTCCTGAATTGATTAGTTTGACAAACATCTTGTAATAAGGCCCACTCACTAGATTTCTTTCAGAACTTTCAGCCACATCTCATGGCCTTCATCAGTGGATAGAGTTTTCTCAGTTTTATTTTCAAGATCAAGAACGAACATTTAAGCTGAACTGATTTGGTGAAATTTCTCCCCTCACATCAAGGCTTTAAACAGCTAGAAGAAGCTCGCATTAATAATTCAGCCCATGAACCTCACAGTGATCTCTGTCACCCACTAGTATTGTAAATTTGGGCTGATACCTCATGAGTGTGGCGGCAGCAGGCCCAGCAGTGGCACTTGTGTAATCACAGAGGGTCCAGCGGGCAAATCTTCAGACACCCATTCGTTAGCTGACTCAGCAGCCGGTTGGACAGGAAGCTGGCAGATTGGTTGGTTGATCTGGGGGTAAGCGATGAGGCGACGGAAGAAAAAGTAGGAGAGTGTCTCCACTGTGATTAAAGACTGGAGCTCCTGACATGCATGATAGCCCCGTGACTCCTGTGACCCCAGCCCAGGAGAGATAAAGTGATGGCTCTCCTTCTTCTTCTCTGCCGCGTCCTCGGCTGCAGCCGTAATTCACCGGCCTCTGATGAAAGCTTTTAACAACTTCCCTACAGCCTCTGCACCCCATCCCAACTGCATCACTCACCAGGCTGGAGAGGTGTGCAGGATGCAATATGAAAGGAAAAAAGAGAAACAAAAGAAGCAGAGGTTTTGTACTGATTGCAGTGAATAGACCTGCAGTGAAGAGAATATAGATACAAGGTTCTACTCAGACAGCATTGCTGATGAAATGGAAATCCTTACAAAGGTCATATGATAAAAGAACAAAAAAAAGGAGGAGATGATTTAGTATCATGTAGTCGGACTTATACACAGACGTGCAAAAGGTGACACTGGAGGGTTCACTGTGCACATAGTAATGCCTCATGCATATCTGTCAAGGCTTGTCATTAATTCAGATGCAGTTCAGGAAATTAATTGCACTGTAAATGTTGATCAACATAAACGGCCATTGTCTCAGGGAGGCCATCAGTAAACCATTTATCATCTGTTCCTCTGCTGCCTAGTCCAGTATTCAGGCCCACACATCATTACTGCTCTGCAACTGGACTGAGGAGCTGACTCCCTGTAGTCTGCTATATGATACAGTATGTACATGATGTCATGTAGTGTATGATATGTAAGTAATGTGGTAGGATATAAGATATGTACCGGTATATGAGGTATGATATGGCTGGGAAAGCCCTTGAGACATTTTGGAGGAGACATAGTTGCTGCCTCGATTATCTTCCCTGGTAAGCTGTTTCCCAATCCAGGAAGTGTGATACTCCTACTGTAGGGAGATGGTCATCTAGACTAGATCCAGCACAAAACTCGCCCTAAAAGCGCAAATTGTCGTTTTTCCATTTTTCTTTGAGTATGAATTAAACAAATGAGATATAACATGTCAACCGGTGAGCTTTAGAGGTATTGGTAACTGTATTTTCAAACTTTGGACAGAGCAAGGCTAGCCGTTTCCCACTTCCAGTCTTAAGCTCGCTGGTCGGACAGGATTTGGCTGTGAAGATGTTGGCGAAGGAGCCGAATCAAGAAGAGTTAGCTCTTTTAAGTGTGACGTGGCTATTAATATTTTGCATTAGCCGTGTTGATTTTATTATTTGGGATGTAGTGGAGGGTAAACACACATGAACACAGTTTACCCACCTTTTTCAAATACAACATAGAGTTTACTCACCTTTTTGTGAGTTTACCATTACTTAACATTGGACAGTTTAGCCAGCGGACGTTTACCCTCCTTTTTAGGCTACATAATGTTTTAATAAATATAATTTCAAATATGAAATAGCCATTCTTCTAATAATCATTTCCTGTCCTGATCCACCCAATTACAGTATATACTGTTCTTGTTGCATTCTTGGTTTTCATAGCATCCTCAGTCTAACTAATCTAGACTAGGGCAGGTGGCTGTTTCTTGACTTAATCCAAGACATTTATTAGTGTAGAAATCCAGGAAATTTGTTATAAATTACAAATTTTTTTATGGGGTTTACTCCCCCATTTTAAAATATAACCAGGTGAGCATTACGTGAAGCAGTCCATTACCTAAAGTGTCCTACAAAGCAGCTACCGAGGACGCTACGGACTAGATCGGAATATAAAAGGAATCTTCTAACCTGATATCCATAATATTTGATATTTTCTGCCCAGCTTGAGATTTTTTACCCAAGTCCCAGTACAGTAAATAGTTGGGGAACATACACACAAAATTAATTCCTCCTCCATTCTTTTCTAGTGACATTTTCCTTGTCATAACTTTTATCTGGTGTCAGTGCCAGAATGTCAGGTCAGCAAATTTAGGCATCTAAATTAAATTCAAAACTGGCTGCAAAATCTGATGGCAAATCAGGACAATGCACATAGCTCAGGTAGCAGCTCAGGCAGCAGCTCAGGAGAGCACCGCACACTCTCCATTGAATATAATGGCCTTGCTGTGTGCAATGTTGCACTGTGAAAACAGGGGCAGGCCAAAAGCGTGGATATTAAAGTGCAGTGTATGTATGGAGTTTTTTTTCCTGCTCCGTTTGCACCAGAGCTAGCCGGTCAGTCATGCTGCTCATTTTAAGATATTACTTGACCGAGACTATTGTCCTCTGAATTCCTGTTGCGACCAAAGTTAATACTTTCACTTTAATTTCAGTGGGATTTCAGAGAAAAACCCCCCTGGGCAATGAAATGATACCTGTGCTTTATAGCAATAGGCCAGCAATAAGTATTTGTATGTGTTCACGACATTTGCACCTGTCAGGAAGACAGATTTTAGTACACTGGAAAAGAAAGTATACAGACATTTAAATGCATGAAAAAGAAGTTAACTCTTGTAAAATAAAGAAGAAAGGGCAGCTAAAAGCTCCCTGCAGTCGATGTATGAGCCCTGTACCTTGGTGGAATACTTATAGCGGTAATCTTGCTGGCGATCCAAGAGGAACGGCGAGATGATGGAATAATGCTTTATATTTTGGAGGGGGAGAGAGGAATGGACAGGTCTGCATACACTGACAAGTAGAATGTATGAAGAGGCACATTAAAGGAGAGTGAGAGTGGAATACAGAAGAAGCTGAAGTTCAAGTATCAGTTCACACTCTCCCCACGGTACTACCAAGGCCCATAATTCCCCTGGAAATCAAGGCCGGGGCTCGTGGAAATGGATCACATCACTGTTGTTTGCTCATTAGACAGAGGGGAATTCAGCACAATGTTAACAACCACATCACCTTGCTCCCGTGTTTTTTTAAGACCTGTTTATGCAGCAGACATTTATTTTGGGGGGTAGAATGAGGGGAGGATGATCCATCATGGGCTGCAGTTAATAAAATTACAGCTCACACTGGCTCGTACATTCCCTTGATTCATCACCTGCTGCCAGCAGATTCCTGCCACACCCTATCAGTCTTGGCTACTGAAAATCTCCAGTCTGAGAGAGACTTTGGGGAAATCAAGGCAAAAAACAGTAATGGGATTTTGATTAGCAAACGTTTTGCCGTGATGATGCTTCCCCATGATGTGTGGCAGTTGTAAATAAGCGCCCATCTCTGCCTGAGGCGACGGGCGGATGTGGGAGCAACTGACCGGGAGGGCCGAGCTGACTTGGCTGGTGTTCAGTGCCACCATCATGAGAGGACGGGGGGAAGGTGGGCGAGGGGAGAAGAGCAGACAGAGGCAGCTGCTGCAGCCTAGGGGTGACCTACAGGAGGGAATTGCACATCTGTAACAGCTGACAGGCCAATAAGGGCCCGACGTCCCATTATCATCAGCAGCAGGACGCATCGCGGCAGGACGTCTGCACAGAATCATACTCTGAATTGGGTTTCATCTGCCGCAAGCAGGGGGCAACTGCCATGCAGCTGGCAATTATTTCACCCACTGATTCTCCCAAAACCTCCTTTTACTGCACTAATAAATATACCAGAAACATGATCATATCTGGGCTGTTTTATTTGTCAGTCAAATCAGGAGCAAAGAGCAGCAATTAGCAACAAAACACAGCAGCATAAAATGGCTATTAGTTTCTCCCTTAATGCTGATGTGTCATGAACAGTTTGATAATAATGGGCATAATAATGGGCAGGGACAAGGGAGGTTAAAAGCACTATAATGGCAACCGCACTATTTGTTATGAGCATTAATGGCAGCAATTGTCTCATACGGAAATCATGAACAAACAACAAAATGATGGAGAGGAGAGATATTATTCAGCTCCACTTAAAGGTGGAGTCTACGATTCTGGAGAGCCCTGATCGATCCGAACTCCATTCAGAAAACAAGCATTTTAAAAGGTGTTTGCTTGTCGTCTTGCGGACAGACCTGACAAAGCATGAATTCAGACTTTGTACAAGCATCATGATGTAGTTATTTCGGCATCCTTTTAATTAAATGAAATCACAGCAAAATCTGTTTTTTTTTGGGATCATACCGCTGTAATAAGCCATATTAATTCAGCCGAAGTGCGACTTGCTAGATAAAGTGAATACTGATTTTGATACACCAGTTATGAAACTGCCACTCACTGGAGACAGATGGAGAGGTGAATATTCACAATAAACACAAATGATCCCATGGTCAGACTCACTGTTGTCCACACTGTTGTCCTGTGCACAAGCACGGGTTGGTGGCTCGGTCCAAGCCACTTTGTTTCCAATTTACAGAGCCAGGGCTGTGTATGAACACCGGATTTTTTTTCAGCGCACACACAGAACAGACAGCTAGCGGACCATGAGGAGATATTCTCTGAATTTGACAAAAAGTGTGTTGGATTAGAATTGCAGACTACATCTTTAACATAATTGTAATGACAGGTGTTTACATATGTGTTACCTGTAGGTGGCAGTATAACATCTTGATATAGAACGTTTATACAGGAAGTACAGGAATGTTTTGAGAACATTGTTCTATCGTGTGTACAGTAAAGTAGCCTAGCCAGCATGAAGTTCCAAACTTTATATGTTTTTTTTCCCCCTTGTAAAATAACAAACATTACAATAATAATCAGCCCTTCAGTGATCTTATCTGTACACATTTCACAATCTTTCTCTAGTGTTTAGTTTTAGAACTGAATCTGGTACACTGGTACACTGTTTCTGGAAAGAGATGTTGCTGTTGAGCTGTTTAAATGCCTTTCTTCTCTTAAATGTCTTTCAATGATGTGAGCACCACAAACAAAACTCCACTGTATTGGGGTGGAGCAAAAAAAACTCAGAGACAGATATCTCAAAATTTGGTGAAATAAAACCAAATCTATCAGCATGGCTTTATAGAGGTTAGTAAGAAAATATATTTTTTGTCATTTTGGTGAACTAACCTTTAAAAGAGAAACTCCACACTAAACTATGCTTCTGCACTGTACACATAATCACACATAGTCACATTCTTGTTGACATATGATGTTTATACAGGTGATTTTTCCAACGTTATACATATTGTGTGTGAAAACAGTTTTTTATGCTCAAAATTACCTGTGTGTGTCTGCTTTGATGAAAGTTTGATTCAGCCAAATTCTCTCACCCCTCCCTAACCATGAAGAGACAGGCAAGACTCAGACGTTCTATTAGATATGGCAGCTGCCATGCCAAATATAGATAGCAGAACACTGGCTGACCGTAGCTCCAATCTGTGCCTCTCACACATACTGTAGCTGCAGCTAGCATTAGCAAGCCTGATAAATGCCGGAAAAACGACGTAATACAACACAGGTACCCACACAGTGATTCCCTCAAAGGGACCATAAACATGCTTCTAGCAACTGTCAAAGCTCCACCAGACTCTTTCCAGCAGAGAAACGGAGAGTCTAAAAGTAGATGTTCATGGCTGATGAACCAGGATTTATGTTTTTTCTACATTTAAAAGCAAAAGTTTTGGACAACCGAAACTTTACAGCAGATAAGTAACAATGAAGCTTAAAGAAGTGGGAAGGGACATCTGCAGAGACAGGAATATAAATCTGGATATCATCTGCATAAAGATGGATATTGACATCATAAAGCTGTCACAGATGGAGCCACTGCAGTCAATGAGCCTTTTGGTTTGCTGAGTAGCTAAATCAGGAAAGTAGGAATATGCAAGTAAAATGGAAAAATTGATATTTTTCAACCAGGGTCTAACAACTGCATCCATTCTGACTAAAGGTTATGTTTACTTTGTCCTTACAACTTCCGTTCTAGAGATTTGGGAAAAGTGGACGCAGACAAGATACTGTATCTTGGCAAGAAGCACGAGCTTCCTAAAGACATATAACAGATATTATTTCAAACACTTGTCTCTGAGTCTGGCCAAAGGTGAACACAGACATTACCCTCCTGGATTCACTATTGTACCTAACTGCAAAGAGATCAACTTACTGGCTTACCAAACTACTTATCTTGAAAATATAGACATTTTCTTTTAACATGAGACACTGATCTCAAGCTATCATTGAGGAATTTCTTTTACAATTGGCTATTAATTGTGAAAGTTATTAAAAACTGTTTACAGTTTAAATGTCTTTGTAATCAAAGTTTCTGATTTTTGCAATTTAGCTGCTAGCAAAAAAAAATTGGGCTACTTCCTGTCTAATTTAGTATTATTTCCAACCTGTAATCTACAGAGTCACTGAGGATTTCCATGTGTTACCGGGGTGAACAAGCCTTTGCAGGCTATGGTTAACCTGTAGTTGTATTAAAAGTGGAAGTAGTAACCAACATTATTGGAGAAGACAATGTGATTGCACCTCACCTACCAGTAAACACATCATGTCAAATACTGCATCAGTTGCTGATAAAGCCTTTAATACTTTAGAGCTGGGCGATAGTAGAAAGTGCTACTATCACCATCCTGAGATATTCTAGAAGAACTGTATTTAAGAGGAGGTGAATGCAGTGGGGAAGAGAAGCCAGGCAGCTCCATTTACAGTCTCATTACTGGGAGTGAGTCTCTGTTACGCTCTCAGAGATGGCTGGAAATGGCTCCCAGCCTCTCTACACTCACTGTGCACTGAAGCATGGCGGAGCAGGCGACTGCCAGCACCAAGATGTGTTGACGCAGACGAATGGCGACGCTTTGTTCTCTCCGTGTGTGAGGTTTGGTTGCCGCACAAGTAAAGAAAGAGAGGGAGTTTATGAGAGCTAAAGAGGCTTACAAAGCGCTGTTGAGGCTTGCCAGGTTGCTTCCTGTACTGTTACTGATCAGTAACAGTATTCTGCTGTTGAAAGAGAAGAAGAGTAGGGGGGGTGCGTGAGAGCAGCCACCACAAATCAATATGAGAAAAGCAGATGAATAGATTTCCAATTCAAACACTCCCGCAGTAGCTCTGCTAATGACCCAGAGGGCTGTAATCCAAGGTGTTGGACATGGGAGTGCACTCACAGGGCTAGGTGCCATGATCAAATCATAGCCCAGATGTGTCCCTCTCTCACTCCGCTCATATTCTTCAGAAACATTTTAAGCAGCCATTAATCTCTATCTCCGTGACATTCCATTTCTTCTATCCCCTCATCAAGAGAAGTGATACTTACAATAACTGTAAATAAAGGCAATAATTGCCTTTGTTTTACAGGGAAGACAATATGGTTCTCTGCATAAGATTACATCCATTGAAAGAAAACAAACATTTCTCTGAGGAAGCTACGCATCGCCATCAACCCTTACTTCCCAGCTGTGGTAGGAATGTCAGACTTCCTGCTTCGGAACAAAACTTTGGAGGAAATTGTTAATCAGTTGATTATATTTACTGGCAAACACAGGGTTGCCATTCCGGCTATGGCCTACAGCCAAAATTAAAGAAGGAAGTAACTTAAAACAGCACTAAACATCAAAGACATGTGCAAATATATTATGGTGTCATTACTGTAAGCTGATAAAGCCAACGTGTTAGCAAACAGCTGCCTGTTCACACATCCAGCAGACATAGAGCAATGTTTAAATGTGTTTAAATGTAAAGTCAATATTCACTCTCCTGTTAGCTCTGTTTTAGTCTCAACCAACTGAGAAAAATACATCTGGCTTTTTAGCTGCTTAATGTTCCATTTTGTTCACCAGCAGTCTGATTACAGGGCCAAGAGTAAAGGAAAGAGCTAAAACTAGATACGTGTCATCAGTACACAAAAGGATGGAGAAACGGGAGGAAAAAAGGAGGAACTTCAGAAAAAAAAACTACCTTTTTTATTCCACATCATCAATAACTACAATAATGTCACTTTATGTGTCTTCGTGGAGATTTTGAGTATGCTAAAGGGCCATTTCAATCACAACAATTTGGGTCTTATTTTCATACTTTTGGCCATTGTTATGGTTACCAATAACATTGCACTCACTCAAGTTAAATGCTGAGATTTGGGAACGTGGCAATATTGAAACTATCTGACAGGTTGCAAACAAAGCCTCAGATTAGCCAAACTTATTTGGAAGAGAAAACAAAGGCCGAACGGTAAAATTTAACTGTCCATGGTAAACATCCATCACACTTTACAGACCCATTTCCTGATTTATGTTTGGCCCACTGTACTTAGTGTATTTTGGGTGTATTCATTTCAATTTACTTTCAAGATAAAATGTTTTAGATCATCTAGATAAATTGTTGGTTTGTTTACAATCCGTCTGATCGTCTGACTGCTCAAGTTTCTTGCCCCATCACACTTCATTGTATAGATGTTGCCACATTCCCGGATCTCAGCCATTACATTAATGAGTACAGCGTTATTATCACTGATACAAATCATGGCCAAAAGTTGTAATAAACTGGAACGATCCTTTAAAGCTATCATTTTACAGCCTCCTAAAGCTGCTAGAGTGGCTGCAGACCCTTGGTCTTGTTTCTACAGTCTATGGTTGCACTGTGCTAAGTGGTTATGTGCATGTACTGTACACTTTACCATCAGCTTAAATATTGTCAAGATTGCCTGTGTTGATACAGATTCTAGGTGACTGTAACAGAGTGACCTGCATTTTTCTTTTATTATGACCTGGTTTCTTTTCTATATGAAACAACACATTGTTTGCAATTCCAATGTGGTTGTAGACAGCTCTCTGTGCACATTAGCTTTCGTAAAACAGAATGAGAGCTGCTTGATTTTCCACCTTGCTAAGCCTCCTTTTCTGCCCCGGAGAATGAGAAAAGATGTTGAGGAGAAGAAAGCTACGACAGCCAGATTCACTTGTCTCACAGCATGATTCCACCGAGCCGAGATTCCCCAAAATACCCTCTTCCCCTTTTCCTTCCCCTTCTCCCCTCCCTCCTCTCTCCTGACTTTTTGCCATCTCTCTGCTTTGCTCCTGGCCAGCCTCCTCCACTTGACTCCTTTACCTACTTATCAGCCCTCTGCTCTCCAGGCCATTGGATTGTGCACAACAAGCAGAGGGCAAGGATGTCAAGATGTGTGTGTGGGAAGCTGAATTATCTGGAGTCTGTAGTCTCTGCACACAGTATATAGTTTATTAATGAAGAGGAAACACACAAGCTCAAAAGAAGGGGGAAAAAAGTGTTTTTGCCAAAATGAGCTTTGCTGGTGAGGTTTTATCGCTATTGTTCTGGACTTTTTAATAATTTCTACTTTTAATGAGTTTTTCCACAAGGTTCATATATATGCTTGGTTGAAATAGTTTGACTTGTAAAATAGATTAAATTCTCAGTCTCTACATGCACTCATCATCATTAAAAGAGGCAGACTTCTTTGGCTAAATTCTAAAATTAGAAATTGCACAAGAAAAAACAAGTGACAGCCCTAGTGCATAACAAGCAATTAGCCAAATGCTGAAGACACAGCTGACTGACAATAGTGGCACTAGTGTTGCTTGGCATGCAAGACATGCACAGCCAGCGACAGCCCAGTGGTGGAAGAAGTTTTCAGATCATCAAGTATAAAAGTAGAAATACCACACTATCAAAATACAACAAACAAAAAATGTAGGCTATGGCTGAGAAGCAGACGTTTCATTACAGCTGTCAAAGACTTATCCACAGGGGCACACACCTCACTGAAGTTCCTCAGTAAATGTAGAAGTCACTGCTGGAGGATCCACCATGAGCATCTTTGCTAGACCCACAATGCACCTGTTGGTCACACAACATCGTGGGGGTGTTTGATTTGGGTCACTTGGTGTGCTTGCTGGGTGGTGCATTAAATCAGTGATTAATTAAGGTAGATGATTGTTGTGGATTTTTAGCACAGTTCACAAACTGCGACGCCTTGCCCGGGTATGAGCGCAGCCGTTTATCACTGCTTTTTCATGAGACTTTTGTTTTTACTCTGTAACGGATGCGACTTTTAGTGCAAAAAAACCCAACTTTGTTACAGTAACGAGGGTAAATATAATTTGTAACTTCCACCCCAGGGCATTATGTGTAATCCACCCTTGGCATTATGCAAAACTACCTTGACAGTACACAGGAGCTAAAACTTTTAATCTTGATGGGTTAGTGTGTTATATTCCTGGCAAGCAAAGGTTTACTGTTGATTTAGCACACCTGTACATAGTGTGACATTTACTATTTATGCAGAACACAATCATTGCTTGCCAAGATGCAATCCCTTGGGTATTATTAAATAGGCCCCGGGTAGCATGGCATATTTATTCCCTCGCAGGTTGTGAAGGCTGTCACAGGTAGGGTTATTTAGGTTATGATTTAAAGGCATTCCAGGCGTCTTGCCACTGACAGCACTGACTGTGTGAAAAGTCCCACCGCTACAGGAAAAGCATGAGGAAACAAAACATCAAAAACAGGTGAACGTCCTAGTACATTTTAGTGAGGATGAACACCGGTGTTAAAGCAACCTTGACCTTTTTGTTGACACCCTCTAATTTGGCCTGAGAGGTAATTAGGTGGATGATGGATGTTTTGCTCTTTTATTATGTTGATTCATCCACTGGACCTCAAACTGTCTGTCAAGGTTTCTTTTTATAATGCTCCATCATGGGCACTCTGAGCAGTAATGATCTTTTATAGTGGCTTTAATTGATGCCTGGAGAAAAAAACAATTTTGTGGGAGAAGCTGCTGAAGTTGTATTGTTGTTGTTTCTCTTTGCGTCATGTGTCGCCGTTGAAGGGTGTTTAATGTGGCTTTTTCCAACACCAATCAACAGAGAAAGATTTCTTATTACTTTAAGTAAAAGCAGATCTCTACAAAGTGATCTAAATGAATTACAAATATAAGACACTAAATACTTGTTTGCATAAGTATTGAATATATATAATAGGATACACATAAATCATCACTGGTGCAGCTGATTGGCTTTTAGAAGTCACATAATTGGTTAAATATAGAAACCCCTGTGTGTAGTCAAGGGCTTTCAGTTAATTGTGGTAACCTCTGGCCTTAAGCGGGGTTTGTGCTTGCCGTTGTGTCCCTGGTGCGAGGGTGCGTGCTCCAAAAATGGCGTCATCGCGTATCTTGCGTCAAGTTGTCGCAGCGCTTGGTCGTGCACCTCCAAATTTTTGAAACTACACGACGCACGCTGAGTGTCGTTTCAACATGGATGAAGGGACAGCCCCATGATTTTGAATTCGTGGAGAGAGATCGCCACCACACTGGCAAAGTATGAGGCTTTTTTTCGGAAGGTGTGAAAGAATATAAGGGATCGCTATGGTCTTCCGGTAAACATTTGTTGACTTCTTGCTTTTTCGCTGACTGTTTCCTTTTGTACGCCCCCTGGCGTGTCGGAGAGTACTGCAGCGGATAGCATGTTGAGCATAAACACTTCTGTGCGAGCTTGTAACTTACACGACATCTACAGAGGCCTGCGCCACAGTGTCTCACGCGTGCATAAACAAGGCTTTAGGAGGCTCTAGATAGACCCTAGATAGGTGTGTCTGTTTAAGTTCAGTTCAGTTGGTGTTGAGTTGGTGTCCTGGCTGGCTGATTTAAGATGGTTCTTCCTCTTCCTTTGTGTGTTAACTTTAGGCTTTTAACTGACTAACAAATCCAACCATAGTACACATAGGCTCCCACTTTGAACGGGCCAAGCACACTTGAAGAGAGTACAAACTGCAAGTTGTGAGGTATTTTGTTTTAACTCTATTTTAAGACTGGTTTTCTGTTTTTGAAATCATTGCCTGTAATGTCCTCGTGACTGCTCTAGAAGCAGTTGTGTCGCAGGGTCCTGTGGTCTCGCTATATACTGCAGAGGTCTCAGGTATAGACTTTTTAATGTAATGGTTTTATTTCCCCAGGATTGTCAGTTTTAATTGATTTATGTATGTTCATTAAAAATCTTTTTTGCCTGCAGATCCCTGCTGCTGTTTTGTTTTGATTTCTTGTGTTTCTGCTGGACCACTTGTAGCTTTCATTGGTGTTCTTGTTCTTTTTAATCTAGTTCCTGGAGCAGGGTGTGGCTGACGGTGGGCAGGAGTTAAGAGCCACTCTCCCTCTACATGGCATGCGGCGTACCTATGCACATTTTAATATGTAATAATTGTCTGTTTGTTGGTTTGCAGTGAGCTTGCAGTGGCACAGACACGTATGGTGGTAGGTGGGTACCCCCTTTCCTTCCAAGTATGGACCTGCCCTTGGTTGGTCCCTCTTGCCAGGACTGGCTGTTTGAATTAGTCTTTTGTCTTATTAATTCACCATTGGCCCTTTTATTTAACCCCTTTTTGTGATAAAATACTTTATCTTATGTACATGCATAAATACAACTGTTTTCAACTTCAACCCATGTGTCACACCTCTTTAACCTTACTTGTGTGGGTTAGCTTGTGCTAGCTCACAAAGGCATTTCATTTCCATGGTATCTGGCCACCTTTGGTCACAGTAATATAAATACAACTGTATCTGGAAGGTCCAACTTTTTGTGAGTCAGTATTGTGACAGAACCTCAAACATGAAAACAAAGGAACACTCCAAGCAACTCCACAAAAAGGTGCTTGAAAAGCACAAGTCAGAGGATGGATGCAAGAATATTTCTAAGTCTCTGAAAATCCCTTGAGAGACCAGTTAAATCAATCATTAAGAAATGGAAAGCGTATTGCTTTCCCAGTGAGCGTGCAAAGAGGAAACTAGTAAGGCAGGCCACCAAGAGACCCGTGACGACAACTGTGAAGGAATTCCAAGTTTCAGAGGCTGAGATTCAGATTGTGCAGACAGTGCCTCACCAGTCACAGCGTTATGGGAGAGTAGCAAAGAGAAGGGGGGAAAAACTCACATGACATCTGGACTACAGTTTGCCAGAAGGCACATGGGAGACTCTGAGGTCAGCTGGAAGAAGCGTCTATGTTGTGAGACCAACATTGAACTATTTGGCCATCAGGCTAAATGCCATGTTACACTGCACATCATCATAAACACACCATCCCCACTGTGGAACATTGTGGTAGCGACATGTTTTTCAGCAAGACAGTGAGCCCAACATAAAGCTAAAGCTACACAGGAATGGCTCCAAAACAATATTAATGTCCTGTAGTGGCTGGACTTGAAGGCTGTTCACTCACAATCCCCATGCAACCTGACAGAGCTTTAGCAGCCCTGCAAAGCAGAATGGGGTATAATTGCAGCAAAGCTGATAGAGACCTATCCTCATAGGCCCCATGCTGTAACTGCTGCCAAAGGAGATTCTACTAAATACTGACTTTGAGGGCATGAATACCTGCAAACAGCTATTTCATATTTCGAATTAATGTAGATCACTCTGTAGATCAGTGTCCAAAAAAAACACAAGGTGGGTGGAATTGGTTTTTACAGGGACCGTAGAACTCTTTTTAAAGACCCTTTCCATTAAAACAACACATGGAATAAAAATGGATGAATGAGGGGTTTCATTTGCTAACAGCCCATCTTCAGGTGTGACTCACTGGCCCATCACAGACCACTGTAATCCTGCTCATAACAGAAAGCACTGCATTCAATTTCCCATACAGAGATAGGCTCTGCAGTCCAGAAACTCAATAACAGATGACAGTGTCCAGTTTCCAGTAGTGTGGAAAATGAAGGCTGCCTGTGGAAGTGAGAAAAATCTGCTGGCCGTCCCCTGAGCGCGCTGAGCCAGGCGGGGAGGGTACTGTCACTGTGGCGCCTGATAGCCGCCACTGCATTAGCATAGCGACAGGTTCCTCTGCGGGTCTGCCTCTCTGTCTGTCTCCTCTGTGTCTGTCAGTCTGCGTCTACCCTCTGGGACAGCAGGTGGAGGCCTCCCCCAAGGTTGGACATGAGAAGATGGAGCTGACAGACATGACCCCACTGCTCCGGGAGGGGTGGAAGTTTCGCAGATTTCTGAAATGTCGCCGAGATGCATGGTCCTGCCAGCTGCTATGATTGAAAGTGGAACCCATGTCTGCCTTTCTGTGTAAATGAGCTGAATTTATTTCTTTCCCGGCCCAACTTATGTGTCATTTCAAAGATGCACAGGCAAGTGACCCCCTGCATAAACTCTCAGGAGAGGAGGGAGGGCAATTTCACTGAAGGGGAGGGAGGGCACTGTCAAGGTCAAACCCTCTCCTCCATCTTGTCTGGCAGAGCTCATGATATGTCTGGAATGGCTTGAGTGTTCTTTTTGCATGGTGGGCTCAAAGACTCTCATATGAGCAGGGGGAGGACTAATAGGTGACTGCTTACTGTAAGCACAGTGACACTACTCGCCATATGCTTCTCCTTCCCAGACTTTTAAATCATCAGTACATACAGACTAAATGGAGTTGGCAGACATAAGGGATTAATCAAGGATGGATTACTGAACGGGCCTACTGGGCACAGGCCCAAGGGTCCAAAGGGTCAGGGGGCTCCTGGGCCAGAGCCTCTGTTTGAAGTGACTTAACATTTCTTGTTGGAAAGTCATAAAGCTCAGTTAAAAGTAGGGATGTCCTGGTCAGAACAGAACAAATCAGACGTAAAATTATTACAGAGACAAAACGACCACAACGAGACACACTATTACTACAAAGAGACAGCACAACCAGAAAGAGACGCAAAAAGACCACAGAGACGACTACAAGGGGACAAAAAATGACTACATAGAGCTGCAAAATTACGACAACTCAACTAAATGATAAAAAAGAGATGCAAAAGTTACTACAGAGACAAAACAACCACAGACTGGCACAAAATGACAAAGAGTCTGGGGGTCTTGCTCCTATGTAGGAGGGTTTGGGGGCCTGTCTGTGTCCAGGGATTAATTGTGCATGAAAAATCCTCGTCATGGTCTAAGCATGGCCGATTATGTTCCCTTTTGCCAGCATGAGGAACATGGGAAAAGAAAAAAAATATGATGAGGCTGCTTAGTCACGTCTGGACTGTTTTATAATTATGCCACAATGAACCGGACGGCAACATACCTGTTTATACACCCTCCACCCATCTGCCACTTCCACTCGCCCAGCCTGGCAGTACCTCCCCACTGTTTCCAGTGTGTCAATCAAGCCCAAACATGAAGGCAGAGAACCTTGCCTTCAGTATACTTAGAATCCCACCCTGCCCCCCAGATGCCTAATTACAGCAGTTTCCATTTACATATGGCTCTGTCAGGATGGATTTTCCGCAAGTCTGTTCTCCACATGTAGTAAATTACAGTGTGTCTCTGCCCGATGAGAAACCCATATTGCATCTTTTGCAGGTTTAAACCAGAATTGTCCTAGCACTGAAGAGAAGAAACACTTGCGCCTTGTATTGGTTTCATTGAGCTAGGTCAGGTGGGTCAGTTGTTCCCTTTCTCTTACAATTTATGTTCATATACCAAGTTGCAGTACCGAATACCTTTTGTAGGAAATGTAATGCAAGCTGGATTATGTTCTTTTCCCACATAACAAGGAAATGGCAGAGGGTAAATAAAGTGCACGGTACAGTAAGTAGGAAGTGATTTCAGATAGCCTAAATGTCTACAGCCATATTAGCATCACATGCGCAATAATGCACATGCATGCACAATTCACATCCTGCCATTAATTTCACACTGTTTCACTGATGGACAGTTGGTGGCAGTAACACACTGACAAATGTAGCAATGCGACAAAAAAAGCAGTAAAGAAGATGACTACGAGCTAAATGTGGATGTAAACAAAGCACAACGTAAAATATAAAAAAAACAGCCTTGCAAATGTTTATGCATGGCTGAAAAGTCAGTGCTGACTTGAGCCACAACATTTACCCAAAATCCCCAACTTTAACCAAGTGTTTGGACACTTTTCATGGCAGACATTTTGACCTGTCAAAACAGGAAAAGCACAGGTGGAAATAATATTAATGATGGCTGCATTCCATTTAGGTGAGACAGTTCCAGGGCTCTGATAGTGTGCATGCTCACTCACTTACTGGGCTTACTGGGACACTGAATTAAGAGAAACCACTACATGTTACTCTTCCATGAAGAATTCAACCATACATGAGATATCAATCTTGTCTATTTCTAATGACATTAATTATTTTCTATGTACTACAAATACATTTTTGAATGGAAAATCCACTCACCTCACCACCTACTGTTCTTTATTTAGATGGACAGTGAGACAGATCAGGGGAACCACTGGTGGGATGAGGCCAGTGGGGAAAATTTAGGATGGGGATTTATCCATCCTCTCTGTCTGGACATGTCCATCCCAGCATGCGTGTGGGTGATGCTGATCTGTAGGAGAGGGCCAAGTTCAAAATCAACCCAAAAGAGGACCAAAAAACTAAAATAGATCTGTAACCAAAAATAATTGTAAAGAAAGATGTGAGTCACACAAGGTCATACTGTTTTGACATACATAATCAACTATTTGAAGATAAGTAGGCTGACTTAAATGACATTCAGAGTCATTATTGGATATTGGCAGAGCTATTAGATAACAAATGACCTTTACCTGTAATTACAATCCTTTCTGGTGATGGAAACATGCCTACTTTAATACATCTTGTACAAACATCTGATTTCAAACCGGAGATATCACATGTTAGGATGGGACCACTTCCTTTTGATTAATGCCTTTATCTGATTACACATCACAGACTTTTGAGACCTTGCAGACTGTGGAAAGCTTTGGTAAGAGTCTTGCTGCAGGAGACATAACTGAATAAAGGAATATCACTTTGATCTATGATTTGATGCCATAGGGGGAAGTGCGTTTGATTAGTTTGGGTAGGAATAAATCAACATTTCCTTGAGTCATGAGTACTGAACATTCCAACACAAAAATAAAGAGTAAGTGAAAGGCAGGATTAAGTTGAAAAAATAAAGAAATAAACAAGCACACAAACAAAATGGGACGAACGGGACAAGAGGCTGCACATGATTCATTTTTAGTTTTTCAGACAGCTTGACGACAGACGTACCAGTTTTTTTTTTCACATCTGAGTGTCAGAAGCAATGGGACGCTTCACTTCCTTCGCTGTCAATTTAGCCTTATAATATCTTTAAAAATTGAATTAACACCCCTGTGTGCAATCACTCTGCCAGCAATTTTTAGGCGTATAAAATATTCCTCTGGCATTTTCATCAGAATATGAAGAAGTGAAGTCAGCACGCCTTATCGACTCTTCAGGCCTGTGCCAAATGGACCATCAGTTGTAGTGGCAGCAGCCCAGTGCTCTCGGACACTCCAGTCTGTTCACTGTCCACACACACTTCCTGCTAAAGATATTGCACACCTCAGCTGGCTAACTAATGAGAAAACGCTTTGCCTAGCTTGGCCAGCAGAGATGTTCAGAGTGTGAGACAGGAGGAAGTCTGATATTTGAGGGTTTCGTGTTAGTTTTTCAAGCCAAAGACAGTGGGCCTGCAAACAGATTTGTTCTTTAGTGACAACTCATTTAAGAAAACGTGTTTCATTCACTCAGTTTTCTCATATTTGGAATCTTCACTCAAGCAGAACAAACAATTAGTAGTTGTCCAGAACTGTGGTACCAATTATGTACAAATAGTCTTTCTTTCACTTAACGGCTTGACTTAAAGCTAAACTTATCAATATTTTCATATTAACAATGGATCAAATGACAAAGAGCAGTTTATAGGGGATAGCTCATAGTGACAATCACACAGAGAATTATTACCAACTCTGCAGTTCTCCTCAGCTTTATGAAGCATTTTAGCATCTTGTAGTTCACTGGTTTGGTTTTACAGCTCGTAACCTTACTGTTTGGTTCAGTCTCACCACTCTCATCAACCTTATTTTCTTCCACAGCAGGCAGCTGTTTTCAATGACAAAGCTTTGATAAAGCCACTGTGTGCTACCTGCCCAGCACCAAACAATAGATGGACAAAGCTGAACATGGAGTGGAGCTTTTAGCAGCAAAAGAGCCAGATATTTTTCTCAGGAGTTGGTGGAGACCACAACAGAGCTAAAAAGAGAGAAAATATTGGATTTAGATTGTCACGTGACCATAAACACGACTCCAGATGAATGCTAATGTTGCTCTGTGTCTGTTGGATGTGCACTGTTAAGCATTGTGCAAGCTATTGTTTGCTAACACATTAGCCTTAACAACTTTTGTGATAATATTTCAGATCAGTGCAGTTGATAGCTTGTTCCATTTCCCCTTAGTGGCCAGCTTGAATAACAATGATATTAATAAGAACATTTTTATTTTTATTAACAGTTTTATATAGTTTTATGCTACCCAAAGAGCAATAGCCTGTTCACCATTAAAGTGCAGTGAGATGTGCATCATGACTTGCCAATTTCCTGAGCCTGATCAAGTTTGACAGTTAGGTCTTTATATATTTTACTTACATAAAATCAGACACTGTTTGACGATCTGACAAGTCCTTCATTTGAAGCATACTGATGCCTTTATAATACAAATATACACAAACCAGTCACTTCATTAAGTACACCTGTACAATCTAATGTGATCCAATACAACAACTCTGCCATGAATTCTACTTTTACGAAGTTTTTCAGTTTTTGTTGACACTGTCAGAAAGGTAATAATTCTACTTCATGTTTATTATTGAGGTCGTAGTGGGTGGCGTTGTTGTGCTGGAGTGCATTATATTGAAAGGTGGTTTTAATATTTTGTTCACCCCATTTACATACATGAGAGGGGCAGAATATTAAAACCATGCACCTTTCAATATAATCCACTCGAGTACAACAACACCACCTACTACAACCTCAATAATAAACATGAAGTAGAATTATTACCTTTCTGACAGTGCCAACAAAAAATGAAAAATTATAAGCTTCATAAAAGTAGAAGTCATGACAGAGCTGTTGTATTGGATCACATTAGATTGTACAGGTGTACTTAATGAAGTGGCCGGTCAGTGTATCTCGCTATTGTACTCCTGGAGCTAGACATCTGCTCAAAGCAAGTTATGCCCTGACCTCTTGTTTCTCCATGAGGATGCATTACAGCCAGGCTTCTCCATTCTAGTCTCCCCCTCTCTCAGCTGAAGTGTTGTATTGGCATGAATATTGCAACTTGCAAAGCATTGAAATCGTCACATTTGGATCCCTTTCCCTCTGCCACTTTCTTAGACACGGTAGCAGTATCTGAGACCCCCCCCACACACACACACACACACACACTCTATTGGTGTTAACTGCAGGGTGTCCGCTGCCACTTGGGCAATCTCATTCCTCAGCCAATCAACACTTGACCAGATGGACGTGAGGAGTGGCCACTCTGCTCCATCACTACAGATTGGATACATAATGGACCGCAGCAAAGGGTGGAATTAAGGAGGGCATTGTCAGCCTATGGTGGTATTTGTATTCAGATGTGGTAGCTCCTTTTTTATATACATTTCTATGATTTGGCTTTCTGTCAGAAATACAGATCTGTGACATCTTGTGCAGCTTGAGATCATTAGTCTTACTGATGTGTAAAGAAAGACAAAAGGTGGAAAGAATCCAGCTTGCCGGCACTTTCTTTGCAATTCACCATACTGAAGTAAATAGGAGTACCTTGCAGGCAATCTGCATTCCACTCCTCCAGTAATAAATCATACCCTGAAAGACTGTCTTTTTTTTTATTGTCAGTAGTCGGTGAGATATGACTATGGGGTGTGAGAATGTTATTTATTCCTGTGGCATTGTCAGTGTCTTTCCTCTCCACCGATCTCCAGCTGAAAAAGCTTTTCTTACAAGCCCCATTCAGGCAGAACAAAGCGGGGCACTAATCATTCAGAAACGGCTCGCGGTGTCCTCAGGGATCCGACGGGGCTCAATGCAAAATCTGTTAAAAGAAATAGTTTTGGAGACTCAGCCAAAGGTCAAGTAGATGGATTAAGTGATAAAAGTCTGATGAGATAGAAGTCGACTACACAAAAGCAATATACCTGGGGTGGAGGCCTTGTCTCCTCGCAACCTTTTCGGAGTCCCTCAAGAGGACAGACAGGCACCATCCAGTGTGACCTTAACCAAAGTATTCTGCTACTCCAAGCTTATCAGTGGCAAAATAGATAATCTCATAGGTCAGCTGATAAGACTTTTTATTCTGTGAAGGGGTTGAGAGTGACCACGAATAGCAATCTCCTTCGTGGTCCACTCTATGCCGGCTCGGCGAAGGACAGCGTGAAGCCGCAGGTCAGGAACACTGTGCTCTAAAGATTTCACTTCTTGCGGCTGAGATCTTTTAAAAGCTCCTTTCAACAAGAGCGCACTTAAAGCATGTCAAGTTGCCAATTAGAGCACATGACGGAACCAATTTTTTTTTTCGGTGAAAGTGGTTTTGCTGCTCCTAAATGTGACACAAACTGTTCAGCACGTAGCAGGGGTCATGGAAAATGATCGTCAGCTCCTCAAAGAGTCTTCGTTTTGGAGCTTGATCCATGTGATAGGAAATTAATGTGCAACTGAAAAAGATGTGTCATGGTACTTTGTACATAAAACAAGCCTGCACCTATCAGGGAATACTGGTATTGATCCTTGTTGGGTAAATGCAGAGCTGTCTAACCGCTAATTTTGGTGCCAATCAAACAGACTGCAAGAACTCCATCGCAGAGGAGGCAGAAAAGGCCATTTCTTCACCAACACTGCCCTTAAATGATCATTTAAGATTGTACAATTATTTTTGTAGTTCTGGCAATCATTCCTATCAGTAATAATGACTTTGTACTCAGAACACACAATACATTTTGTCACACAGCAATATCGCTAACATGAAGTCAGACAGGGTAAGAAACACAAGCCGTCACATGATCCGACAGGTTTTAAACAAACCCCCAGGTTAGTAAACTTATTTGGGAGAGAAAACCAAGATGGATGGCAAAATTTAAATGTACACAAACTGACATCACAGTTTACAGACTTCTGGCTTTAGCTTTTAGTTTGGAGAGGCCTACTGTACGTTTCAGGTGCACTCACTTTCAGTTTTATCTTCAAATAGCATTTGAAGGTAATAAAGACTGTCCCCTACAAGACAGTGATTCATAAGTCAAGGAACACTCAAGCTGTGTTGGGCACTGTGTGATTACTGTGATTTTCAGAGTACTGTAACAGTGTGACTGTGATTGGTAACTGTAATGTAATTACTGATTTTCAGATTGTAATCCCTCATGCTACTCGGTACAGTGACATTCTGGGGTCAGTCATACCAGGAGTTGGGTGGGATGATTGAGATCAATTTTGTGTCGCATTGTGCTCAATGAAGAGACTGAACCGGGACGTGTTGGTTTTGTGCTGGGGCTGCATGTGTGAGAAGGTGGTTAGCCCGGACAAAAAGAGCAGAAATGTGCATTAGTTGCTGCTCTGTGCGCACAAGAGGGCACAGACATTCCACGTCAACAAAATAAGAAAACACCAGATTTCAAGGCAACAATCAAAGGCAGCCCTACAGCAACCCCTTCTTCTTCACTTTTCCACTGCATCATTGTACACATACCTGTATTACACACCTGTTAACCTAACTGTAATGGAAACACAGAGAATGAGGATTTCTTTTTTTTTTCTTTTTTTTTGAAAGGGGGACAAAGCAGCGTAAAGCAGAGTAGTGCCATTTTTCCTCACCCTTCCCCTCATTTCTGCATTTTCTGAATGCTGAATGGTGGCAATGTCGGCTAAACTGGCGCTGCTTCTTCTACTATAATCCAGTGTAACTGCCGCCACAGTTGACAGCGCTGTGGAATGACTATTATCATAACTGATAGAAACGACTGCCACAACTAAGACCCAAGTTGTATTAAAACAGAATACTTCTTTATATGACCATTATTAAAGCAAAAATACAGGTTGCATTTTGAGCAGGTGCCGCTTTTCTTGACTAAAAAAAATCTTGTTCTACTGCTGCCGGCACTATTTCGCCCTTTGACCCAACAGATCTAATCCACAGTCTAATGCAACAGGTTGAGGCACATTGTGGAAAAATACAGTATCACTGCAACCCAGCGGTGACCTGTGCTCCACATTTCCCTGCCTTTCATCTATTGCATGCTGGGATAGCATCCACAATGATCCCACAGAATCCTTATGTAACACTGATATGTCTCCTTTATAAAAAATTCTACAGCACCTGTGAATTTTATTCTCTCTGCTCCTTCGCTCTCCATCTCTGACTATGATAACAGAACACTGATTTGAATTCTTCACAACACTCCCAGCCTCATTTTAGAGTGCATGTGTATGCGCGTGCGTGAGTGTGTGTGGGCTTGGGCGCGTGCGCGTTCTCTCCCTCAGTGTCTCCCGTTTCCCACTCTTGTCTGCTAATGAATACTGGTGGAATGAGGAGCTCTAATGGAATTACACTTTAATGATGTTTGCTGATTTTACGACGGTAATTAATTAGATCAGTGTAATCTCCTTCTCCCAAAAATCTTCCCACACGAAAACCATAAGCTCAGAATGACGCGGCCCCTGGCCCCCCAGCACATCATAAACAGCAGTAATGGCGTACTCCCTGGACGAAGCTCTCTCCCTAAATGAAGGCAGAGCAGACTCTGAGAATTCTCAACTGCTGGAGATGTTCACAGACCAATTACCTGCTGTCTCTGTATGCATTTTAATTTAAATTCTCTACTCAGAGCTCCAGACTCAGCCTGCTTACTGCATCCCAAAGCTCCTCTTGAGTTTGAGTACTGCACACAAATCCACATTCAAATGAGCTCTCATTGAGTTTTTACTGAAGCTTCATGTTGTATATTGTTAACTGCCAAAACCTCACATGAAAGACTTTCTAATTTATGAAAGAATGCATAGATATTAATGTGAAAGGAACCAGTTGTCACTTACTGGAGATTAGCAGAGAAAAATGAGGATTTGATAACAGGCAACAAGGTTTGTAAGCCAGGACCCATTTTTATCAAGTGTCTCAGAATAGGAAATAAGGAAAGATTCTCATTGACACATATTTTTTTAACCAACAGGAAATTACTCTTATCTTGGCCAATATTTTGGGCAGCCCCAGCGGTGACATAACTGGAGGAGCCGGGGATCGCCGACCTTCCGATTAGTGGATGACCCGCTCTACCTCCTGAGCCACAGCCGCCCCAAGAAGAGTTCATCTAAAGGGCCTGCATTAAAAAACGTTACTTGAATAAAAGTATGTAAGTATTATTAGCAAAATGCACTTAAAGTATTAAAAGCAAAAGTAGTCATTATGCAGAAAATGTCTCCTCTGAGTATTATACTCTTTTATATCATTGGATTATTATTACTGATGCATTAATGTGTGAGCAGCATTTTACTGTTGTAGTTAGTCAATGTGGAGCTCTTTTTAACTACTTTATATACTATTGGATAGTTTAATTTATAACATGCATCATGTTTTATAAGCTCATCATATGTTTTGTACGTAAAATCTTGTATGCAATGCATGCGCTTGAGTAAATGTACTTATCATTACTTTTCACCACTGGGCACCTCAGAGTATTAACTCACGAGACGCTTTATAAATACAGGCTCTGAACTGAACATTTAAAAAATGATATAGTAACACATAATACTAATATAGATAAGCAGCAGTATTGTAATAAATAAAGATGACAATGACAATGGAAACACTGTCAGAGGCAACTCCCTTCCACTTAGAGGTCTTATTTTTATCTGCTTGCATTATTTGTTCTTATTTTCCTTGATAAATTTGACTTTGCTTTGAATGGTGGGATCATCAGATCGCACAGAATAAATGTGATAAAAGGATTGACATAGCAGCTTTCTTGGCACTGAAACAGATAACAACTGCAGCCATCCATACAGCGTGAATATATATGCATACTGATTCATAGCCTCCTGTTTTCAATTTGCATTTACAATGCAGCCGTCAAGTAGATGGTCACCAAGGAAAGTGAAATATCTGCCCCTCGTTCATGCAATTGACATTGTGAGCACCGCGCCAAGGCAAGTGGAAACAAACACTGCAAATGAGTCAGTCACATGGTAAGAACGACCTTGCTTTATGGCTTAAGTGCTTCCCGCCTTCTCCTGTCTGATCTGCCACTTCCATCTATCAATCTAATGATGTGGCAAAGGGCCAGGTTAATCAAGCTCAATTACTTTTGCTCTCATTTGAGACTGACAGTGATGCAGCACTGTCCCAGTTGCAGCAGGTTTAGGACAGGCTTAAGTGTCAGGATGTTGGACAATCATATACAATGGAAAGATTTTTAGGATTTATCATATCCAGAAGGAACTTTTTTTTTCTGCCAAAGAAAACAAATGACTAACGTACCTAGAAATGTTTGGAAGGATTGTTTCTTTAGCATCTGGCTTCCTAAAGTCATTTAGCCAAAATTTAAATGGCTAATATCACAACACATTTCATTTTTAGGGCTGCAACTAATCATTTTCATTATGCATTCATCTGGGAATTATTTTCTCAATTAATCATCTAATCTAGTCTATGAAATGTCAGAAAAACGATGAAATGCTGATCACAATTTCCCAGAGACCAGGGTGATGTCTTCAATTTGTTTGTGTTGTCTGACCAAAAACCCAAAGATACTGAATTTACATTAAAACAGAGAAAAGCAGGACAAGCTGGAGCAGGAATGTTTGGCATTTTTCCTTGATAATTGACTTTAAAGGCTACTCCAGCAATTTAGTATTGCACTTCCATAATGTAGGGACACAGCAAAAAAAGATATCCAAGCAGCAGAGACTGCAATATCCTGATTTTTAGTCCACAGTATGGGCTAAACTCCACATCATGTAATGCTTCCCACTAAAAATCTCAAAATCTCAAACCCAAACCAAGATGACCCTTTTGACATATTGACAAAGCTCCTCCAGAGCCACAGAAGACATTATTCGTTTTCACAGGCTGAGTAGTACTCAGTAGACCAGCAAACTGACCTTAATGTGTCCAATCGGTGGAGTTTCCCGTTCAATAATTAGCAGTTCTGAAAATATTTGTTGATTAAAGGTGTAGTCTGCAATACTGGAGAAAGCTTGTTCATATTTGAACTCAACAGCCAAACAAATACACCCCTCATTTCAGCACTCCTACAAACTCACGCGAGTGACACACAGCATTAGTGTTGTCCTGTGCACAAGCACGAGTTGTGAGGACCTGGGAATGACATCAGGTTGGTGGCTCGGTCCGAGCCACTCTGTTTGTTTCCCATTTACAGAGCCAGAGCTGTGTATGAACACCAGTGACTGTGAGGAGATATTCGCTGAATTTAACAAAAAGTGTATTGGATTAGAATTGCAGACTACATCTTTAATTGTTTCAGTATTATTCAGGTGGCTCGAAAAGTTTTGTTCTTGAGTCAAACAAACAAATGACAAAACAGTAAAATATGAATATTATTCGTCCTTGACATATCTTAGTAAGTAAGATGTACTTACTCGCTAGGATGGAATTTGAGCAGACTCCATCAGCTGATGAAGACTCTGAGAAGTGGTTGAAAGGTCCACAAAAAGCTAAGTGGAGCTTGAGTTAAGATGTTTTTGTCAAAGTAAAGGAGAGCGGTGTAAGCATGAGGCTCGGAGGGAGCTTTGTCAAGTCTAAGAAAATAATCCTGGTGATGTCATCAGGGTTGTCATCTCAGATTGGGCTTGAGACTCAGAAAACCTTTAAACAAGAAGTGTGGAGTTTTAAAGATGTGGTTGTTTACTATGCAGGGAGGATCTAATGAAAAAGGCTATCGAGTCGCATTTTGGGAAATGTAGGATCCAGTGATTTTGAAGCTAAACCCATACTAGGGACTGAAAGTCAGGATATCAGCTTTTTTCTTGTCTTGTCTTTTGTTCTTTTGAGTCCTCCAACTTAACGAAAACTTGCTATCTTATGATTCCCTTTCCGTCAAAGCATTTTGCAATATTTTTCTTGAGAACAGTCGTCAGCCACTTTCAAAGATAATAAAGTGGTTCAGGCTGCTGTCGCTAAAGCACCTGACAGAATAAGACACTTTGCTAGTAGGGATTCAGTAGTCGTATTCCATGTTTGACAACTCTTTAAAGATCCAAGACATTTTGCACGAGTGAAATCATTTTCCTGCTTGTTGGGAATAATTATCTCTCTGTTGTGCATTCCATTCTTCTTATTATTATTACACTCTGAGCACCAGTCTCTCTTGACCTTCCCTCCCGCAATTCATGATTGTAGCATTTGCTTCACTCCCCAGCTCACCCTATCTTTTGGTGCATTGTATGACAAACTCTGTATTCCCATCCATCTCTTTCTTTATCTACACTTAATCTATTCTTACATAGTCCACCAGCTCGAGCCTTATATATTATCGTGTATGTTTGATTAAACTTCAGAACCTTGTAAACTGAACCTGCTTCGAGTCACTCTCTTCTCCGAGCGCTCGTCTCTTCATCCAGAATCCACTCACAGGGGTCAAGCCAGTAAATAAACAGACTACAGGATACGAACATGAACGGTCCATCTTTCACAACGCTGCTTTTACATTATTTACAATTGTGGTTTCAGCTGGATTTTTAATTACATAAGGACCAATGTGATTGATTGGTTACCTCTAACTCTTTTTGAATCTACTTTCTTCTACTTTCACCTCTTCAACCGCATTCCCTCTTTTGTTCTCCTTCCCTCGTCCCTGGAAAATATGGCCTCATTAGTTAACTGGTGACTCTCTTCATTTGTGTTTTGCTGCTACAGTCTGCAAGCAGAGAGCACCCTGAGGCCCCTATCAGCTGGCCAGATCATTAGTGAGAGGCCCCTGCCTTCCTGCCCGTACACATCAAAACATCTCCTCCTCTGTCCTTGAGGAAGGCGAAACAAGGGGAGCATAAGGTTCAATAAATATTGCATTGCACTGTAGGCCTACCTTAAAACAAAAACACATTGAGTTGTAAGCACCGGTGGCGGTTAACAGATGTTAGTACATCTTAAAATCTGTACTTCAGACACAAGAAACAAGAATGACTCTTGTTTAATTTATTTGCGTTATGATGCACATTATTTAGGCTACTGCAGAAGTCACATTTAAAGTAGTAATTTGTGAGTTTTTTGGGCTTGATGAGGAGAGTTTTGCACTTGCCAGAAATGTGACATGTGTCAAACAGCACAGTCAGAACTGTTATGTGCTAATCCTGCAATTCTTATTAATGTAGTTTGAACGTTTGTAGGTACTACTCTTTCCTCTGTTTCTAGCCACAGTAATGCTGATGCGAACTTTATCCTAAATAAATTAAATCTTATTAAATTATTCTGCAGACTTTGCACTGCCAACATTCAGTGTTTGAAGGAGTGTGCCCTTTATATAGCTGGGGCTGGGGTGTGGAAATTAGGGCGGTGCATGGGCATGCAGCACATCCAATACAGTTCATGCTGGAGATTTCAGTTTGCATTCTATTACAATCCAACAGTTAACTTTCACTTTACATTGTAGCAACAATCTTTTGCTAATCTTAACAAAAACGCAACAACAGTCATGTAGTCAAGTACGTTCCATGTTGACAAGCAACTTAATCCCCTTTGGGTAAGATTTCAACATTTCTGACTTTGGTAACTCCAGTACACACCAGTACCAATATAGCATGAATACCTCCACAAACAAAAACTTATGTCACCAAAATACTGTAAATTCAAGATGATGTAATCACATAAAATCTACACATTGGGGCTTTAAATATAGAGTCCATATTATATCCCAATATTACAAAGAGAATGGCCCAATCTCTAGTTAAAGAGCAAGAAGAAGCCAGAATGCAACATCTGAGCCCGATAATGCCTTAAAGGTATAGCTGGACAGTCTGGGAAATACACTTATTCACTTTCTTGCTGTTCTCATGTCTGTGGCAAATATAAAGCTGGAGCCAGCAGCCAGTTAGTTTAGCTTAGCACAAAGATTGGAAACAGGGGGAAACAGCCAGCCAGGGACCAGTTGCCAGGCAACCAGTGAACTTACTAGTCCCAGCCAAGAAATAGTCAGGCACATAACCCCCAGCAAAATGGCGAAGTGTTACTTTTACACTTAAGTTTTTCTACAATTTACACAAATGATATGTAAGTGTTAATTAGTGAGCTTTAGAGGTACTGGTAGGATTTTCTTACCCTTGGACAGAGCCAGGCTAGCTGTTTCCCCCTGTTTCCAGTCTTTTTGCTATGTGTGGCAGTGTGGGTGTGGTTTGGCATCAGCTGCAGGTGGAGAGAGGGAGCAGCGGTTCGCAGGAAGGTTGATGCACATGTGAGTATTTGCGCTAATTGATAATAATCTGCCATGCGGAATGCAAATAACGTACTTAAATACCACAGTGAAGCTGGATCTAGGGACAGGACTGACACACAAGCTGGTGGAGGCAGGTGCCAGGTACAAGGAGGAAAAGGCAGTGGAGAGCTGTGCACGCAAGAGAGGTGGGCTGTCCCGACTGACCTATCCATACCTGCCCGTACGGCAGCTTTGTTTTATTGTAAAGAAGTTTTGTCGAAATGAAAGCCCGTTCACCTGCCAGTCTGTGTCCGCTCTGTTCATCCGAGCCCTGCAGCGACACTCGCTTGTCACACTATGCTACACTAACCGGCTGCCGGCTCCATCTACATTTTTACCATACAGACTTGAGACTGGCATTGATCTTCTCACCTTACTCTCAGTAAGAAAGCGATGAAGCACACTTCCCAAAATGTTGAACTATTCCTTTAAAAACCACAAACAATACCTGCCTGGGAAAAATGAAATGAGGCCATACAGTCCTGTAAACAGGTTGCAGCATATAGAAGCACATAAGCATTTAGTAAAATGATATATCTTCAGTTATTTAAAAACTACTACCTTACCAAATAAACTTGCATGCATTTAATTACAGGTACTTAGACATTCAAAGAGTGTCAGTAAGGTCTCAAAGAGCAGGAGTACAAAATTAATCAAGATGCAGAGGTTAGGCAATTGTTGCTTCCAAAGCCATTAGCGTCACCTTACTGTAGGTAATCAGTGTTCCTCCCACTCTACGTGCTACATATTTCTAATGACAAGCATTAATGAAGTGACCCACAGACCCACCACCTGCAACACTTGACACATAACACCATTTGATATAAGATAGGGGGAATGTGAGTTTTTCACTGAAACTTCCTTTACTTGCAGTTTAGTCAATTCACTGAGAGTTCAAGCAGCTGGTTGTATCTCTTCCTGTTCTTGGCGCCATGTAGCTTGGGTCATTGAATTCAAAGTCAGATCAGGGAGAAGTTGAACCCGTCAGTTTTTCATGGCCATGACATTAAAAAGATTGGTGTAAGTTAAGTATGGCCATACAGTAGAGACAGACATTGTTATGTATAAAGTGCGCAGCTGGGCGATGTCTTCATTACAGCGTTGTCTGTCTCTGAATCCTCTCTCTGCCTCATTTCTGGATGGGGTCAGAAATGATTTCATGCGTATTTTGGCTAAGCCCCTATTCCATCAATTATTTGAAATACATCAAGTTAAGCCTCTTCCAATAGGCAACAAAAAAAACCCTGTTGAAATGTTTAAGCGGTTGTAACAAAAATAAATGAAGTTCATTAAAAATGGAAATCTTGCAGAGGATTAGTGAGGGAGAGCTGCTTGGCGCTGGTGGGACTTCTCTATGAAAACCCTGCTGCTCAGGATCAACACACAAAATGGTGTCAATGCTGTTAATTGCCCCCAAGTCCCTGTCCCACAGTGTGGCTCTCAGCTGCCTCTCAGCTCTGTCTGAATAATCTGCACATGGTGTTAATCAATGCCACTGCGATTTCCATAACAAGGCAAACTCTGTAACTATGTTTGCAAAGAGGATTTTACATTCCCTCCATTCCTTCATTCACTGGCTGAATGTCTGCTGATGCACATTTGTTGTAGCTTTAGAGGAGCAGTCTTGTCTGTGAGGAACCTAAATTAAGTAAATCCAGTATTGTTTTAGGAGCAGAGTTAGAGAAAATATACTCTTACAAAGTAAGAAACATGTCTGTAATCTACTTTAGGTTCTGGAGAACATGTTTTACAGGAGCAGTTCTGTATTCTGTCTACTTGTTTCTGGGTCTTAATGAGAATCAGATGAGAAGGTCTTTATCAATTTCATCTCCGAGCATCCAGTAAATATGTCCAGGATTTTTTTTTTTAGCCAGAATTAGCACAAACAAACACTACTGGCCCAGCTCCATCAGAAATGAAAACATATGCCAACAACTGCAGAGCCCTCTTTTGACACACTGTAACCAATTCCGTTAACTGTGTTTTCACATTTATATATACGGCCCAATATCAGGTACAATTTGTCAGTATGCTTTACAGGCCTACATGGTTCCCATTCACATTAGATGCATTCAGATTATTCAAGCAACACAACTGAACATTTAGTGTGAATCAAATGTTCACCTTGTGTTAATTGTGCAAATCTGACCCCTGGAGTGTTTTCAAAGTGCATGTTTATCAGCTCCAAACAGCCAATGTACAGATGTTAGCTGTAGCTAGCAATGAATGCACCAAGAACCTGTGTTTTGTTCAGTTATTTTTCCCTATTTGTCTATTTTTCTCTCGTCTCTGTGCTTATATGAAGTGAAGTCACAATGGGACGAGCACAAAATTGTAGCTCTGGCTGAAACATTTATCATGTCTTCCTGCGCTACCCATTGCAAAATTGCTTATTGACCATTACAACATTGGCATCTGAGACCACATTGGTCACCAATAGGCCTACATTCAACTTGGATTCTGTACAGTTACAATGCTGCACTTTGCAAACCACTATTGGCCAGGCTAACTGCTCCTCAAACCACAATGTCTCATTCTTATATTTCTATTTGTATATGTATTAAACAAAAAACAAGGTGTTCTTGGACATTACACCTTGGCGGACATGTTTAACCTTTGATGAAGTTACTCTAGCAGTTCACCTGCTTTCATTCTGCTAAGCTAGGCTAAAAAAACATGGACCTATCTCTGTACTGGACAGCTCCAGTGCTAACTGCTTTTAAAACCTATAATGTCTCATTCTTACATTTCTATTTCAACGTGTATTAAATGAGCAACTATGTGGAAGTAAGAGAATATACAGCATATAGTAGTAGTAATAGTAGTATATCTGTACTAGACAGAATAATAGCTTCAACACTTACTTCTTTTATAACCTTTAACGTCTCATTTTTACATCTCTAATTCCACATGTATTACTCAAGATACAAAGTGTAAGTTAGACAGCTTTGAAGTTGTTGGGAAAATGGTTCTCTTTGGATGGAGTTACACAAGCAGCTTCTACCTGCTTCCTGCCCTTGTGCTAAGCTTGGCCATAAACAACATGGACCTATATTTGTGAGTGAAACGATGAAATTGATATTGATCTTCTTATCTGATCTGGGTAAGAATCTTTCAAATTTCTCAAAATGTTAGACTATCTATTTATAATACAATTAATCTGCTACTAAAAGGTGTAATTTATTAACCAGGGATTGTCCCAGAAGCTTACTTTGGCGCTACTCCTGGTCCTTTTAAAATCAGCCTGTGGGTCTACTCATCATTTGCTCCAACTAAGTGATACAGGCCAGAGAAAAACAGATGTGCTTGTCACCATATTATCAAGCAGGAGAAAAGGCATGACGAGGCCACCCGTCTGAAAGGAAGCCGCCGCAATATTCCGAAAGTCAAATAATTCATCCGATCCGGCCCGAGCCATTTGTCTGTGTCAGAGTTTATGCGATGCTCCCAAACACTTTGCCTAGCCCCCCAACTTTCCTGTCTCCCATCCTTGAAAGCCAAATCAATCAAGCCTCCCCATGCAGGAAAGTGCCGAAATAAAGAGACAATGAAGTGGAAATGAGCAAAAGCAGGATTGATAGCATTAAGAGGATTTGGGACAGCTTGTGAGGAATTTTCTGGGCTGCAGTTTTTTTGGGGTGGAGTAGCACACTCCAGTCCACACTGCTGAATAGGAGGTATGCAGATAAATGGAGTCAAAGCAATGTAATCATATATTCAGGCCCTGGGAAGCAGTTGCTGGCGCTGGTCTGATGGACGATTGCCTATCTTCATTTCTAGGAGCTAGAAAGACAAAGGTCTGCTGCATAACGTAATCGATCATTTTTCTCTCTGCTTTCACGGCGAGGCGGAGGCTCTGACAAACTCCGAATACAGATTGTTAAATGTTTCTTTTTTTAATCATGCTCGGGGTGAGGATTACTTGAACTGACTTGTTCAATCTTTTCATGCAGACAGAGAAATATAAGATGGGATGTTGTCATAAACAAGCTTTCATCTTGGCAAGACTGTATCATATCTAACTCAAGATCCAAACAAGTAACAAAGCTACAATATTTGATTTGATTTCATCTTTGATCGGGTCAGCTTGTGTCCCCGCAACGCATACATAAAAATCTCCACTGTTTATGACAAACAGACTGCCGCTGGTTCATTAATTTTACATCAAAGCACAAACGGATGATTTGAAACAGTAGCAGGTCTGTTAAAAGCAGATATCCATCCCTGCTTCCGACAATGTTGTTCTCATTCAAGAAGAAAAAAGAAGGGGACATCGAAGTTGAAGGGCGAGCTCTTTTTATTCAAAGTCACAAAGACCCATGGCAGATTAGAAAATCCGAGTGCTTTCTTGGCCAGCTTTGCCAATGGTCATGGCAGTCCTTGAACACCATTTGATAGACTTGGACATCTGGACCAATGTCAAAGAGTACTTGGCAAGGCAGATACTTTATTGTCCAGAGGTGAAAAGGGACATTTCTGGCTGTTGTTCAGGCATTTAATTTGTAGGAGAAACACAAGCATCTGTTGTCAAGTTCATTTTTCAAATTGGTAGAAGCTGATTAGCACTTTATATGAAGCTAGTGCAGTCAAAGCTCCACAGGGATGCAGGGATGCTCTGTCAGGCTTTGAGATTTCAGCCAAGATTTGTTTCAGTAATGTTAATAATTACTTTGATGCTAATCAGAAAGAAGAAGGGGAAATCTGGCTTTGAAGTAGAAGGTGGGTAAGAAATAGAATTATTTTACACCATTTTCTCCACTTTATGCACAATCTGGGCTTCTGACAAAACAAAGCTCAGCTATCGTCTGTCTCTTTCTCCGCACTAATCGACTTTTATCTGCGGGACTTTTGCCTTTGATCTCAGACAGTTAGCAGCAGACTGCTCCTCAACGTGAGCCTCTGACAAAATGGGTGAAGCATATGGCAACACAGTGGGATTCTGGGTAATTTAGCCCCCTTCACAAGGATTGCTCTGCATGAGAATGAAGCCCTGACAGAAGAGGTGAGGAATCTGGGCTCAACTCAAACTCATGTTACTTGAACATGGCCGTCATTGATGAACACTTTGGCCTCTGACAAATCCAGCTACAGCCCTGAGTCCTGCAACACTGTGGACATCTGTAAACACACCATGCCTCTCAGTACCCGGTGCTATTAAGATCAATATTTATCCATGTGGGTATTAAAGCTCCCTTTATAAAGGGTTTATAAATTGTAAACAATAAAATCATTAGTTACAACTTACAAACTATTTATTAACACTAACAAAGCCGATAGCTACACCTTATAAACCCTTTATTAATGCTTTATTAACTTTAAATCACTTACTAATACTAGATCAGTTATATGCCATTAATAAGAACAAATTTGAGGTTGCCAGGTTGTAAGAAATCCCATGTAAGTCAAATATCATGGATGGTATTTGACCTTTAAGGTAATAATGCACTTATGAATACTGGTAATCCATTAATAAAAGCTTGATAAGTTGTTAATAAATTGATTTTGGATCCTTTGCAGCCCCTTTTCACAAAATAAGCGGTCTTACTGCGCAATCAGTCAATTCTGAATAGATCACTTATAAGTTAATACCAATTTTTGGGTTGCCATGTCAAAATCACTTTGGCTGGTGTTCATGCTTTCTATTTGGTAAAATGCAGTTATGAATGTTGGTAATACATTAATAAATCCTAAATGATGTGCCAATTAATGGATTTTGGTTTGAATTCTCGGCAGCCCTCCTCCAGAAGTTAAGTGGTCACATGAATCAGTCAGTCAGTGCAACAGCTTTTGGATTGCAGGGTTGAGACAAATCCATTTAGCTGTTGTCAATCATTTTTATTTGCTAATAATACCTTCATAAATATCACTAATCCGTTAATTAAGGTATTCATAAATGTATTTTGGTTCAGATCCCTGCAGCCCTTTTTCAAAATGTAAGTTGTCATATATCAGTCAACACTTTATAGATCCTCTAATAACAACAATTTTTGGGTTACCGGGTTGTGAAAAATCCCTTCAGTTGGTGTTTATTCTCTTCATTTGGTAACAATGCAGTTATAAATGTTGGCTATTAATAAATGCTTAATAAGGTGTTAATATTTAACATAAATCTTCTGTAGCCCTTATCCAGAAGGTAGGTGGTCACACAGTCTAGGCGGTCAAAGGAATTTTTNGCCGTAGTGTTCAGAAGTGGAAATTAGTAGTAGTACATTTACTCAAGTTCTCTATATACTACAATTTTGAGGTACTTGTACTTTTAATTTTTTATACTTCAACTCACTACATTTTAGAGGGAAATATTGTACTTTTTACTCCACTATATTTATCAATCTACAGCATAGTTAGTAGTTACTTTGCAGATTAAGATTTGATCAGCTAATAAAATATGATACATATTTAGAAACTAAACTACCCAACAGTGTTTCGACTCAAAAGCAAGAATCAAAAACAGAGCAGGAGGGATTAGAAATGAGACTTAATTGGACTTGACTCTGGGTAAAGGTCAGCAACAGGCAAGCAGACAGCGGTGGCAAACAAATCCAAAAAAGCTGGACTGCTATGGTTATGATGGGTATACACACTGAGAGGCTGATTAGGGGGAGTGAGNCTTCAGTTGGTGTTTATTCTCTTCATTTGGTAACAATGCAGTTATAAATGTTGGCTATTAATAAATGCTTAATAAGGTGTTAATATTTAACATAAATCTTCTGTAGCCCTTATCCAGAAGGTAGGTGGTCACACAGTCTAGGCGGTCAAAGGAATTTTTCACAACCTGGCAACTCAAAGTAGTTATTAGTCACTTATAACTGCTCTATAAAGCATTAGTAAACAATTTATTAACCATGAATAAACCCATTAGTTACACCTGATAAACACTTCATAATGGATTCCTTATTAGGAAGTAGAGGTGTCATATGAAACCAGTTCAAACTGACATCATTTTAATAACCAGTTTAACGTTCAAATGGTAGTTTGAATTTCTAATAAAAAGCCCAATTAGAAAGTGGTATCCACGTCGTGGAGGATTACAAGTCATTGCTCTACATCAGTGTCTAACGGTGATAAAAAACAAAAAGACTACGCATAGACAAACATGATGACCTCCCAGGAGATGGTGATTCTCCAAACACCCCGCCTGTTGAAGTTCAGTGGCCCATGGATGGAGCAGGTGGCCACTATCACACACTGAGGTAACAGCTTGACTCAGTTCTTGGGACCTGGGCAAGTGTCGCCGGGTCTGGACAAATTACACTTCACTGCTCAACTCCAATGTCATCGGCTCCATTTAACCATAGTGTTGTCCGGACACATTTTCACTAAGATGAATCTTATTTTCAAATTATGGATAAAACTTTAATGACATGAGGCATTAAATGGGCTAATATAATTCCAATTAAAATGCAAAGATTTTGATCTTTAATTGAAGACGTGAGTGGAAGGAACGGATGCTCTAAATGTTTAAATAGAGAGGGATTGTGTGAGGGGGAGGAATTGTGGAAAAAAATAAAATTAGACTCTAGGCTTATTACTTCTGTATCTACATTCATCAATCAGAGCATGAATCTTTAAAGCTATGCTTAAATTACAAAGCATGGCAGTGCTACAAAAATAGTGCAGAGGGAGTGTGTGCCGTAGTGTTCAGAAGTGGAAATTAGTAGTAGTACATTTACTCAAGTTCTCTATATACTACAATTTTGAGGTACTTGTACTTTTAATTTTTTATACTTCAACTCACTACA
>NTHP01000093.1:521277-571242 GCA_003416845.1 Oplegnathus fasciatus | reverse complement strand
ATTTCTGTGAGACAAACATTGCTGTGTAATTTAACATGGAGCAACGGCACAGTTGGCATTTGCTCATAACCGTGATAATTATCTGGGCAATATGCCAGATAAACTATACAAGCAGAATGCTGAATGTACTTCGAGGAAACGTCTTTAAAATACTATACTGCTTCACACTTTGCAAAGAAGACGTGCTGCCTTCAGATGACTGAGCAGAAGAGCTCAGTTTAGCTCAAAAGTACACCTGGTAGTTATGTCATAGGGCCCTATGAAATCCGTCTAAATTTTTTCCAGATTCCGTTTCATTTTTTCCCAAATTCTGTGTTTTCCGTTTTAATTTTTCTGAATTCTGTGTTTTACGATTTAAGCACATGTAGTCATCAGAAAGAGTGTCTAATCATACACTACTAAGAGTGAAGTTAGTGAATATTTTTCCCCCAAAAAATCCCCCAAATTATGCAAAAGCCTTTTTTTCTCCAAACTAAGTGTTGTAGTAACCAACAGGAGAGCACTGATGTGTGAAGTGATTTTGGTGACACTACACTGTTTAAGAGTGAATTCACTGAATATTTCTGTAGTATCTCTTTTCGGTGTTGCACTTTGTTTTGTCACACATTTTCAGGCGGACCAGAATTTGGTTGTTTGGTCCGCACCAGCATTCAAATGAGCTTTCACACCACCCCAGACCAACCGCACTATCCGATGAAACGCTCCAGGGTTCGATTAAAACGGACTAAACAACTTAGGGGAATCTTAACTTCAATACAGTTTTATTGTCTCGATCTCTTTTATAGCTTTTATGATACAAAGGCGTCTTAATACCGACGCACAACATGTAAATCATACTGTTTGAATTAAACAGTGTATCTACAGCTCTCTACATCCTCCATATATACTGGGGTTTAGTCACAGTCAATCATACATAGATGCCTGCAGACATGAGAAAGAGGAGGAGAACATCCAAAGTTTTGACATGTCTCTGTGAGAAAGGGAATTAACTCTGTGCTCATAAATATGTTGGCTGCAAAATTACTCATCCCGTTCTAGGCAGCCCATCTTTTCAAAATCCCCTTTTCTCTATGCAAACAAGAGCAATTCATTTGAATAATTCTCACTAAACCTGTCTCATCCACTTGTTTTCCCTTTGAGAGGCAATCACCCGTTGTCTGCTTGTAATTTATGACCACGGCCAAATCTGCTGTGGTTTTACAGGGTTGCATTAGAATACACTCTTGTTATTGTGAAGCATTACGGTAAATGGGGAAAAATACACTTTTTAATGGAAAAAGACAGGTGCTTTCCAAGGTGGATCCTCAGCCTTATGTGTTTCTGAGACACTAAAAGGAAGATGGATTATTTTGCACTGCTACTTATTCATTATCCACATTATGCAAATAGTTTATCACTGTGAAATGTTTTTAAAAAGCTTTTGAGAATTCCGGCACAGCCTCTCCACTGAATTAAGATGCATTGAGACTCATGTTTGTTGTACTGCGGCTCTCTGAACAACTTGATTATCAGGTTAGTGAGCTTACAGTGCCGCGTGTGGTTAGCCTTGTGACATAATTAGGCCTATAGCAACAATCGCATTCAACATGTTTGAGTGAGTACCAGTCAGGAATTATTATTGAGCACTTGCTCTGCAGTCACTGGCGGAGAGAGCCAGATAACTGCAACTCAAATGTAGTCACTTTTATTTTGGAGGAACATTTTCATACAACTTAGTTTGCAACAGGTGGGACACTAAAATGAAGGAAGTCACCATTTATAGCAAATGCTTGCAGCAACAAGGATTCTGTTAGAATAAACACATACATGAACATTAGATCTTAGTTAAATCAACCCTTTAGGAAGAGGGTGGGGTGGGATGCAAGACACATTTCAGACAAATATTCTGATAATAAAGTGAAATCAAATCAAAATACATGAACTGCAAAACAAAATGAAGTTAGAGACACTCGTTCATTTGAATTTCAACTATTGCAGATATTTTAATTTCATTATTAATACCTAATATTATTAATACTAATTTAATACTTGTGAATGGTTAGTGTGATGACTGCTTTGTGTGACTGATTTGTCTTGTTGGGATGTTGTATATGCATTTTTTTCTCAAATCATTCCTGTAAAATATGTCTTGAGCTCAATGAGAATTCCTGAATAAATAAAGCTTAACTGACTAAGATGTGTCAGGTTATCAGGCTGGCTGCACTGTACACCTGTATTATTATTATGATGATTATGAAGGAGCCAGTGATGGGCCTAGTTCCAATATCCCCCTAAGCTCTAATGCCACGTTCATGTCATATCGGAATTACAGTAATTTCAAGCTTCCGACTTGTAAATAGCGTTCACATTAACAAGCAAGTAACAATTATGACATTGATTTTCTGAAAGCTCCGATATATCTGGGTTGTCATTTAATAATACTAAATTGGCTGAAAACCAAACAAACATGGGAACATAAAAACACGTGCTTTATTTTAATCCTCAGACAACCAATTTTCTAATCATACAACCACCTTGATATCAACACTTGCAAGCTGTTAATAAGAATCTTTCCCATCTCTACCGTCCATCCCATATGAATGCGACATTAGTCCTGAACCCTCACGGACTTGTAGGAGGGCTCCAAACTCTGTCTGAGGAATGGGACAGCGCTTTGTGCAATTACATTACCTGCAAGGAGACCTTTCTGTGCACAGCAGGCTGATGTTTCATACGGTACATATGATGAACATAATGCATAATGGAGTATCTGCTGTTCACTTCCTCTTTTTATGTAAAAATGCAAATACATACAGTATACCGATCAGCGACATGTGTGTTTATATATTTAAAGGAAAAAGTCATTTTGCTGAGTCCTTCAATGTTTTGTTTATTTTTTGCAATATGAAATTGCCATTTTCACATTACAACACTATGTATTGTGGGTTATTCCCTGGACAAAACAGTGTTCCAATTACAGGGGAGCCAGTGGAGCTTATCTCCCTTAAAAGAGACCTGAGCTCCCCCCGAAACGACAAAAGTCCAAGTTTTGGTCTCTAATAACTGATAAATAATCATTACCATTTCTAATGCTGCAATGAATGACATGAGAAACACATCTCATGTCCTGTCAGTAAGTTTAAATATGTGCGCTGTTCTGTCCCGGTCAGTGCGTCTGACTTTATCTCCTGTCAATAATAATGTGTAACGTGATTGATCTGGACAGCGTGCAGGGTGTTTTTTTTAATGTATCATGGCTCATGGGCTGCTTTCAGATCTGCGAATCTCAACGACCGGCCCGTGCAGTGTTGAGTAAAGGAGCTCAACTCCTGACAGCACATTCAGTTCAATGGCCTCTCTCTCATCATGTCTGCCGCACATGAAAGCTGAGTATCCCCTCTGTCTATCAGCGTGCACTGCCCTTCCCTATTACACACCTTTTTCAAGCAGGTTTCTCCTTAAGAATAAATTTAGGAAGCACCTTCCTATAGAAGTTTTTCCACACAATGACAAATTAGTGTAGAAACAGGCTCAAATTTCTCTCCCTCCCAGATGGCAGATGATCATGGAATAAGCTTTCCTTTCAACTTTAATTTATTGCTGTATTTCAGCTATTTGAGCCAATCATCCATATTCTTTGTTTGAATGTGGGCTATTCTGCAAAGGTTTACAGTACGTATAAAGTATGCATTCTGCAGCTTTCTACATCATATCTGTCTAGATAAACAGTTAAATTAAATTCTATTTTTTGCCTGCTACAGCGTACATATCTGCTCTGTAAATCACTTGTCCTGTGTTCTCCTTTGAGAAAAAAATCCAAAAGGGAGAAATGTATATTTTATATCTTTTGGTTTCATGATGGGGCCTGTCCGGGCTACTCGTGTTGCCTAGTTTTGTTGACGTTGACATTATTTTTGACTACAAAAAGGGACTGGAGTGAGGCACTGAGGCACTGCAGTGTCAAACAGCAGCTGACAGTCCTCATTGGAACTCTGGAAGGAAAACAGAGGCTCTAAACCACTGACCTTTTCATCAGCAAGAATGTTACAGAGCGTACGCACTAACATAAAAGCAAACGCTTATAACAAACTTACCCAAGAGCGTTATTTCTGCTCTTGTGGCGAGCTAGGTGTATTCTCACGAGGCGAGATGATCATAAAAATTATGAAGTTATGTGACTCAAGAATGAATCCCTTGTATCTCTTGTCACCCAAGATAAAGCTCACATCATTGTGAAGCTAATATCCCCATGACTAACCAAATAATCGATATAAAAATGTTACCACACATGTATCAGTGGCCTACATTTTTCTGTTGCCTACATGAGATAATGTGTGGCCGGATGTTTCTTCTTCGTGGAGAGGACTTAAATGTCCTAAAGTGAGGATGTCTGCTCACAACCAGTTAAGACTAAGATAAAAGTTTTTGTATGAAAAAAAAAATCTGGCGTGGATGTATTGCACTGCGACATTCTGTTAAGTGCTTGAAGTGTTTTTGAAGTCGAGTCCAGGAGGAGCATTATTGGACATGGGAAGGACAACACCATGTGACTGTGTGTTTACAACCATTTAACAGCCAAAACCAGACCACATACAACTGTCCTTTGAAGGAGAAACAGACTTACATGTGCATATCTGTATCCCAGAGATGTGTGTTTTGTCATTTGACCAGGATCACATTTGAATCAGGGATACAACGTCACTGTCCGACCAATGTTTGCTGGGTTATTAAGTCGCACCTGCGGGGCTCTGTCATCTGGTGGCACATGTTGTTCTTTGGGATTCGGGGGAAGGGGTGCGTCAGACGGTCTGGAGGCTGAACCAGGAAGGAGAACTGTGGCTGGTGGCATCACTTCAACACTTCAGTATTATCATCCTCATCATTATCAGGGACCAGGGTCGTGTCCAGGGAGTGGCACGGGCCACCCCAGAAATCTGATTGGCCACCCCAGGTGCCACCCCATTATCCCAAACTATGGTTGGCTATCTGCCTGGTCACAGGTTGGACCTTGGTTCTAACCAACTGTTTAACAAATAAATCAGACTTTTGTTTAAAGGTGTAATTCAGTCTTTAACCTGAGAGGCAGCAGCGGAGTAGCACCTAGCCACGGGCTACTTGTGTTGCCTTCGTCTTGTCTCGATACTTGTCGCTCCTGAAAGATGTGACCAGACTTTTGGATACACATACCACGCCAGCATCCTGTCTTTTTTGATTTTCATGATAATGTGGAGCAGGTCTGTCATCATCTCAGCTTTCTAGCAAAACTGTTGTCACTGTAACTTTGTAGGCCTGAGTTTGCTGCATGTATGTGTCATACACATCATACATACATGGGTCTTCTGAGGAGAGATATATTTAAACACTATTGCTCCCCCCACTCCCCCTTCCCTCTCCCATGCAATCTGCCCTTGAAATGAAATGACTTACTTGCTATTAACAAATGAATAGTCTGAACAACAGATGAATGTTATATATTGGTCAGAATTTTGATATCAGACTTCATAGCAATATCATGTTCATAGCTGTCACATACTAATAAACAGATCCATCTCATTCACCTCTACCAGGCAAGAATCAAAGATTCTGCAGAAGCCTGTGAATATGCTGAGGGTGATGTAGGTTAGCAATATCAGATCAGAGACTTTGCTATATCATTTATACTGATGTAGCTCTCCCTTTAATATCTCTGGTTGTATCAGACTATCGCAGGCAATATTGCAGTATGAGCTGTTATGTGGCAGTGTAGGATATACAATATGATGAAGAACCTGCCTTTTTAAGGTATTTAATTCATTAGATTAAATACTAACACATGCATGCAAGTACAGTACTGTCACTGTACCATTTAGTGACCTTTTAATGACCCCATTCCCTCTCGCCCAGCATCGCCCTCAGAACAAACGTGGTTTTCAGTCCGACTACAGGTAAATCCCTAACATGTTGTTTGTCCTGTCCAACACTGAGTGGGGTGTAATGAACATTCAGCTGCTTGAGAGGAATTTAGACCTTTAGGCTTCCAGTCTGAATGAGGTAAATTGACAGAGTTTTCTCAGGGTTATCAAAATGTCCCATTGACCCGTAATCTTTTATATATATATATATATATATATATATAAATATATATATATATATACCATCATATCGGTTGTGGTGATCTCAGTGTGTGTGCTCCTAATGGTCTACTGACGAATGTATTTGACTCATCATATTAGCATGCGTACATTTGCATGTTTGCATGTTAATGTTAGCGATAAGCTCACAGCACAGCAGAGGATGACAAGGACAGACGTGGCTGACATTGTGCAAAGTACATGCATGCTACCTGTTTGCCTGTTAACATGCAAACATGTGCTAGCACAGCTGAGCCTTGAAACTGGGGGTGTGTCCAACAATTTTGTTACCTTTCTGAAACCAACAAATCGATAAGCATGCCCACTTTATGCACTGATTGGCCAGGTGTGCAGAGGTGTGAAAATGGGCAGGATTTGAACTTCTCTCTCAAGCTCCTTTTCTCATTTTTCTCACAAGCACTTTTTTCACTATTTGTGTGTACAACTGAGTGCAACACCATGAATGCCTTCAAGGAGAGACTGTTTGAAAGTGTGCACAATTCATCCAACCTTGCCTCTCTCTGACAGCAGGCTTTTTGCCTGAACTTTAAGTGTGGCCAAGTGTGGACACTTGATCTAGTTAGTAATGTGTCGGTCGCGAACGAGTCGGCTCCATGAGCCAGCTCTTTGGAGTGAACGATGGGAGCCGTCTGCCGTCTGAAAGCCGATTTCTTTTTTCTTTCCTTTTTTTCATAAGTTGATACAAGACCGAATAATAAGATGATCCTATAATGTGTTTGTTAAATACGACCCAACACATTAAGACTGGTGAGATTTTTGTACGTTGCGCCAGTGCTAAATGAAGAGCCGTTTAGGAGCTGAAAGAGCCGGCTCTTATTGCTGAGCTGAGCTAAATGATCTGGCTCACTAAAAAGAGCCGGAATTCTCATCACTGGAACCAGTTCATTTGAAGCATACTGAACCCTTAACATGTCCTAAAATAAACAACATTTAGCAACGTTTTTGCCCCTCTAGTGGTAAGGATCTCAGAATAGTAAAGTTGTCCCTCTATTTTTCATCTACCTAACAATTTTGTTTTTTGGTGTGTAATGGCTGTTACAGCCTTGTGGGACTGATAGAACGACTGTATACACACAAGACCACTTTGTGTGAGCAAACACTATTTTTTATCTCAAGAAACACCTGAGATTGAAGGAGAGTTTTGTTTTTATATCCAAGTTTTTCACATTCTGTCAAGAGGACAAGAAAAGCACTATTAGTGCAGTTCTTATTTAGAAAACTGCCATTCTGTGCACTATATGCAGCCTTTGCTCCTCCACTGCTAAACCACAGTGCTACTTGAGTGCTACTGGACAAACACTGAAGAGGCTCCAGAAGGACAGGAAACTGTGACACACACCTTTTTTGGAAAACATCAACTCATATGGACACTTCCTGATGGAATTCAGGTCAGGTTATGTTTCTGGAGGGAAGTGCAGCAATTCTCTCAAGATGATATCTTAATTTAGCCAACCAATCTGTAAAGCATCCCCAGTACATACTGTATGTATCTGGCAACGGACGCATCTCAAGAATATTGAATGTCTGAATAAAAATGGTGTCTTAATCTGAGTGTAATGCACTGAAATGTAACTGCAATGTAGATTATTACTTAAGTACACAAATGTCTCAACTGTAAGTATAATCTGAAATTACCTGCCAGTTCAAGACTGGTTGACTTTGACCTGAATAATCCAGCTGAAAGTAATCAACAAGATATTGATGGGAAATATCCCTGAGGTCACCATGGTCACAGCTTCCTGCCACCAACTCTGATGTCATTCTGCTTGCACACTCCTTTCTGACAGAGATGGGTAGTAGGAACACATTTAGGAGGAGTTTTAGTGCAGACACTAAAAATTTAACAGTTACGTTGGAACAACAGGTTGAAGGTTAAGCTGTTGCAGATGACTAGGTTTAGTTTAGGGGATGTTAACTGAATCTGCTGGCGTCAGAGAGATAACTGGAGGACATGATGCCCGAGTGCAAGCAGCAGAGTGTCAGCACCACTGTGTGGCCAAACTGGGAAATTACATGTAGGCTGTTTGACACAGTCCAGTAATTACAGGTTCAGCATGTCACTGTTTTTCAAGAAAGCCAATTTTTTTAAACTGATGGCAGTTTAAATACATTTTCAAACTGTGATATCAAATGTTGTAGAAACGCAAACAAATTTACCAAGTTAATCATTCATTTTATGTTGTTCGCTAAACTTTGCATTCATCAAGTAAAACTCCTCTAAGCTGCACTGAAATCTGGTGTATTTCCATAAGGTTGAAATCTGAAAAATTAACGTAAATTACTAATTTATTTCATTTGTTTTTTCATATTGAGTTTTATTTAAGTTTTAAGAATACTATATTTATCAAGTCAAGGTATTGAATCCACTGTCGATCACTTTATTTCTGACGTTTCGGTCCACAAGGTCGACGGTGTGACAGATTTTTTTTTCACACTTTTTATGATCTGAAGACGTTCTGAAGTGCAAGAACTTTGTACTTAGTATTTCTCTTTTGTTTTTTGTGGCATTTTGCTTTCATTTGACAGTCGACAGTGTAGAGTGACGGAGGGAAAGATGGGTATGACATGCATCAAAGGTCACTGGCTGGAATTGCACTGTGGACACTGCGGTTCTGTGGTATGTGTCTTATCCATTAGGGTACCAGGGCACACTGCTGTAGTATTTCTATAGGCAAAAATCACCAATTTGTCTCAGAGGGCTTTGCAATCTGTACAACATAAGACTAAAAGAAACTAAAAAATGAGAAAAAAAGGGAAGAAGTGTCAGAGGAGCAACAGATTAGGGACAGACAGATATGCAGTAGATGTATACACAGAATAGACTTTAACAATAATCACAATATGAAGAAACAGAATGAGGAGGAAAAACTCAGGGACATAATTTCTACAGAGGAAGAAGAGACAAAAGGTGAAAAGAGGATGAAACAATTAATTGCAGACAACACATGACGTGAGAACAGGAATGAACAAAGATGGGAGCAAACGCTGGCTGAGTGTCTTGGTGGACAAAGGTCTGAACCAGCGATTTATGACCCAACACAAAGTCCAGGGTAAAGGACAGGGAGAAAGAGAAGGAGAGGCAGGCACACAGCTTGGCCACTCAACAAACATACAGTGATACAGTGTTTTTCAGGAAGTTATAAACATTCTCACAGGACAGATATGGAGTTTAATTACTAAGGCCTCAAACCTTTGATACAAACACTGAGAGGGAGACCAATCCCATGGACAGATAATGCCATGAGAATAGGAAACTTATTGACGAAAAGGCGAAAAGAAAAGTTTAAATAACTCAGCAGACTGATGTCAGCGGGGAAACTGTTGGTACTTAATTTAAAACACAAGGTTCACAATAATACACAATATTACAATTCCAAATAAAAACCAACAACTCAGCCAGGATCATAGTAAATGTAGGTCATTTAATTATGTTACGCATAAAGGAGAATTATGTTAAAATACAATGTGATTATATAAACACTGCCATGGTTATAATATACAATTAACAAGATTTTGTTCATGATACTAAAAACATCATATAAAATCATTAGAGCATGAGATAATCCACCAGGTTCATGTGTCAAGCGTCTCATAAGGCGTGCTGTCTCTTCAGTGTTGTGGTCAGAAAGAACGTGGCCACAGACCTGAGAACAGCGCTGCAGCTTTTAACAAAAATAATTCAAAAGTAGTCCAGTGTCACATTGTTCAGTCATTGAGCCATTATACTGTCCCGCATGAGCAAGACTAACAAAAAATGCATTCAGCTACCCCATAATGAAAGCAGATAGGGATGAGTGCACTGCAGATTTGTAGGTGTAGTGATACAATGTCGCTACCAGGGCCAGACTAGATGACTAGAGAAAGGCTCCTACGTAGACTGCCAAAACTATGAGGCCCGGCAGGTATCAAGGAGTTCAAACTAATTCCAGTGTGCACTCAAAATAATAATTTGTGCTCTTGAATGACTTAATTTATGCGCACAATTTAACAGAACATTAAACAATCTTTGACATATATGTTTAAGGGATGTCAAAGATAACACAACAATGTTTAATGTGCATTAAAATGATTCATTTTCAAGCACAAATTAGCTCATTTAAAAAGTGTGAAAATTAATTAGTTTGTTTTTTCCTCCCATGACACATGCAGAGCTCCGTACGAACCTGACCAGGTTCTTTTGTGTTTGGCTCTCTTGTAGCAGTTGTTACAGTGGCAAGAAGACAAAAGCCTGAAGTGAAACAATTTGATTATGTAACGGAGGGCGTGGACTCGACTTTCATGAAAGAAAAGCAGTAGAAGTTTGTTAATAAGGAGATAATCTTATTGTACTTTCATTTAGTGGGCCCCTCTGGCTGTTAGCGCCAAAGACAGTCACCTACCTTTAAATGATGTTAAAATCACTTGTGGTTGCTGCGTATAATCAGGAATGATCTGAGATGACAGCACCTGCCAACCACACATGCTCACTCTCTAAAAGCCAGATTAGGCTTGTGAACATGACTCAGAAATCCTCTCAGGTACCTTCCGGTAATAGCTCAGCGGTAACCAGTGGAAAGAATGTGTGCAATGCTGAGTGCAAGAAGAACCAGTTCGTCGAGACGGACAGATAGCAGCTTTCTGTCTCGGCTGAAAGACGTCTCTTCCAGTCAAGTGCGCCTTAAGAGTTAGGCTAGACGCGCACACAGCCTGTCTGAAAGTGCATTCAGTTGTCAAACAAAGCAGGACACACCAGGAGTGTCGCAACCGACTGCTGCCGCAGTAAAAGCTTCCTCGCTGCATGCCCGTTACAGTCACAGTATTCTGTCACATGCAGATCAGACATTTTAAATCCTTCATCTCACCGCAATGAGTGGAATTTTTAAATGACATTTGAATTTGTTACTAAAAACATCAATGTGTGTTCATGTTTGGAGTCAGGTGATTTTGATTTTGCTTCAGTGCAGAGAGAATACGTTTTTTTGTCCCCTTCTTTCCACATGTGCCAACCTGCTCAGTGTGCTAGTAACGGCCGGCGTCGTCGTAGGAGGTTACGTCCAGGTCAAAGAAGTCCTCCAGCTTCCACTGCAGGGTCTCGAATGTGGGCCGATCCTGTTCCTTCTCCTTCCAGCAGTCCATCATAATGTCATACATGACTTTGGGGCAGCTGGGGGGGCACGGCATCCTGTAGCCCTGGGGAAGCTTCTGGACCACCTGGTAGTTCGTCATGGCTGGAAGAATCAAGGAAGGACATTAAAACTTATCTCACAGGAGACAATTATTTAGCATTTAATGTTTACCTGGAAGGTTTTGATTTATGACTTTGTGATAGCTACGTAAATCACAGAACAATTGCGCTTTGACTTTTTTGTAAATCTCTATGTTCAGAGAATCATTTATACATGATACATGATTTATGGCGATGTTGTTGACAGTCTCACCTGGGTAAGGCATCTGCCCAAATGTCATGATCTCATACAGCAAAATTCCAAAGGACCAAACGTCAGATTTGATAGTGAACTTGTTATCGTGGATGGCCTCTGGAGCGGTCCACTTCACAGGGAATTTAGTTCCTTCTTTGGCTTCATACACATTTTCATTCTCTTTCTAGAAACAAAATGAGGCACACAATACAGATTTTTACATTCAGTCCGGTCAGCTTTAGCGTAAAAGGTCTGCACTTTCCCAACACGGCCGTACAAAACTGGATTTTAAAGGGTTATCTGATACATCGGGGCATCACTGTTGTCAACACAAAACACCTGATGTGATAAAACCTGAAGTGAAACAAAGTTTGCAGCTTGGGTTGTGGAGTATTCATTAGGCTGTATACTGTAATGTGTCACAACCTGGGTCTTAAGGCCATGACAAAATGGGAGACACATCGTTTCAAAGATTAGATAAAACTATTAATTCAACAAAAGTAACTATGCACATAACTGAACGTCAAAAGGCATCAGTGGTGTCAGTAATATACGGTGTGCAGGGGGTGAGAATGGTGTGTGAATGTTGTAAAGTGCATAAAATAAACAAAAGGGAACCGAGGAGGAACAGACGCCTCCACATAACCAAAGGGGTGCCAGCAGGGAGGGAGAGAGAGTATGAGTAACAGAAACTAGATTTTATAGACTGGGAACACTGGCCTCAGGTGTTACCAGAGGGCATGACCAACCTGTCACCTGTCACATGTGCCAGTAAAAGAGATCAGAGTGTATAATTAGTGGAGAATGTGGGCTTTAGTTTCACATCAAGGCAGTAAATACTCAGCAAGTCCAACATCTACTGTACCAAGCTTCACTGCATGATAAGTTCATTTATCAAGTTTTTCTTTAGTGTAGTTTATAGGTTTGTGATTAGTGAGAAAAACTATCACACTTGCTTCATACAGTATACAAAACCACTTGAAATGTCAAACCCACCATGAAGACCCTGGCGAGGCCAAAGTCGGCCACCTTGCAGATGTTGTTCTCGCCCACCAGGACATTCCTGGCTGCCAGGTCTCTGTGGATGTAGTTCTGTAACTCCAGGAAGGCCATGCCTGATGCCACCTGGGCAGCCATCTCAATCTGGTCAGAGATACGCAGCGTGGCGCCCTTATCCTCTGTAATCAAAGTAGAGAGCCACGTAATCAGCAGCAGTCCTGCCATGTCGGAAGTATCATAGTATCATTTTAATCTGGAGAAAAATATCTGGTCAAATAACAAATTTGCATTATATGGTGGTAAATAACAATTTGATTTCAAGATTTATTTAAACCTTTTGGCTGATGCTGGAAGCTAGTGGCAGGTGACTGCTCCTACCCTTTGCCCCAAACACAGAACTTTGACAAATCAAATTAGGACTGAACAATTTATCATTTTTAAATTGAAATAAATAAAAATTCAATTGAATTGCACTCTTTGAAATAGCATGACAGGCAATAACTCATGTTCATGTCTTAACAAGCTAAAATAGGTAAAATAATTCAACTTTGTCAAATCAAATGACAACAAATGACAGCAAATGTACTCAGCTGTAGATAATTTAACCAGAATTCTGCTCTCCATAGAATTTAAAATAGTGCTGTCTGCACTAGGAAAACTCAGCTAAAGAGCATTTTGTTCATGAAGAACACCACTCTGTATTATTTGGCTGGAAAAGATATCATGGGACAAAGAGATGATGTTTTTGTTGAAACTCTTTTAGAGAGGTGTTGATTCAACTGTATTAACTGTATTGTGTTACATATACTGACATGAATAGGTGTTTCTATTATTTTGTACACCCCATTTATCTCAACGGGGGGAGCCTAAATAACAGAACCATCTCTCTGTATAATGCAACAAACTCCAAAATGACCATAAAGTTGAATCAACACCTACAAAACAGTTTCAACAAAATCTGAACATTAGAACCTTCATGAAGGTACAATTTATTTCTGTTTTATTGTTAATAAACTGGTAACTAAGTGTATATTACCACTTTTGAATGTTATGATTATGCTTGAAAATGACTAGTTATTACTTGTAATTTTTAGTGTACCACTAATTTAATCTGGCATTATTATTGAAATTTAAATTGCAGTAGCCATATCGGTCAGACAAATTGCGAATAGATGTTTTTCTCAAATCCCTCAGCCTTAAGTAAAATGAAATGTGAACAGGGTAAAATGTTTTTTTTACCCACTGTTCATATAAGTTTTAATTTCAAGCATTTTATTCAATTCTAAGGTGTTTACAGGTTCCCATTAGTTTTGAACCCTAGTATATACTGTAGTGCATTTTTTGACTGTTCCAGCGAGGAATGAGCATGGCTTTACCTTTTATACTTAAAGCGCCTAAACACATTGTCCACCTGCACGTGTGTTTTCACTAAATTTGCCTGATTAGACCCTCTCAGGACTGTGTGAGTGTGTACAGACTCAACCTGGGCAGACGTCTTACACAATAACCGACACCTGTGAGTGTTTACAGGGTCTTTAAACTTTAAACGGAGTAAAGTCTGTGTCTAACTCAAACACAACTCTTTAAGTCATGTTTTTAATGTTCAGTTGCCTTATACAAGAGCTACAGTCTAGATTGTGTGTTATGTTTTATACTTGTGTAACTGTGAACATGTCCTAGCTGTGAGACGGTCTCAGGGCTGCAGACATCAATTCCACACGAGTTCTCCTCAGAGTGACCGTCACTCTAAATGGAAGTGACGCTACATTTCTCACACAGCACAGCATGTCTGTCTCAGAGGTGAGCACTACACATGTCCCAGCAAAGCTAAGCAAATGAAAGGTCATCTGTCAAAATACGAATCAGCATCAGGAAGAGAGGGTCACTCTCTTTCTGTTACAGGTGTTCCTCTAAATTGTGCTTACACAACACAAAAAGAACAGGCCTTGGTGACGCAGAATTTGGAAAGACTACCACTGCCCCCAGTTTAAGTCCATCCAGGAATTTCTATTCCTTCCTGTCATTCGATACTGCTTAAACTAATGGTTATTTTCATTATGGATCTGCTGATAATTGTTTCAATTAAGTATCGTTTTGTCAATAAAAATCTTTTAAAAAGCCCATTATACAGCAAATTGCCGTTGAAGTATTCAGATGTCTTGTGTTTTCTAACCGACTGTACATAACCCAAAGATATTTAATTTACTATCATAAACTGGAAAGAAGAACATCAAATCTTCACATTGGAGAGGGTGGAACCAGGATATGTATCGCATTTTTGCTTGAAAAAAGACGATGGCGATTAATCAATTATCAAATTGATTGCTGATTACTTTTCTCTAAATCGACTATTCAATTAATCCAATAATCCTTTCAGCTCTACATATAAAGAATAAAATATCAAAATGAAATGAACGACACCACGGCTATAAACCAGTATTGTAGACCACTGCTGCTTTGACACATGCAGAGATGAACAAGATTTATAAGACGCAACATGACGTTAATGTACTTCCAAGTATCAAATACTGTAGGACCCTGGGAAAAAGTCTGAAGAGGTCAAAAGCCCCGCAACACTTTATTGAGCAAACTTGCTGTGCTTTTGACAGCTTCCATCAGAGTCATCCATGAAGGCCACAAGTGCTGTCTTGATCTGTCTTGATAGTGCAACTTGATCCAAGTTAATATTAATGGATTTTGTTACTCATATTATTATTCCTTATCTTACTTCTGTTTGGAGGACAATCATGCTTTAAGTTTTAGAACTACAGTTACCATAATACTTAAGGGGATGTAAACAGGGAGTATTATTGACTGGATTCAGTGACCTCCACGCTGTGGGCTACAACTTGAGCTGCATTTTTTAGCCTATATTTGTTTACATTTTGGCAAATTGGCACCATTAAAACTTAAAGTATGTCAAATTAGTTATTAGTAGCTCCTGTCTGCAGTGTGTCATGATGTACAGACAGCTCTCACTGGATACTGAAGAGAACTTAAACTCTCTCAGGCACGCTCTCAAGTTATAAGGAGCACAGAGCTCCGTGAGCTGTGTGTTACAGCTCATGGAGAAGTTGATTAGGGTACTTTAAAATAATAAAGTCAGGATCATAACTGCTGACTGTGTTGGCGAGCGGCCAAATCAGCGGCCAAACTAACTTCCTGTTGTTTCTAGATCCACCTGTCCCTTTCACGCAGGATCTCTGCCTCATTCCTCTGCACACCCCCCTGGGGGAGGTGTGTCACAGTTTGAAAACCTCTGATTTATGCTGTCAAATCTGCCCCAATTACTGCATAATACAAAAAGAAAGCAATGTCTGCCACAAAGCAGTAATTGCCTGGTGTGCATTACAATGCAGTGAATGTTGACAGTAGCTGGTTTTTATACTGGGATTTGTGTATTAAATTAAACATGTAACGTACAGTATGTTTCTGAAGCTTGACGTTAATGAACACACATACATGCGACTCTATGCAGATTATTATAGTACACACACACACACACACACACACACACACACACACACACACACACACACAGTATTCAGTGTGTTCCTGTTTACATCTGAATCCCAGTGATGGATTGTGTGTTTAGATAGTGTTAGCATGTTAACTGCTAACCTCAGTATCTGTTTCAATGTGAAGAAGAAGTCAGACAGCAGCTGTGTGTGTGTGTGTGTGTGTGTGTGTGTGTGTGTGTGTGTGTGTGTNACACACACACACACACACACACACACACACACACACACACACACACACTAACCTCTGATGACTAATCTGCTGTAAATTAAAGCAAGTGAACTCATTCTCTTCCTCAGCATGATCTCAACCTGTCATGCCATGCTGGATTGATGCCAACTGATAAAACGAGGTTAACATTAGTGCGTGTCTTTTCACATCGCAGCAAATCTTTGACTCCTGCAGCCAGACATCAGTAAGATCTCAGTCGGGCTCGGGGTTTGATCTGCAGCATTCTTTACATTCATTGCAGCTAAATTGAAGTAAACTAAAAGTACTATACTATACTACAGTACTGTAGAGAAAATAAAATAAAAATTCATGATGTGAAATATGTGCGGGTGGGGAAGAAGTTTAGATTCATAAACTGTAGGATCTAAGATGATTTTGTTGCTCTGGGATAAATCTCTACCCGTAGCCTGACTCTTGCCACAGGTGGGGAGCTTGTTTTCAAAGAACAGCAGCAGCGCCGGACTCTGATCCTGTCATAAAGTAGCAGCAGCTGATAATCACATGCGCAGATGAAAGTGAGGCCGTCTTACTCTGGAGGTACTCCAACAGGCTGCCATTCTTCATCAGCTCTGTGATGATGTAGATGGGCTCCTCCATGGTGCAGACGGCGTACAGTTGGATCAGCTTGGCGTGCCGCAGCCTCTTCATGATCTGAGCCTCTCTCAGGAAGTCCTCAGGGTCCATGGTACCTGCGAGAGGTGTTCAGTGATGGTACATTAGGAGTGAAACTCTAACTTTAGTGACACACAGTGTTTGTTGTTTGTTGTTATTGTCATTTCCCATCCAGGTAGGATCTTAACTACAGCCAGCAAAGAGACAATACCATACTAGTTAGATATTGAACTCATTTTCAGATTTTACTGATCACATACTGTACTGTTGACATGATCAGTAAAACCCAACTTGCACTTAACTCATTTGACTCATCCCTAAATAGTTTGTTTCTGGTTGAACACCTTCAGTGAGGGAAAAGGAGGCGTTTGTGTACCAGGTTTGAGGGTCTTCACTGCGACTGCTGTGGTTTCGTTCCACAGGCCCTCGAACACTTCACCAAACTGACCGGCTCCCAGCTTCCTCAGCAGCTTGACGGAGTTGCGGTCAATCTCCCACTGGTCCACAGTGTTGTAGGACAGACCGTGAGTCTGCGGAGCCTCCATCTACACAAACAGGAAGTCACAGTTTACTGAGATGACAATGTGACTTTATACTGTATGAAAAAGTGAACTTAGTGAATAGAAACAAGGCAATAGTGGAATTTAGAGAATAAAAAGAATGTTTAGTTCATGTAGTGGTGGTTACAGTGTGGTTTACCTTTTTGCATGGTTCAGTGAGACGTACGCAGAGGCCATCGGCTTGTCTGGAGTAATGTTCCACTAACTCCTTCAGTGTTTGAAAGGACCTGGTCCTCGACACAAAGTAGTGGCCATTATCCAGTTTTTTCAGCTTATAATGCTTCACCTTCCCACAGTCCAGCACTGAAAGACAAGTCAACAGTGATATACTCAACCATTAAGAATCGTAGAAGTAAGGTTTCCTCTTGGTACGGTAGGCCTGATGTTTTTAATCAAAGCTTTGATTAAAACTTTTGTCATGTCTTGCTTATAAAACCAATATGAGATATTCTAACAGGCTTAAAGTGCAAAGAGTCTTCCTTTTCCATTCATTTCTAATTAAATGTATTATGTATTAATTACAGATTTTTTATCATTCCTTTGACTTGCTATTGTCATTATAGCACGTCGTCATGATAGAAGTGTGTTTGTATTAACTGCATTAACTGTGGTTTAAAGCAGCATTAACTGATTTTTTGGGCGACTTAGGGGTAACACAACAAGCTGTAAACAAAACACTGACATTGCTCCACCTTGTTCCACTATGTGCACCAGCTAGTCACTAACTTGGTCTGTGTGCTGTTTGGTGGAGGGCAGGTAGTGTACAGTGGGTTTATCAGAACTTTTTCACTGAAAACAGCTGCCTGCTGCAGCTGGAAATGATGTTGATGAGAGCAGTGAGACTGAACCAAAGCAGTAAAGTTGTGGGCTGTAAAACCAAAACAAAGCGCTGGAAGATAATGAAAAGCTCTGTAGAGCTGAAGGGAACTGAAGAGTTGGGTGATAATTCTGTGTGGGTTCATCACTACCAGAGACACCTTTCACATTACACATAGTCATTTAATCCAATGATCATATGAAAATACTGATTAGTGCAGCTTTAAGGTTAAGGAGTTGACTATGAATGTTCATTACAGACATAAATACTTAACGTCAGTGAGTTGGTGTAAAAAGTTCTTGTTTAGTTTCTATACAGACGTTTGCAAAGAAATCTCATCTGAAAACTTTCTTATCTTGGCACCTTTCTGCATTTGTACATTACATAGTGATGGAGAGGTCATGAAGTACCCATTGAACAGTCTAAATTACTATTAAGAGGCATTAAAATATACAGTATTATTGGTCCCTAAATGTGCTTCAGTATGAATAAAGATTAGTATCACACATTTTAAAAAGAGAACATTGCGTCTCACCAACTTGCGTTGGTTAATGTTTTCAATATTAACATTAAAAAAAAAAATCTGTTTCAATGTTTAAAATCTTATCATAAAAATATATATAAAAACATGCTGTAAATAGAACAACAACTCTGTTCATAACTGTTTTTCAGCATTTCCATTTCCTAGCTGTGTTCCTGTTATTGGTGCCTTAATCACAGATACACATTCAAAGGCTGGAGTTAATTATTAGCCAATATTAGAAAATCAATAAATGCTTTATTAACACACACAAGTTTAAAAAAAATTATCATAATTTTTTCTATTCCATTTAATTAACTAAAGAAAATTAGCATGAGGCAAATATGTTTTCACTCGAGGGACCCGACGCACACACAAAACCAGGGACTGAACCTGGGGATAGTGGCTGTGAAATGAATTAGCTCATAAACTGGCTTTAATGAAAGAACATGGAAAGAATTCGGTCATAATGGGAAGAGCAAGGCCAGAGTGGAAAGACAGATTGGAGCAGAGAGAGATAAAGTTATCGCACTGCTTTTATGGGAGCGGAGACATCTATTTATTTAACTTGATGACCTTGAAACCATTAATCATTCCAGTCAATTGAGGGAAAGAGTGAGTCACTGAACAATGCTCGAGGTGTTAGGAAATGTGTGTTTGTGGGAGAGAAGTACACTAGTTAGTTAGCATTGTGCTGTCTCAATGCTAACTAGCTAATTAGCATGACTTCATTGGAGGAAATAATATTGATTAAGTGGAATAACAGGCTACTAGTAAAAGTGAAAGGCAGCCTGATTGCTTTAGGAATGTTACTGTTACATTACTGCACCAAACAGGTTACTCAGTCATTACAGGTTAATAATGTAAAAATGACACAAAAAAACACAATGTACATGGCCATCAAAATCCCCACGTTCTGCTGCTGATTTGAACCAGCGTGTGTTTTATCACTTATGAATTTAACTTTCTGGAAGACGATTGTGTTATTTTGTCTTTCAAAGTTTAAATTAAACAAATGAACAAAAAGCATAAAATCCATTCGAGCGAGTGTTTGGTCTCAGAGGTGAGTTTATTAAAAACTTAGGTTGCTGCTGTAGCTCACCTGAGAGGGAGAGCTCTCCTTTCTGACTTTCACAGTTTCTGATGAGGAAGGCGCCGTGCTGGTTCCCTTCTGCCAACAGCATCTTCTCTGCATCCAGCCTCTTGGTGTCGGGAAAATACCATCTGCAGATCAGAATTGAAGCAAAGAGGCAAAGCTGGTCAAACATGAGGGCAATTTCTGAATATGAACAAGAACTTTAAAAAACATCAACCATGAGGGGCCTGAAGGTTCACTGTGTTCACTCGTAATTTGATTGATTGCAAATTGGCTTATTAATGCTGTCTGCACCACTAACACACAGTACAACACCATATTTTTTTTTAGTTTTTTGTGAATTTATTTGTTTAGAAATAGTAGTGAAGGTGATATTCTACCACCCCAAACCAACAATATATTGATCCCACTAATAAGTACTGTGTGTGCACCCATACATCTTATTCCTCTGTGCCACAGAGCTCCACTAAAAACTATTAAAAACACATCAGTGAGCCACACTCACCAGTGTGACGTGATCACATCATTGTGATTATTACAGTGATGTAAGCCCCTGAAATGACCTGTAACATGTCATTAATAGTCCCCATCAAATCCATTCCTTCCTTCTGTTCTGTATATATTCATGAACCACTTCTAAATATTTACATTTTCAGTAGGAACCAATGGGCTTGGGGCTGAGGATCACAGGCAGGCTGAGAGAGTCAGAAAGTATTAAGAGACGGAGTAATTATTGTTGGTTTGGTCTTTTCATGAGATTTGTTGACGATATGAAAGATAAAGGCTAACACCAGCCCAACCTTAAGGCCTTCCTTATATATTGATCTTATGATGTATCAACCTAAATAGTTTCATGCTTGATCAAATTACCACACACTAACTACCAACTAAAACATATGTTAGGAGGGGGACAATAAAATTGTATCCTACATGCTTTTTATGTCTGTTTCTGCTTTGCATGTTTAAATTGGTGTCTAAATTCGGTACAATCTTTGTCTTATTTGGTCCATATTTCTATTAACATTAATAAGCCCCATTTCATTGCTTTGTACGTCTTGTATTATGTGCTTCTGTGCTGCATTTTAAATAGTACCTCACAATGTAGAATAATGGTGTCCTTTATGTTTTTTACTAACATTAATAATTTCTTTTCTTTTGTATTATTGCTCTGCATGCTTATAAATGATCTTAATAACTTTGTCATTTTAATCTTATATTCTGTTTTTATGGGGACTTTGTAAAATCTGTTCAGGGACTACAGATGATGCATTTACAGCAGTGTTTACAGTATTAATGTGCTCTGTCCCTGTTAAATAAAGAAGTAAAGAAGTTAATAAATAGGGGCCCACAACTTTTCTGCAGGGTGATCTGGCCCTGATTAAACAGAGAACAGAGGCCTGTGACATTTAACAGAAGCTTAGTCCACAAGACCAGAATCTTCAACTGGTAATTAGAATTTATAATAATTAGAATCAAGTCAAGTTCATCAGGGGGGAGCCGACACAGGGATGGAAATATGACGCACTGACGTAGGAAATGGCCAGAGTTACATTCATCAGTAGGTAAACAGGTTAAACCCTAACGCTGAGAGGCCGGACCTCTAACATTACACACAGTCTGACACTCTGCTGGTTGTTTGTTGTTGCTGTTTACCGTCCCCAGATATGTATGTGATAAGCAGCCGATCTCATGTCAATGTGTTGTGAAACAAATTCTTCTCAATCTAGTCTCACATCACTTCCATCAAGTTAGTGATTTAGTGAAACTATGACACAAATGATGACTGGCCTGATCTAGGAAATCCAAACTATTTTTATCCCTGCAAACAAAACAGGAAAAACCAGCTGAGAAGAAAGCAGGACTGTGACATTACTTTTTTCCAACAATTCAGCTACACACGGCACTGAAGAAAATAGTTCTGCTTGTAATCAGTGGAAACGATGTCTGGATAGGTCACCACTTACTATAGTATATATCAAGGCCTTTCATGGCCACCTGCAGCCAAAATAAAATTTGTAGCAAAACCAGTTTCAGTAACCATTCAGGATGATGGAGTCAGTGCGGTATTGGAGTTATTAAACAGAACATTCAAATGTCCATGAAATGCCAGCAAAGGCATTTTAAAGCACTGTTGACACTCCTGTGTTTTTGAGTCTTTCCTTCATGGGAATGATTAACCTGTGAGCCTACATTTCCTGCTCACAGACAATCATTAACCCAAGACTGTACTCTGTAGACATTACTCAGCACTTAAGACACAAAAACATGGCCTGCCATCACATTTTACAGTGTTATATATATATATATATATAAAAACATATTGATGGTTCTTAAAGGATTTGCTATCTGTCAGTAGTCATTCCAAAAGTGTTAGACAATAACGTGGGCTAACTGGAAAACTAAATCACAGCATGGACTTTTGTTTTGAAAAACTTGGATCGCTATTTCAGACAAGACTACATAAATATGAGAGCCAGGATGATGATGATGATGATGATGGGATTATACTTACGGTTCTGCATCAATACTCTCCACAGGTGCCACATAATTAGCCGGGATGTATCCCGTTTTGTGGGTCGAGACCCCGGTGACGGCTTTCGCAAACCACCATTCACCAGTATTTTTATCCAGGGCCTCTAAAGTGTCCCCAGCGTTAAAGCTCAGGTCCTCCTCTGTGCGAGCGGAGTAATCATACAGGGCGATGTAATAATCCCCTGTCACTGGAACCGGCGGTAAAGGTCTGTTGTTGTCTCCTTTTTTATCAGCACCGTGGTTTACAATAACTGTGGCAGGTTTCTCCTCGGGCCTGGTCTCGCCTCCAGACTGGGTCGGTTTTTTAAAACACGCCAAAAAACTCTGCCAACACGAAGAAAACCTCTTTTGGATCTCCATGGTGTGGTCTGAATCACATCAAGTCATTCTGTCTCAGGAATAAAGACGGAAACGGCTCGGAGAATCCCCTCTCCTCGCTCATGATCCGCGATCCATAAAGTAAAGGCTCATGTTATTAATCCCAGAACCGGACCGCTCTGGTCTTTGACCTCAGCACACACCCAGCAAACACAACAGGACGACGGAAGGGACTGCCACTTAATTGTGAAGTTTCCTGGTAGAGAATTATGGGTCGGGAGTTCATGGTTCAGGTTCCAGTGTGCCAATCACCTGCACCTGTTGAGGAATGGGGAGCGGCTCACCTTCAGTGACGTCATGTGCCCTCTGGCGGCCCTGTCGGAGGACAGCACCTGTGGGGTAACAGCTGATTACTCAAGATTTGGGCAAAATGTAATAATAATTTTTTTTTTTTAATTATAAAAATAATTTTCCGTTATCATATATATTTTGTATCTTCTCATAACTATGAGATCATTATGGAAGCCAATGTCTGCCAGGAAAAAATAGATGAAATATAAGGAAATGACAACAATTTAAATAATCATGGTAAGTCACAATTATGAGATACTAAATAAGTTATGGGATAGTAGGAAAAAATAAATATAAATATTATTAATTAATTAATATAATAAAATAATTTTTTATTTAAAGCTTGGGTAGGTAATGTCTTTTAGAAGCATTTTTTTGTTATATTTGTTGAAATTCTCTTTACATCCAGACAGCAATCAATAATTCAAGTGCTCTGACAAATAAAAGAAAAAAGTCCGGTGTCTGCGGCTGTCACAGGACTGTAATAATCCCGTCCAATCATCTCATTCGGACCGAATGAAATGATTGGACGGGCTGTCTGCCTGTCCAGCTACGCATCTGACTACCTGCGCGCACTCTGACCCTGACCTCTGACCCTGCACTCACTGGGCATGCCCGTCGTCTTCCACACGGCTAGGTGGCTAAAGCTAGTGAACTAGTCGCACAAGAATGGCAGAGAAAGGAAAGAAAGACAGAAGAAGAAAAGGCTGCGACCAAAAAGAGGTTGGATAAAGTAAGAGGTCAAACCAGAGTCAACATCAGTCTGGATTTTCAATGATGGCGAGAAGAACTGAGGGAGCTGAAGGGCTGAAAAGTGACGCTGTGAGTACAAACAACAGCCATGTTGGTTGTTTACGTTCATTTTGATGATGTTCAGTGTTTTCAAACATGTGAATGAGACATGAGGTAGTTGGACACGGTTAACGATGACAATGATGCGCTGCGCTCCTCTCCTCAAAGCTCTCTCGTGGACTTGTCCTCCAGCAGTAGTCAGGCGGTGCGCGTTCATGTGTTTTGCGTGTTTTGTGTTTTTTTGGCTTTGGAGGGAGATCTGAAGGGGGGTTTTGCTGGTTTCCTCAACATTACCAACCCTAGCTTTAAGTCACAATTATGATTTAATAAATCAAAATCATTGCCAGATTAAGCTATTAGGAGGCTCTATGGGTGTACACAGGTGCCAGGTAACAATGCACGATCTGCTTTTGTGGATGTTGTACATTAATTGTGCAAATACTGGTAATTATCAAAAACTAAATGACTTTCACTGAACCTGAGGGACTTTTGGAAACCCTTGGGGTCTGAGGCAGTTGCCCACTTTGCCTGGTTGGTAAGCCAGCCTTGGTTCAAATTGTGAGATATTGTAAATCAACATTTTGACTTACTACCTCATAATTTTGACTCTTTGAATCTTTTTATTCTATCATTCTTAACTTTTCATTTTCTTCAGTGCTTATAATTATTAGACACCAAAATCACGGTTACAGGATGAATTGCGAGATGAAGTGTGCGCTCCAGAGCAACTGGGTGCTCAAACTCAAAAATATATATCAGTTATCAAAGTGACCGCCATCAAAGTAGTCAATGTCTGTGCAGCTTCATATTTTATAAAAATAATAATGCTGGCGTGTTTTGCGTAGAGATCTTACTCAGAGAATGAGTGGTGTTAAACAACAAGTTGCTTTTTTTCAAGATAATTAACACAGTGACCAATTTCAACACTATAGGCTATCTATTATATCTATCATCATCACAAGATAACTGAATTTGTTTTTCTTTGGTGAAAGCAGAGAGTCTAAGTCACCCAGAGCAAGAAAATATCTGGCTCTCTGGCTACATGTCCACCAGTTAATCTCTAACTATTTGTGCTGTTTGGGGCTGGACACGTAGTGTACAGAGGGTTTATCAGAGCTTTTTCACTGAACATCTGCCTGCTGCTGCTAGAAAGTTGCCAAAATACTGGGAGCCTAGTAAAATTGCTGAAAAACCAAAACAATTAGCTGAAAGACTTTAAAACTCTAGCTGAGGGAAATTGCAGAGTTAGGTGATGAACATTTGAGTCATTTGTAAAAAATAGTGAGTAGTGCAGCTTTAAATCAGCTATAGTCAATATTTTATATTAACAATGACTTTCCACCTTCTACACAACAGGGCGGGGAACAGGGGGGGTTAATAGGGGCCCAGCAGCTAATGTTTGCCCCATGGCCTCCTAGCAGTTTTGTCCAGCCCTGCAAACGGTAAGCGAATGTGCTTTCGTATTCCTTTTGCGCATGTACACTGCCTGTTACGGTTTCGTTCCCGGAAGCACTGCACGCTCGCACGCTCGCGCACTCGCCTCTCTGCCGCCTTCTTCTGGCACACAGGAGTCTAACTTCTGGCTCCTTGTGGGAACTTATTGGCGTTAACCGTTCACTGATAATCGATTCGGCTTTCGGAAAACCGGCTCGGTGGATTCTTTTCGCGGTACAGTAAGCGAAGACTGAGCGGCGCGTCTCCAGACCGCGGTCCCGTCCCCGCCGACGCACAGTCAGTGACATTGACACATCGGTAGTGTTGTGCTGCCGTGCACAACTTAATGTGTGTACAGTAACGTCGGGCTCCGGAGCGCTTCCCCCTGCAGTTCCCCCCCAGCTTCAGCTACAATGAGCGAATACTTCAGCCTGTCGGACTGTGATGTTATCGGCTTCGACCTGGACCACACGCTCTGCCGCTACCATCTGAAGGAGACCTCCAGGGTGAGTGTGTGTGTGGCGCGTGCAGCTAGCTCCAATACATAATCATACGGTGGCCGTGACGCTTCGATCCGCAACACATCTGGATTAAAAATAGCACGCAGCTGTCAATACGCCCCGCGGTCACTCGTCAATTGTGTGTACGAATATATTCTGTTGAAAATGCACAGCAGTGTGGTTGAAGTGGTTGGACGGAGGGATGTGTGCGCGGTGATACTGATGCTGCAGTCACTCTGCGTGACTCACAGGTTGAACGTCGGCGGTGATGATCATACATGTCTTTAAATCCTCCTGTAGGCCTATTGGCAACAGCATCCCCTCATAGCATCATAATGCATTTGCTATTATGAGGAGCTACAGAGTCACAGTGCATGGCTAGATTCTGTGACACTTACTGACAAAACACAAATGACTGATGAATCCCAGCCAATCATCATGGCTTGGGTGATCAGGCCTGGAGTTGTCCCATGCATGTCACATGTATGTCTGTTCATCCTGTCAGTTAAGTAGCCCCCATGATTGGAATCCCAAAAGGGCTTCCCAATAAAGACATTCTCAGTTGACTACTACTGATAGGATTTCTTTGACTAATTGGTTGATGTGATTGAAAAACCTGTCCCTGTGCAGATGCACTCATGCAAAAGATTTTTCTTAAAATCTAGTGTTTTAAAGACCAATGCGTACTGCATAATTAATAGAGTTGCGACAGAGATGCTGACTTTCCAGTCATGAGCTTCTTGTTCCCCATAAATGACTGAAACGATTTGATTAAACTTAAAGCTGCACTGATCAATATTTTTGATGTCAAAAATGGATCAGATAACTATGTGTACTGTCACAGGTGTCCCTTTATGACAAAACAACAGTGAATCAGTGCAGTTTCAGCAAAGAGATAATGACATTCGTGAAGCATGTGACTTAAACGTCCTCTGGGGGGAAGAAAAATGTCGGCAGATGAAAACATCAGATCTGTGTGAAGCAAGGAGGAGACCATAAGCTTACATACAAATTAATACATGAAACAAATATAAATGCCATATTTCCGTCATGCTTTCTACATTTTTTCAACTGCGTCATCTCGTCACGCCCTCTTCTTCCACAGTGGTATTGCAGCATGTGACTGGAGCATTAGCGCCACCTACTGCTTGTCTTGATGAACCAACTGCTAATATTCCAATAACAGTAGAGGATGGAAACACGCATACGTTCACATTTTCTTCTGTCTGTTTTTTGAAAATTCTGTGAAAATTTGTGTAGCATTTGGATGGAAACCTGGCTTGTGTCTGTTGGATGTGTTAATAGGCAGCTTTTAGCTAATATGTTCGTACACCATAACAAGGTTCTAAGATAATAATATGTCAGTGCTCTGTTTACATCTTGTACATCTGCCCCCAAGTGGCAAAAAACAAACAATAAAACATTTTCCGCATTTCCTCCCAGTATATACTGTATATACTATTATACATATACTATCATGTCTTGAAATTGAACTGTGTTGAGTGTCAAAACATTAGTGAACAGGAAGGAAAGTTTAAACTCTCACTGATCATCATGCCTTCAACCAGAGAAGGCGGAAATGATCAGCAAAATCATCCGTTGTAGTCTTTGATTGGATGAAGGGCACATGGTTGCATTTCATTGTTGTTGTCATTTGCATTATGACTGTGCTGCTTATTGCAGTGAGTTATGCTATCTCTTAATTGTTATTGCAGCTGATCTATGAGAGCTTTGCCAGGTATCTGGTGGAGCACAAAGGCTATGACAAGGACCTGCTGAACCTAACCCCCGCTACGTGGGATTTCTGGTGAGTCAGCAGCAGCAGTTCCCACAGGCTAGGGGGAAACTATGACATAAAGAGGTATCTTTCAGGGATATTAAGACTATATTCATCTAATAGGTACTTGTGGATAAAAATACCACAGTGTACCAACCTGCACTTCATCACTGATAAACATGACTCTTCCTTAGCTTTGTTGACTGTTAGTAGGCCATTACCCAACTCAAATCCAAGTAAAATCAATATTCACACTGGGATGTCACTCTGTCAGGACCCGAAGGACTGCAAGAGTTTGTTCAGCTTCAGTCTATTTATGGAAAGGTGTTGTATCTTCACTGAGGTTCTGATGAAAGAATATTTTACCTCCACACCCTTCGGGTAAAGGGCTCATTCCCACCGAAATATGCCCAAATACTGTATGTGTATTTAAGAGACAAAGACTAATGCACAGTTCCTTCCTTGAGAGTCTGGGTGCTGCTCAAGGTGTAAAGTTAGGTATCGCTTACACCTGGCCATTCTATTCCTAAGGGCTTGCTGTGCCCCCATCCCCCTAAATCACAGCAAATCCTAATTCAGATGACACATAAGCTCTACTTTCTCAGATGTTCTGCTCATCTGGAAGTGTGGATGTTCTGTTGTCCTCGCACTGTTGTCCACACACATCTTAAATTACCTGTGAAATTCAGCTTTACTAATAAAAACATATAAAAATAGCTGTGGAGTTGTTTGAAAGGCTTATTTCTTCACTTTTATTGAAGCTACCTTTAGGATAGCAGTTTCCTCCCTCTTACAGTCTTTGCGCTAAGCTAGACTAAACATATCCCAGAGCTGCTGTATAGTCTATCTGTACTGAAAACACTGTGATGAAATTGATATTCTCAACTGAAGTTTGGTTAGATGGCCAATAAGTGTATTGCCAGAAATGTTTATCGTTTTTTACCATTTGTTATCTGATTTTTACATTTTATGTCAGCTAAAATAACCTGCCGTGGCTCAGCAAGCAAATGTTAACAGACCTTGTTCAACTTGCATTATTAAACTATTATAATTTTGTGTCCAGTTTTAAAGGGCTGGTAGTGGATCTGGAGGATGGAAACCTTGTGAAGCTGTCTGAAGATGGCACGGTCTTGCGGTATGCTCTTGCTGCATGAAATGTATTTGATCTGCTTCTCGAGGCATCTCTTCAATTTCTTTGTCAAAGTTGGCATTGTTTTCACAGACCTTTAAAGTGGAATAATAAAAAAAAGTTTTATTATTTCTTGCTTGATTAGAGCGACGCATGGAACCAATGACCTCAGCACAGAAGAGATCATCAAACATTATGGTCCAAAAAGGGAGTGGAAGCACTTCAACAGCCTCAATACCTCCTTCACAAGATCTGGTATAATGTTTATATCCATCTTTATTACCTAGTAGCTGTATGTTGTTGGCTCCTAAGTTGGTTAATGTGCATTATCTGCGATTTGTCCACATCACCTGTCACTAGATTTAATTTATTTAAGGATCTTTTGTTTTGGTCTTTGCAGCAAAATACTATTTCTATGACAACTACTTTGATCTACCCGGGGCTCTCCTCTGTGGAAGAGTTGTGGACATGTTGCATAAGGTAATATTTGATAAAGTGTGGTTTCATATTAGTGACTAAAATATTCGTACGGAAAACCATATTAAAACATATTTTTATGTTTTTGTGAATAGCGAGGAAACGAGGTGAATTCTGACTTTTGGAAAGACATGGTTGCTGCCATCGACCACAATTACAACACATCTGCCTTCAAAGGTACGCCTTTTATTCCAAACAGCACACATTTTAGTTTGCTTATTGCTTTTGCTTATTGCTTATTTCTAACGTCTTATTGTCAAGGACCCACACTGTAAAGAAGAACAACACACACACATTACACAGAGGATATTTTTCTTTTTCAAACTAGAACTTTTATTCTGTGTTTTGGTCAGTAAGTGGTACATAACTTAACACATCCAATGGGACATAGTTGTTTTGAAAAACAAAATGCACTTTAAATTTCTCATTCTGTGTTGTTTTGCTGATCACAGTGCTTGTGAAAATGTGCTGAACATATAGTACAACAGTTTTGCGTGTCCTTTGTATGTATATTACAGGAAAATTCTTAAACAACAGACATTAATAAAAACAAACACAAATAAAAGACATGCTGTAAATGTTACAGGCAGTTGTAAAGCACCACTTAAGATATCTTCCAATATTGTTTCATGTTTCTTAAAATTGCAAAGGCACACACGGTGAACTAGGGAAAGGGATCAATTGAACCATATATTTTATAAATTTTACTCAGCATTCATCCCTCTGTCAGTCGAGTCATTTGTTAGTAAATTGAAGACTTTTATTACTGTAAAGATTCGAATGAGTTAAACTTGTAAATAATTACAACCATATTTTTCTTTAATCTACAATTTCAATTTTAATTTTTGTAAACTGATCTATTTCTCTGAGTAGTTCAATGTTTTGTAAGGTTTTGAGGTTTATTATTATGGATTTGTGAAATCACGTTGAGGCAATCAAGAACCCAGAGAACGCGCAGTGAACATTATCTGCTGCAAATATACCATTACTCTCCTCATCAGGGACCTGGACATAGACTCTGTCACCGGCATGCAGCATAAGAACAGCACTGCCTGACATCTGATCCAAGAAACCCTTGTTGTACTCATCATAGGTGAAAACAACTGGGTCCTCGTTTTTGTAGAGGGCCACCAGTGCATTGGCACCATTGACATGCACATGATAGCTGAAATAGTAGAGGCCTGGGATCTGGCAACTAAATACACCACTGTGGGCATCATAATGGTGCTCCCCATTGTAAAGAACCTGGTTGAACTGAATAGGGGTTGCAGCTGAAGGGTAGGCCCTGGTCAGCACTGCACTGAAGGCAGACATGGGGGCCTTCATCATCTCATGAGACATCAAAACCTCATGGGACTTGATTGGCATGCTCTTCTCATGGTGGTAAACCACTTCCCCTGGTGGGCCAGGTGGACCGGGAGGACCGGAAGGGCCTGGGAGACCATCATGACCTCTAGCACCTGGAATTCCAGGTGGACCCTGAGGACCAGAAATTCCCTTAGATGTCAGGCCAGCTGGGCCAGGTGGGCCTGGCATACCTGGATGGCCCTTAAGCCCAGCAGGACCTGACGGACCGGGGGGCCCAACTGGTCCCATGGGTCCTGGCCTTCCGCTCTCACCACTTTTTCCTGGTGCTCCTGGGGTGCCTGTGTGTCCTTTTGATCCTGGGGCGCCATTTGAACCTGGAACTCCTGGGGCACCAGCATGGCCTTGTGCACCCTTTTGACCCTGAGGACCATTATGGCCTGGAATTCCTGAAGGACCTACTGCCCCAGGGACACCTGGTTTTCCAGTGAAACCCTGAGCTCCCTGCTCACCTTTGGTTCCCCTTGGACCTGGTGCACCTACCATACCAATGTCGCCTTTGGGTCCATGTGGGCCTGCCTCACCTTGGAATCCTCTTGCACCCTGTGGACCAGCTGGGCCAATAGGACCAGGAGCACCTGGTTGACCAGTATAACCAGTTGGGCCTGGTTCTCCTTTCTGACCAGTGGTTCCTGGAGTACCGGGAGCTCCTCTGCTACCTGGTATTCCAGATTCACCTGTTTTGCCAACACCTGGCATGCCAGGGGAGCCTGGCTGACCAGCAGGACCTTGTGGACCTTTAGCTCCCATAGGTCCAGGCATACCTGGCGTACCATTCTGGCCTGGTTTCCCTGGTGCTCCTGTGCCTGGAGCCCCTGTGTGACCCTTTGGCCCTTGCATACCCATTGGCCCAGGACTACCATCTCTTCCAGGCACACCACCCTTGCCAGGTTCTCCAGGATAGCCAGGGGCACCAGGTTTACCAACTCCAGGTTTGCCCGGCATTCCAGATGGACCCATTGGTCCAACTGCGCCTGGTGGTCCTTGAATCCCAGGAACTCCAATGCCTCTCTCTCCTTTGATGCCAGGAATACCAGGAATACCAGGATGTCCCTTCAAACCAGGCTCTCCTCTTGGTCCCATTGCTCCAGGGAAGCCAGCTGGTCCAGGTTTTCCAACAGAAGAAATTCCAGCAGGTCCATGTGCTCCAGGTGTACCAGGTGCACCTCGGGGACCCATTGCTCCAGTTGCGCCAGGTGCACCTCTCTCACCAGGGAGACCAGGGCTGCCTGGTTTTCCATTGCCACCTGGGGAACCAGGTTTACCTGCTTGAGAGTAGCCAGCGGGTCCGGGAGGTCCTGGTGGACCTTGTGGTCCAGAATGTCCGACACCACTCTTTCCAGGAGGTCCAGGTGGTCCCATTGGTCCTGGCTCACCTGGAGGACCTGGAGGACCATCCTGGCCTGCAACAGCTGTACATAAATACAGATACATGTAATGTAATTATTTAGGTAATATGATGCACACTTCATAATGTCATAAGGTCACAGGTATCTTTGTTAGATTAATTTGGTTCAGTTAGATGTTTATAGTTGTATTTAGTGAACTGTCAGTCTGTTGTACTGAACTTTAATCATGAGCTTTAATGTAAAAAGGGTACTGCTCAGTATTCCACATGATGATGCAAGGAAATGCTCTCCAAGGAAATGACAAACTGAAATGGTATATGATATATATGATGTGTCATTTTGAAGCATTTCGCTCCACATTCTTGTGCCTTGTGCATTAAATAAGATGCCTCCTTTATCCTTGAATAACCCAAGGTTTGTGATTCTCCATACAACCACAACCTGACTAAAACACTACTCCCTATGATTGTAGGGTAGTTTGTGGAGACAGCACTCCTTTTTTTCTCAGGATAGGCTTCACAGCACCACTGGTTTGAGGTGATGTTCTCACCAAGCTTATGTCTGCTGGCAACACACCAGCTCCTGTGCATCTCAGTTTAATTTGCCCACACTATACTGCACTCTTTCATTTCCTGCACTGGCCATGGCCCTGAATGTATAGTTAGTGGTCTGAAAATTGTCAGCATCACCTTGATGCATTTTCTGCCACATAGCATAGAGTTTATGGGCAAGGTCAAATTAGTACATACAGTATATATGCACTAAATTGATGTATAACGTCAGTTTGTTATTTTACTGCAGATCATTGCTCACTAATCTACATTTATCAGTAAGGTCAACATAAGAATAAACCTACACGATAAAACTAACATGTGGCAGTGGAGACATTGTTTGTTTTTTCTCTCTTTTTTTAGAATTTCATGCCTTTATTGATATTTGACAGTAAAGAGATGACAATGAGGGGTCAAAGAGATTGGGAATAACATTCAACAAAGTTCCTTGGCTGGACTCCAGGGAACTCTGTGCCCTAACCCCTAGGCCAACAGGGCACTTAGTTGCTTTCTCTCTTAAATTTGTCAGGATTTTATTTTATTTGTGAGGGACAGCTTAAGAAAGGACACATAAATGTTGCCAGTTTATGTATTCTACTAGTTAGCTTAAAGCTAATTTACATAGTAGAAATCTAACATTAAAGGTGTCTTTAATTTCTGTTTAAAGTCACAATAGAAATCTTAGATATTATATTTCCAAGCCCACCTATATATGAATTGGTAACTACTTTAGGAATATGGGTATGATTTAGGTATTGCAATAACAAGAATAAACCAGGGCCTTAACATTAAAACGGTGTGAAAAGTAGAGTCCAGGAACTACTATAATTTTTTAACTGTGTACCAGAGCATCTCTGATAAAATTGCTATTACACTGCTTTCCTTTATACACCATAATTCTGGATGCATCATTGCAAAAACAGAAGTATGACCAATAGTTCTGGCCTCTGTTTTGAAATGTTTGTTGTGTTTTGAAAGAAAAATGTTTTGACAGAACTGTCATTTTCAAGCCACATAAAGCCATGCCTGAAACCGCACAGGGGATGTTTGTGCCAGAACTTGACTTTTCGGCAGCCAGAAACACCACAAACTGGAGGTGATGATACTGGCCACAGTAGCTGACCCAGGAGCTCAGCCACGTGTGACCTGTTAACACTGGAAAGTACAATTATGGTTATAGTCAGTGTAGTATCAATATCCATTCTCTATTTGGTTGCATTTAATAAACACTCCCTAAGCCTGAATCTTTATTCTGTAATCCATTTCTTACTCACTGTCCTTTAGAGTGGAAAATCTCCATTATCTCAGCTACAGAGTGGAGCTACAGTAAATTTGCTGTGGTTTGTTTGTTAGATTTACTGTTTGAACTTGTGAGAGCATTTCTGCGCAGTCTGTGTTGGGTTTTTTTCATTCTAATTGTGTGGTGTGATTTTAATACCACAAAGCAGTTTGTTAGGGTGTGCCTGCAACGTGGTAACAACATCTGTCTTGGAGATTTGTCATATTTGAGCTCTCGTTGTCGACTTTCTATTCTATTTTTATGTTGAGGCACACAGTCAAACCACATCAGAGCCTCTTCAAGAACAAAACTGGAGAAATAAATTCTCAACTGTCGAACGCAGAATTTGAATCATTGTTTAGGTGGGATATAAAATATAGTGTTATACATCATCCTGGCAGATACACCATGACCCCGGCTTTGGGTTTTTTTTATGACACATGCATTTTATGACAGTTTCCTTTTTTAACCTTTTATTTATTCAGAGCACAAGTTCTCTTTTACAGCTATACCCCACTTCAGTTATGCACAGTTATACACATTCACAGCAGTTCAGCCAGTTCAACCACAGCCTTCTGCTCTCAGCCTATGAGACGTTGCACTGGACCTGCTGGGTGTGCACCTGGATGGCAGTTAATGAAGGTGGCGTTTTGGCAGCCTCATTAACTGATGTGTATAAGCCAACAGTCTTTCAGGTTGCATAAGAGGGGGTCTTACTAAAAGGTTAGAGTGGTGGTTTTAATGATGATTAGGATAATGAGTTGAATTTGCAGGTAATCAAGAAATGTGTCTTATTTGTCAGGTTCTTTAAATGACGCAGTAAGCTGCCATATTTCTAGGGTTCACATTATCTTATCATGGTTTTCAGATCAGTGGTTAAAGTTATGGCCTTAATTTGATTTGACTGTGGGTCACAGTGAAGAGTGTATCATATGGCTTTTTTTAAAAGTGCAGTGATATGCAATTATAGGCTGTAACTCTATATTTCATTTGTGGATTGCTTTTAAAATTCCTTTGGCGTGTGGCTGCTCCTTTGCTTTTCAGCGTCACGAGTTATAATTAAGAGTCTGTAAGCATATGTGTTATAAATTCCACCAGAAGTGTCATCTGGTGCTATTTTGCAGTTTCATTTGTCTAAATTTGTTTTAATTGTTGAACAAAAACATATGGGTAATGGAGTTGATACAGTCTGAAAGCAGTTTTGCTGTGCAGCCTGCAGTTATTTGAAATGAACAATGGGCTTGGCTAGAGTTAAATTATTATACTTAACATAAATAGATGCAGGCAATTTCTCCATTCCTGCTTATTTCCCCCCGTTGAATTTCAACCATCTATATTTGTGTAAATTGCAGCATATCCCCTTATCCCTAGATTGTCATGGTTGTTATTATAGTAAAAAAACTGCAAGTTTTTACATGAACAACCTGGGGGAGAGAAGACATGTGTGACTCACCATGACTCTTGACGGGGTAGGGAGTCTTGCTCACTTTTGGCACATGGTAGTACCTCTCAGGGGTTGCCTCAGCCAAAGCTAGGAGGACGAGGAGAACGCTTGTAACCCTCAGGTCCATCTTGCGAAGCTAAACCTGCGAAGACAGAATCAATTTATGAGAAAACTCATGTATAGCATCATCCCTGACAGTGGTAATGAAGTGCAATATAGTAGGTGTATCAGTTATTCTAACAGCCAGAGTGAGGAGGTAGCTGCAAAAGAGATGTTAGAGTCATGTCCAGATTATACATATCAGTCAGTTTTGCCCTCCTGAAGTGAGCAGCTTCTGTGAAAAGTATCCAAAACACCTCTGACAAAAGATTTTTTTTTTATCTTATGATGTAATTAAACATCTGTTATGTGCAGAATTCTCACAAAATGCAAACGAGCAACGTGGCTCATGGAGGAATTAAAAATCTCTCTTTTAATCTAAAAAAGCAGTCACAGGCACAAATTCTCTCCCAGTGTAAACCCAGCCATAGCACATGGCTCATTACACGCAACGCCAGCAACCATCAGCACTCCACCAGTGAGAGCCAGGCTGCAGTTGGGAATCCCCTGTGCACTAACCTGAAATCAGAAAATAAGCCTTACCGGGAAGGTTTACGCTCCAAAGAAACAGTGGGGGGGTCGGGAGGCTGCTGTCCTGGCTCTGCACTGTTATATCCTTAGTTGTGGAGTCTGCCTGTCTGAGCGGCAGCTGCTGCTTCCCAGGGCACTGGGCTCAAGGTATTTATACCGAGCTGGTCTCCAGCATCGTGCAGGATCTATCTCACGTAGAAGGCCCTCCCTGCTCTGATGTCATCTTTAATGACGGGTGCCATGTCCTCAGGAGGCCTGTCACTTCAGGGTGATGGTCCTCCCTCTCCTCCCTGTCTCTTCTCTCTTCATCTGGTTCTCTCCGTCTGTATGGAGCTGTAGCGAGGGGCTTCCTGTCAAATTTTCTTTGGGTGACAATTTCATGAGTTAGTTTCTTGATTTATCTTAGTTGGGTGATCTGCATTTGAATTTGTGGCATGCGGTTGTGCAGTTCTTCAAGTTAACATCCTAATTCACTGTGTTTGCGCTTTTTGACAGATGACTCCGGATTGTTAAACTTCCTGCCTTAGTGTCCTTTTTTAGGCTGGATTTGCATTTTTAACTGCACAAACACAGGTGTTTATTGCTAAAAACATCATGTTATTGACTAAGTGGCTCGTGACAGGGTGTTTTTCTGGAAAAGTAAAGACTGCGCAAGTCTAACAATATTTTCCTCCTGTCTGAAGACTCTGTACTGGTGAGGCTGTGGTAGACTACATGTACCAGACAGCTATTTGGTCAGTTTTGGTTCGATCTGAAAATACACCCAGTTTTTAATGGATGCTGGAAAGTTGTGGAATTTCTTTTTTATTTGTAATTTCTGGGTTTGAAAGACAGCAGGCAGTGTTCACTAATTTAGATGCATTTCCAGACTCACCACCAGCTTGATTATGTGTTCAGATTTAAAGTTCACACTGTAAAGGTTATCATGATGCTGACAGGTTTATGCCTGTATATCGTCTCTGTGATTTTGCAAACGTCTTTGTGGTTTGCTTCAGGGATCCACAGTGCAGCTTTAAGACACCAGGAGGCAGAAGTGAGGTTTTGTTCTGATTTGCTACCTGCTTCATGCTCCGAGGAGCCACTGGTCTGCTGTTCGGATTCACTGAGTTGCAGCAGTACAGAAACTTGGAACATAGCTGTAGTTTTACTCGAGGGCTCACACTTGTGAATGCGTGCATACATGCCATCCTCCGATTTTGAAAATCTCCAGCAAGTATTAAGTAGTAGTAAATAGAACTATAATGCTAATGTAGTACTGTGTTTACATGGGACAGAAACATTGCTCTGTGGCGTTCAGAGATCAAGAATCAGAATGTTAAGTGCTCAGAATTCTGTGGTTCAAATTAGAGCTCAAGTAATACTGGATTTTAGAGGCAGATACTAATATTGATAATTAATTTTTATTTATCAAAATGTCCATTTTTTATTTTATTATGAGTCAAAAAAGATCTACCAGTAGGGTGACAATACTCTACATTTCTAATACAGATCAACCTTGACTTTATTGATCTCCAAATTCACATGAACCAGCAGCACAGGAAACTGGCTGAAGCAGCAAGAAACAGATGAAAGAACTGTTTAAGATGAAATAGATGGTAAGAAAAATAAAAATCAGAAAATAAAATAAGAAATTTAAGCAATTCAAAAGTAGTTTTGAAGCAAGTTGTTTTTTGTATTGCAAAAAGGATTTAACATAGTGATCCTCATCGTCCTGATTGGTCAAACCACTGTGTAATATATCTTTGGTTTTGGAAAAGCTTTTCCTTCCCTTTTCCTGTATCATTTAAAATTGCCAACGTCTCAGTGGCCGCAGATGAGTGCTCAGTGAGCCGTGGGCATCTTTGGTAAACTCTTTGAATTAAATGACAGAGTAGTGTGGGGGTGGAGTCAACATTTAACAACTTTCTAAGCTGCAGATATGCCACAGCATCTCACCATGAAAGTGGCTGTGACCACAGTGAGACAAGACTGCTTTTTATTTCCATTTGGATCGTTTTTTTTTCTTTTTCTTTTTTTGGCGTGTCAGAATTAATGCCTCCCTATCTAAATCTGGCCACTCTGAGGTTTAATGTAAATGGCTGCTGTAGATTCACATGCCGTTTCTGGGTAAGCTCGTGTTGTGTATGGCAAAAGACAGTCGCAGTGCATAAACATGTAATTAAGATGGGAGATGTACTGTATGGAAAGCAGTACAGACAGAGCATGATATGGAGTTCTCCTCAGTGCTTTCACACACCTCCTGTTGGCAGGGTGGGTGGTATTTCTGAGAAGGGTCTGCTGTAACCATTGTTTTGCCCCCCCAAACATCTTCACATGCCGCTGCTGCACTCCAGACGTGACTTAATGCTCCCTCAGTGGCTTTAATTAAATCTGGTGATTGCAGGAGTTGTCCGCCAGCATGCACAGCCTCTGTTTTCCATATGATCTTGAAACAGCGTGTATGCTGAAGTCACATTTGTGTGTCTAAATGATTCTGAAGAAATGTATTTTGCCCCCTGGTCATCCCTGGAGAGCAGATCAAACATGACCTTTAGTCAGTGATAGTGATATATCTGATCTATATCTGTTTTTTAACAGAAACACTTAAGATAAACATTTTTTGTTCGGCTCCTTTCCACTCGGGGGCAACATAACAAGCTGTAAATACAACTCTGACATACTGTCACCAGCTAGTCGCTAACTTTGCCTGCTCTTGGAGCGCCTTGATAGCTGAATGATTACAGCACATGCCACATGGCCACATGGTCGCAACTGCCAAGCGGTTCCGTCCGGCGACCTTTGTTGCATGTTGTACCCCTCTCTCTCCCCCGTTTCCTGTCTGCCTCATCACTGTCACTGTCCAATAAGGGCAAAAAAATGCCCAAAAAATTGTACTATAAAATTAAACTTTGTCTGCTGCTACAGTGGGTTTATCAAAGCCTTTTAACTGGAAACAGCCTCCTGCTGCATCTGGAAACAAGATTGATGAGAGATACTAAAAAAGCTCCGTAGAGCTGAGGGGAACTAAAGAGTCTGTGATAATTCTGTGGGTTTTTCACTACGAGTAACACCTTTCACATTACGTAACTGCAGCTTTACCAATTTGATACTAGAAATTTGACCAAGATATGTGCTGAGCAGGACACAGTTGAAAATAGTGCCTCTATTACAGTTTGTCCACAGGAGAATGCTATTTTGTTTCTAAATCACCTCAAACATATCTTTTTCTGTACTGCAACTGTGATGAGCTAATATTGGCTGATAATATCAAATAATACCAATTTATAGTCTCCAGTTAAATGTTGTCTAAACACAAGCAGCAGTACAAGAACTTGTAGTACAAAATACAATACATTTGGGTTGGTACCAGAAAAGTGTTGAGGTTTCAGACTTAGCTGATGACTCTGCTGAAAGGTATTTTGCTCCCTGGTCATTCTTAGAAAGAAAGTCAAAAAGGACCTGCCATAGATCCTTTTCCCAGTTTTACACATTTTGTTTGTGATATCCATGTAGGGCTTTTCTGAACTTAACTGCATTTTCTATATTTTCACCTAGTGAATTAATAATTCTGATTATTTTGGACTCACTTGCTGAAAACAGCAACTTTTAACTGCAATACATCATTTGTCCCTGTGACAATGTTATGGGTCAACACTGTCAACACCGACAGTAAAACAAAACGTATGAGTTCATACATGAATTGTTCCTATATGACAACATATAGAAAAGGAAACCCCTGAAAGATTTATATCTTATGACCATCTTGGTAGCCTTGTGGTCTGGTTTGTTTCTGGCAGGGCTGTACAATATAGATTTTCATATCTGTATTTTTTACGCCTTGCTTTGCATATTTTTGTTTTGGGACTGTCTCGTCTCCATTTGGTCCCACAGATTTGAGAATGTCACGGTGCGGTGCCTGAGCGAAAGGAGAAAGTAATTGCAGGTTGATGTGCCTATGCCAGCCGGGAAGAGAGGAAAGCAGGAGCTAAAGATAGAGTGTTTGAGCTGGGAAGTGACGGTGGCTCAGATTTAACGTTTTAATAAACCAAATATGCCACTAAGAGGCACTTAGAGCTTTATGAATGGAAGGACTGAAGCTGGACCTCCTGGCTGAGTGTTAGCTGCAATTACAGGGATCCAAAGACAAAAATCATGGTTGGAAGTTTGACCAACGTGAGGCTAAGTGTAATTCAGAATAGCAACCGAAAGCCTTCACTGCACCCTTGTGAATTTTCTTCCTTTATTTTCATCTTGACAATATCATGCCTAAGTCATTATGAAATTATGGAACGGTTGGTCTCATGAGAAAGAGATTAAAGCCAGAGATGCTGAACTTCTTGGTTACCTAATCAGATTTTGTTCTCATTTTGGGATTTATTTTCAGAGCAGGTAATGGGTTACTTTAAAGCCAATTATGTTAATCAAAGCTGAGTAAGTGCTATAATGACCACTACTTTTCATTTTTACTGTACCTCCCACACCAGCTCATAATCAGCAGCTTGTACAGGGGTGGTGTTGCAATCTGTTTGTCCCAGCAGCTGAGGAAGATCTTTAATGCTCTTACACAATCGTACATCTTGGTCTTTGATACATTATGATATGTTGTACATATATGTGATCTCACCTGGGGTGGACAGTGTGGAGGCCCAAAATAGACAAAAGGCAGTAAAAGATTACAACACAATCAACGGTAGCTAGCTAACACTACTTTTTTTTAGTTTAGTTTGTTTGTCATTATGAGAAAGGACACATTAAATCACACATCAACAAAATGTCAAGGATACACAATAAAGTCTCAGACTCATTTCTATTGTTGTCCTTGATGAAGACAACAGACATGCCCTTAAGATAATGTTGTCAAGATTGAAGCTTGGCCTCACTCCCTTTTTACTACATAGTGCACCACATTTACTGTCCACCATTTTATTTGAGTGTCCGCATTCGGAGTGTGTATATCCACTATATAGTGCCCTCAAAAAAAGCCTCCGCTCCACTGAACTGATGGAAAATAGCGGCAGAGGAAAACATCAGATCTGTGTGGAGTGATGAGATATGCATGGACATGCCCATCTTGTTATCATGTAAGCATTAGGAAAATTGGAAATGTGGTGAGAAAAAAAGAAATGTTGCGCAGGGAGAAAGGGGAACAGATAAATGACTAAATGTATGCCCAGACAAAAAATAAAATGAGCTAGTGCAGACCTTTTACTACATTTGGCTCTTTCAGGGCTCCACTGCATTGTACATTTACTTGTGTATTCTGAAATGACTTTCTTTGATATTCTTGCAGTTTTACAATGACAAGTGACATGCTTGTAAACTGAGGGGTTGCTGACCGCTGCATCCTGTTGGTCCGCTCCCCAAATGTCTATGTTACAATGTGTTTTCTACATGCTTCATGTTAAAGATCCCACACCTTCCGTAAATGGTCACCATAAAGCTATTACCATCTGCTCCTATGGTTTCTACACTGGGAACTTTTCCAATGTACAGAATTTTATCGTCCACTAAAGCTCAATAGGAGAATGTCAGTTTTTACTGCTGCAGGGTTTCAAGCATTGCTGTTAAGCCACGTTTCCACTAAACACTTAAGTGTTTGGTATAGTATATAGTACCCTTCCCCAAAAGTACCTAAACCCTAGGTCTGTTTTGCATTTCCACCACAGACAGTACTCAAGATAAATGTAGGCGGGGTTGTTACCGGGTGGTAATAGCCACGTCAACCACGTAACGTTAAGCAGATGATTTCATTTACTTGCTTGTGCCGAGCAAATGAAGCCACATTCAAAACATCCATCCATCCATACACTTTAGTGATAACTGGATGTTCAAGTGCTTAAAGAAAATGTTTATGAATTTCAACCAGATTATGTGAACTGGGAATATTCTATTTCCTCACTTGGAAAGAGTGGCTGAGAGTAGTTCCGGTGCGCTCCGGCAGCACTACACCTCTGCACGTAAGTAGCGTGACGATTCTGTTGACCAATCAAAGGACTGCATTGTTTCCAGCTCCACCTTTAAGTACTGGGTCAGTGTGCTAGGTTCCTCAACAGAGGGGTAATGAAAAAAGGGGACGGTCTGGAGTGGTTCTATTGGTACCATCCACAACTTTTGACAATGGAAACGCAAAAATAACCGTTCTAATGTGTGACGAACTGAACTGAACTGGACTACTTGGTGGAAACGCGGCTTTAGACTCCTGTTGTGTCTGCATCAGACATTTGTAGTTGTCATGGTATGTTCCTCCTCATAATGCTTCGCCTGTTCCTCCAGTGTCTCTGGGTAGCACAGAGGACTCAGGCCTGCTGACTGACTGACTGGCTGTGGAGGTGTTAGTGGTAAGAAAAGGTGTTGGAGGCCAAACCCAATGTCTTAAACAGCTCAGACACTATTATGTTTATGTTTTTCTGGAAGGAGCGCCGGTGTTTACCAAATTACGCAGAGCTCAAAATAATTATGGTGCACAAAGACAAAAATGGAAAGAGCGACACGGGCCTTCAGACATCATAGGCAAACATATTTAAGAGTCATCTGTACAATTTTTGATTGATTCTGAGACACTACAGAAACTGAGACACAGAAGAGGAAAATGTGATGGGAGTCAATCCCTGGTTGAAGGGTGGGTCCTTACTGACCCACCACTGAAGGGACAGTCTTTTGACAGTGTTGTTGTGTTGTTTTCAAATTCCTTTTACATTCCTTTTATACTCCTCCTTGATTCTGTCTACTGAACCTAAGGTGACAACTCCAAAACATGTTGTCAGCTCCAAAAAGTTCACCGTCTCTAAACCTTTCTCTGAATCCAAATGAACACAAAATTAGTGAAGACAAATTGATAATCAGCCCTGTACCACAAATGTACCACTCTTCGGTAAACACTGAAATAGGCAAAACTGGCCCAAAAAGAATTCCCAGTAAACGTTTGTTGATTTTGTAGTGGGAGCATTCTGAAAGAAAGAATGAGGACAAACATTTTGATCCAAGCAGAATAAACAAACAGGGACATTTTGTTCACAGACTAACTGCCATATTACCATATTCAGGGTAAGATGTCATGAACTTGACAATTTTCCAAAAAACACGATCTCAAACCCAGTGATTACCTGTTGGCCAGAAATGCTGATTGACTTTTCTGCTCAGAGAAGTTCTGAGTGTTGGTTCTGCTGTGTTTTTTTTCCATGCCGACTGATGGAACACCAATGCAATGGCGTCATTCAGAAGCAGGCAGACACTGTTGTGATTGACGGTATGGAAAACCAGTGAGTGCCGAGCATACACAATTGGGATGCTCTGAACAGCTAAACAGACACCAATTCATGCCATGTTTTTCTGGTGACACCTTTACTCTACATACAGAGAAAGATAAAGATATGTCCATATGTAGGAACTCGGTTTCATTGACATTAATGGCCTTTTAATGGTTTTTGAGGCAAAGCCAAAAGTACTGTAGGTGCTGTACACAAATCTCCTCCATAGCTTTAACTTAGCCCATGTCTACAGCAGTGTTCTAGTTTTGTCATGTTTCTGTCTGATGCAGAGGATATGGATATGCCCATAGCGACACTGATTTTGTATTGATCTGCAGGTGCTGTCAAAACGCGTCTGAATAGAACCACAACTGCTCCTGATGTGCTGCTGACATGCTGCTTTCCTTACATGTTGTGGAGAAGAAGCATCAAGATGTCAGCTCATACTGCTCACATCTGACTTTTTAAAAAAATTGTGTGTACAAATCCAGAGGAACGTTTTGATGGCAGAGTGGTCCGGATAGAATCTGGGCTTGACGGGAGTTCTTCCTTAGCCGAAACGAAGGTCTAAGGGTAGAGGGTGTCATATATTGTACAGATTGTATAGCACACTGAGACTAATTTGTGATTTTGGCCCATCTAAATAAAATTGACTTGACTTGACATTTATTGTGACAGCAAGGAATCGTTTTAATATACCGACTGAACCTTCTCATGGCCATAAATCGTCTCACCCGAACCCTTCACCTGTTGGATGTGTATTTTTAATTATTGTACTACCAATGAACTCAGGTTCTGGCATACACATATGTGCTTTGAGAGGTATTTATGGTATTGTGAACCCAGTGCTTATCAGGCATGGTGGCCTGAGTCCTAAATATACTGGAGTCTGTGTGGATTTTCCTCGCCGGGCTGCTCTCCTAGCTCAGGTCTGTTGTTGTTTTTGTCGGTTTCGATTTTATTTTAGGTGTTGGGCTGGGAGGGATCCCTGAGAACCATTCTTAGTACGGTGGGAAGAATGCGTAAGGAAGTTCAGAAGCCTTTGGCTCTTTTCTTCCCCTCCAATCCAAAGAAACCCAGCATCCCTCAGTGGAAATGAATAAGGAGAAAGTCACGAATAGCATTTATCTCACAAGCAGTATAAATATCTCTGGTTTGATTTTTACCACAGCTGATGAATAGATAGTACTGTAATAAATGCTACTGTGCCCATTAGAGTGGTAAGTTAAATAAGACTTTAATATGTACTCCCAGAGTAAATATGCATAGTGTAAAATTAGCTGAATAGTGTTTTTCTTTAGGGTCCTGCATCACAGAAAAGGCAACATCTGGATTTAGGGGGTATCTAAATGGATCTTTTTTATCAGCATTGTTGTGAAATATTTTAAATAGTCTCATACTCTCTCTGTAGCTTTTGGCTGCAGTCACTTAAACTGTTCAAAAATGAAAACATCAAAGTATGTGTTGTTTATAGGAGTACTTGAGAAAGAACACAGTGAGGCTGTGGAAGAATGATACAAAACTCAGGCACCGCAGTTGTGCAGCTGTGCTGAGACATGTAAACACAGTCTGAAGGTTCCTGCTCTTCCCAAAATGGAGACACCAACACTGACTGATATGATTTACAGGGTATTGTGTCTAAGTCCACCTATACTCTATGTGCTGCACTTTTGTGAAAAAAAAATGGAATGGAGCAAACATCAGACAAGCAAGAATAGATTGATTAAGAAAAAAGGCTAAACAGTGGACACTTTTTAAGCCATGGAGCTAAGACTAAAGCTGAGGACTAAGTAGTAAGTCAGTATGCTTGAAATTAACTAGGTTGTCCAACTTGTTGTCCGAGCACATCTTAAGGCAAGGGTGTTTATACCTCTTCTGAATGGCCACTTTTCAAGGCGGGGCCAAAAAGCTTGCCATCACAGCTTCCTCCTGGCTCCTTCGTACTGCCTCCCCAATCTCTCTCCAAGAACTCTGTGTCTCATGCATGCCTTTGTAGTCTCAATGCAATGAATTTTACAGATCGCGAAAAGGGCACACACCTTCAGACAGCCACTCTTCAAGGGCATTCACGGTTTCGGTTTTGCACATGGTTGTTGCTTGGTTGAAAAGTGATGGAAGTAGTTACGTGAAGAATGAAAAAAGAGCTTCAGAGAGGAGTTCAAATCTTAGCTTACATTCTCACCTCCACACACCTGACACACTCCAAGGAAAATTCCACAGCGATTTCAGTCAAATTTTGGTGAACTTTGTCATGTAAATTCACGTTGCTGAGCAATTCACTGATCCTAAGTCCCGCCCCCCTTAGTTACTGTTGCTAGATTGGACAAGTTTGACAATATGAAACATGGCGACACCGGTTCTGTTTAGCCGGGTGCTGCAGTGTGTATTTAGATCTGATCTATTTCTGGGCGTCAGGCAATATAGCTTCCAAGAAGCAGTATGTGATAGAAGGATATATTCACGATGTTAACTTTTGATGTTAACTGCTGAAATTAGCTAACTCAAGATGTGAATAAATACAATGCAATTTGTACATGAAGATTGTGACACCAATGTAATGTGACTTTACATAGTAGTGTTACCTTTGAACAGACATATGTATCCAAGTATGTAAGTATGTAGGAAAGGGGAAAGTTGACCGAGGTTCATCTGGCTACCAAGCTTGCTCAACTGTTATTGGAGCACAGAGTGAAAAGGGGCGGGACTTAGGAAGGGCTAATTGCAAGCCATCTTGATAGTGTTGATCTTTGAGGGATAGTCCAAAATGGAAGAAGCTATCATATTAGCTGTGTTGCTCCTTCCAATTTTCTGTAAACTTGCTCCACTGGAGTATACTGTAAGAAATCTGAAGAAAAACAACATGATTTACAGTCGGTCATGACTAGTCACTAAGTCACCAAGCTATTTCAGGAGGACATGCATGTGGATTTTGCGTGTGCGACCAGGCCATTAGACAAAAATTGTAAGTCGTTGAATCTTTCCTCAGTTGATGTGAAGGTCATTCAAGTAACTCCTATAAAAAATTATTCCTGCATCATTTGGCGAATAGCTGGTCAATCCCATGGAGGATTTGACTCAGACCCATGTATCATACAGGGGGCTGCCTGCAGAGCGGTAATGACCACTGGTTAGGTGACCTCAGCCACCCCTCCTCTACACTATAATTACTCTGAGGACATTAAAGCCACATTCTCTGAGACTTTGTGAGAAAGAAAATCAAAACAAATTTTTGGGCCATTGGCTTTGTGTATGAGGACACACATTTGATGTGATGCACGCTTGAAGGAAAATACTAAGTAACTGCTGCTGAGAGTGACAGGGCATAGTAAAGGGAACTGACTTTTATACTGAACATTTTTTAGAAACAATGGATTTGGTTTTGTTGCAAAAAATGAAAATAGAATAAGAGCATTTTATTAGCAATATGCACGTGTGATTCAGCTGTTAGTTTGAAGTCAGTGAATATCTCCCAGCATAGGTGGAGCAACTGAAGAACACTAATGCCTAATTTTCTCAGTAAACTAGGGGACAGCCTTAGTGACGGGACATGTGCACTGGTTTTTATGGTAATCCAGCAAATCCAAAATAAGACGCCTTTAAAGTCAGCAGTTTCATTTCAAACATGGCATTAAGCTGCAAAAATACCAAAATGCTCTCATCAAATCCACCACGTTTCTGACCACTCATTCACCTCAGTGTCCACTGCTAAATTGACTGCTGAATTTGTTTAGCTCCACACAGAGTGACTGTGCTTCGTGTGTCTGATAGCGTGGCTGCTTTCTGGATGCAGCGGAGGCTCCTTAAACCATAAAGCTGTGGTTGTTGTTTGATTCTCCCCCTGCACAATAAAATCCCTTTGCAATTTTGCAATGTTTTCCCCAAAATCCTTTCTTAAAGGCAACCTGATTTGCTAGGGAAAAGTTACCAACCAACAATCTGCACTGTTATATACCCTTACAGTCTATTGAAATCAGTCACAACCTCATTACTTTAAAACGTGGATCTCCATGGTGACTCTAGTTTTGTCACAGTAGATGTTTTTCTATATACATTAAACACGCGGGTGTCTTAAATTACCTTGTCAGTAAGGGATAATGTACATGTGCCACTCGCATGTTGACATAGCAACTGTATCCATGTTTTTACAGCTTCATAAAGATTTAAGTTAGACGATGAAGTCATCCACGCCACAAGCCTTTGACCTAAATTAGTCTGGAAAGTGGCAAGTTGAGTTAATTTGATGTCTTTGTTTGTATTTTAAATGTGCCCCCACCAATGTCTTTGAAATAAGATGAGCATTCTCTTCATGNNGCACCTTCCATTTGCTCTGTGTCACATTCTCTCCTATGTACTGGCTTTCATTGCCAAAGTTGTTAATGCAGTTGTTTGACAGTGAGTGAGTAAAAATGATCAGAGGCTCAGTAGAAATCCTTGCTCGAAGTATGTTACTGAACGAAGAAGATAACTGAGCCATCAGGGTTGTTGTCTCTCTCCACTGATCAAAAACTAGAAAGAACACAAGCAGCATGCATGTGATGTCACATTGCGGCAAAACTTGAGCCAGGTTCAACTTTTTTGCCAGATGACCCTGCATTTTTTTTGCCAGAGCCTGCTGCGTCAATGGACTGGCTTCTGAATGAGGATGCTGCGTTTTTTCACCCTCAGCTTAGGTCAGTCTGAACATGGCCTAAGGCTGCCACATTTATAGGCTCCAGAGCTACGTTGTAACCCCTGCACGCAGAACTATGAATCCCCTTTTATTCTGGATAATCCACAGACCACACTGCGAACTGTTTTCAAAGGGACTATTTCTTTAGTAGAAAGTAGTTCCATGAAAGCTGCTAACTGTAACTCATTATCCAGAGTAACAGGCACGCTGTTTCTGGAAGTAGATGTTGCTGTTGAACTTTTACATGTTTCAGTGCTGTGGGCACCACAAGTGAAATTCCATTCACCTCCATTGTATTAGGGTGGGAACAGGAACCATGAAGACCGATATCTTAACACCTACAGTAGGCAAATTAAAGTAAAGCTATCTGCATGGCTAGATACCAGCAGAGGTAAGTTAGAAAACTTTTTTTTTTGTAATTTGGGTGAATCAACCCTTTAAGCCGTTAGACAAGTGAGACGTGTAAAACAAAAGTAGTGCGACGGTGCGACGTAATGTCAGGCCAGCTTTGCACGCCATCCATCTGTTTGATGAGTGGTGAGACATGATGCAGCTAGATGTTTTTCTGTTTACAATTTGCTGCTCCCAATGCGCTCAATGTGTATTCAGGAAAGGCAATATTTACCTTCACCCCTCCTGTCTCTGTCTTCTGTCTCTGAGGACAGGGCTACATGTAAACACCACAAATCCACAAGTGAGATTTAAATGCCGGTTCTCCTCTGTTAGGATCGGTGTCAATCTATTTTCATATATCAAATGGTCTGTTTGGTATTTAAGTCCCTTTGTCATTCCTTTACAGCTTTGTAACAAATGTATAAATATGTTCCATGGTAAGACGTCACACATCAGGGTGGGGATGTACACTGTTATGTCTAACTTGCTAAATGATGTCGTCGCAACGCCTGTGCCTTGATCTGGCCTATGTTTGCTCTCAGATAAGCTAAATTTCTGTTTTGCATGCAACAATAACAGTTGGAGCACATTCTGTACAATATCAGATAAACATACACACTCCTAATGAACTGGTATGTTTGGTTAGATTAGGTTTGCCCTGTGGAGGATGGATGGCATTGTATCACACAAGGATGGACTGATATGTAACCATAACTTATCATGTGGTTGGATGTTATGGATTGATCTGTAGATTTCAGTCTTTAGGAGGAAGGGACATTATACTTACTTCTCTTGAAAGAAATGTAATTTGCCTTTTTTGTTGTAACGCGGGGAATGATGTAAGAAGTATAGGGCTGCAGAAAGAAATGATGGGAGAACTGACTAAAACCTTACGCTTGACATCATTTCCATCAGACAACAACAGAGGGAATCTCCTCTCCCTGTTAGAGAGTCATAAAAAGAATCATCATCATGTCTATGACTTAACAGTAGCAGTAACACTTGGAGTCGGATGAAAGGTGGCAACACTATAGACCTTATTTAATGTACTTGTAATCTGAGAGGACAATTTACCATATTCACACGGCGGCCATTTTCCTCTGACCTCACACTCAGGGTGGGAAGCTCAAATGCTGTTATCGAAAGGATAATGTCATACTACTGCGCTCCAAGTCATATAAACGTAGGGAATCTGACAGATCATTATCATTTCACCGCTTCCCGACTGATCAGCGACTGCAAAGACAATGGCTAGTAAAAATAAGGTTGGATGCCGCATGTCGAAGCCTTGGGCAAGCTACTGAACCTACTGAAGGCTGTATGTGAGTGACTGATTATCACCTGATGAGGTGGTTGGCATGGCCTTGCATGGCAGCCTCCCCCATCAGTGTATGATTGTGTGTGGATGGGGTGAATGGCGCCTGTAGTGTAAAGTGCCTTGAGTGGTCGGAAGACTAGAAAGGCGCTATATCAGAGGAAAATGGCTGCCTTGTGAATATGGTGAATAGTCGGCTTAATTAGCCTTTAATAGCCCACCTAGGTAGTAGGTAGTTACCATGTTGAACTAGAGCTTGATAAAAAAAAGACATTGCATTGTACCGTAAGGCTTCACATGGATATAGGCCAACTGTGCTGTCTGTATACAGTAAAGAGGCAGTATTCCCTTCTCCACTTGTGACTGGGCCCAGTAGCCACTGCAGCATTTATAGCAATGACATTTCAGACTGAAATCAATTCATTTCAATGGAACTGAGGGTTCAACTTTGAAAGTGCTGACTTTTGAGGGAATTGGACCTGGAGAGTCCAGAACAGAGGAAGCTTCATATTTGCTGTGTGTTACTATCTTATCTGATTTGTTCGTACTTTGCCGGAGTATAAACTGTGCA
>NTHP01000093.1:475659-517848 GCA_003416845.1 Oplegnathus fasciatus | reverse complement strand
GAGAGAAGTACATTTAAACTAAGAACTCAAATTAATATCTTTGATGAAAATTGCTCCAAATGGCTTACCCATGTGTCAACTATAAGGCCTGATTTTGTATAGAAGTAATATACGTATCTTCCAATTTAAAACAATTTTCTTCTCCTCCAAGTGCAGAATTATTATGGGTTGATATATATATATATATATATATATATATATATATATATATATATATACATGTATATACATGTATGTATATGTATACATATATATACATGTATATACATGTATGTATATGTATACATATAAGTAGATTTTGTTGTTTATTTAAGAGATGGATCCTCCCCTTGTTGTTTATTTTATTTGTAAAAATTACTACTAAAATAAAGACTATTACATTTCGTTATTTAGTTGGGCTAGTAACAAAAACCCATACCTAAATATTATAGATCGGGACCCATTTTAATGGATCGGTATCGACTAAAACAAACCTGATCAAATGCTGATCTTTCTTTACTGTATACTCTACTGTGTTTTGTCCACATCAGACTGCGTCCCAAAGCTGATCTCCTTTACAGCCGCAGGGATCTACAATGTGAGCATTTTCATTGTGAAAAATGAGTGATTGACACCCAGACTGGCAAAATACAGAGATGATGAGACATCTGTGCTTCGGAGTTGTCATTTTAAAGCGACGTCAATTAAATATGATGTGTGGCACAGCTGCATCATTGTTTTGTTATAGCCTACTTCTGTATTTTATGATCTCTGTAAGATGAGCATAACAGTGTTCATGACAACTTATATATTTACTTTTAATTCAATTCACAGTGGTTTGTATATTCCAGCTGTGTGTCGCACCTCTTTTATACGTCACGGGTGCCGAAAAGACTTCTGCAAAGGACACACCTGTGCATCCTCGCTCAGGCTGGAGGACGGAGGAGAGAGGAGAGGAGACGAGAAGGCACAAAATAGAGAAAAAGAAGTCTTTTAGAGTGAAACCATCAGCTGATCACGTCACTATTTTCAGGAGACGCATTCTCCCAGTTAAACTTTCATTCATATCATGAAATCCAACAGAATATAGTGATCTGTTAAACACACGTACACAAGTGTTAATCTTTGGAGTGCTGTGTGTTTTGGTCAGTGCTTTGTGAGATTTATTTGTACTTGAGTTCTGTGTTATCATTTCAGTTACAGTAAAAATAAAATGAAAACAGTTGTGATGATGCCTTTTATATTAATGCAGAGTTATTTAATTATCAAACATACAGTACTACCTAAGTTGGACTGGCTACATTAAATTGCGTGTGCACTTGGCAGCTGTGTGTTTTAGATAAATATAGATTATATCTAAATTATGGGATCTGACTCCGTAACGACAGATATATTAAAGGACTCGGATCAGGATCAGGGCCAAACAAACTTGAGAAGCACAATGAGAGCTGTGTCACTATTCTAAACAGCTGCTGAAATATAGCAAAAGCTTTAAAGAAGCTGTTTGTCTTTGCTGTCACAGACCACCATTTTCAAACAAGTGCAATACCATAAGTAAGGCTTTGCAGAGTTTCTATAAGCAACTCCACGTGCAGCATATGAGAGCGCTCCCTCCACCTCATCACATATCCTACAGCAACCCCAGTCTGCAGCAGTACTCTACTGTATGTCTCACAAAGAGACGTGCTCACTGTGACCATGAGATGGCCATAAACTGTACACCTGGACGGGATATGGATGTGTTTGTTGGGGTATTTTTCACAGGGTATCATAAATCCATTTCTCCAAAAATATATTTGACACATGCAGCTAAAAGTAAGACAGAGAAAACATGAAAAAGGCAAAATAAAGAAGGAAGATAACTGTTTAAATATAAATATAAATGATCAAATGTATAACAATTAACAAGAACACATTGTAAAATTGATTAGATAAGATTAGATTATTTGAAGTATTTGAGTATTAGTGTGGAGATGGGATTATTTACTTAGGGATTAACTGACATGGCTTCACTAAAAACAACAAAACAGAACTGTCGGGAAGTTGAGATATAAAATTCCTTGCTTCCCGCATGTATTGTCTGCTAAGAGTCCTGTGTAAAGATGACTCCCAGCATGCTCCTGGTGGCCCGATGTTAAGCTATTGTTTATGGAGATTGCACCTTGAGATGGGAGAATCATTCATCACTGAAGTGCCATAAACCCCCTATGATTAAAACGAACCTGGCCGGACTTGCTCGGGGTTTTACTCATTTTGCTTTCTGAGCTTTCTTTATTGTTCTTCTGTGAGTCAGCAAGATTCAGCCAAGATGGATATACTTAAATATATTTAAGTTGAAGGGCAATTTAACTTCTGTATTTAACTTTTGTTCAAAATGTGCAGAGGTGTTTTTGAATCAGCGATTTTTCTCTGTGTATTTTAAGTGCTTCTGCACCTATTAAGGTGCGATGTGAATGTACAGTGTTATGTGAAGATTCCTACTGTAAGATACGATCCTCTTGGGATCAGACCTTGAAGTATGAATCCACACAGTTTTCTTAAGATAGCTCTGGCTAAATATAGCTCTGGTTTTGTATAATGACAGATTGCAGTGTCCCTCACGTTTGCTCTGAGGGGAGAGTGACTGTGCAACTGGCGTCACTGTCCCCCACAGTGATCTGCACACGGATGTCCAAAAACCACCATCCCTTTTTTCTCAGCTGCCATTGTTCTTTTTGTCGCCTTTTCTCTCTGCTTCAGTAGCATTTCTTCACATGATACGAAACCTTTGGAATCAGAAATCATGTAGACAAAAGTTGCCGTTAGTGAACTATTCAAAGGTTAAGGAGTCCCAGCCACTTATCAAGATGAGACACCAAACACATTATAACAGGCTACGTTGAGGCATTTCAGTGCTTTTGGTGAATAATATAATTTCTTTTTCAACGAGTAATAAGTAACAAGTGATTGATTACATTTAAGTAACTTTCCCAACACAACTCACTACTGATTGGTTAGCAAAATTACAACCCCTCATAAACAGAAAAAAACCTACCTTTACCATGACGTCAACATTTGTACGAATTTGAAATATTTGACACTATACTTTCACATTCTGCCTATGTACGGTTAAAAAAAGAGGCAAATCTTACATACTGTATACAGTATATATAAATATGAAAATGTCATACATTGTATATTTTCCACTGTTTTTATTGAGTTTTGTTATCATTTCAAGATTCTCCTCCACGGTCACAGACCAAAAGCATTTTAAAAAACTGTGTGCACCATGAGGGACATGATGCAGCAATTTGCGGTCGGTCTGCTAAAAATGGAAGGTCCACAGACAAAATGGCCCGGCCAGTGTTTTCCACATGGTTCCAACAGGTGCTGGAAAACACAGTTTGTCTGAAAGCCTTTCTTAAGAGAAAACACTCAAGATTATAGCTTCCCTTTAGAGATCCTCTCCATAATGTATATACAGAGCTTGATGCTCATTAAGTGTAATGAGAAAATGGATAAATGTATCTTTTTTCATATTTGTTTTGATAGCCTTTTTCTCCTGCTCATTAACTGGGCGATAAAGAAAATGAATGAGCCTTTAGATTCTGTCCCCTCATCATGTTTGGTGTGGCTGTTTGTGAAACGCTCCCGTGCTCGGCCCTAATTTGCACTGCAACTGTTGATTTGTGTATCCTGTCAGGCCCCTTTGATGTGTGAGAGAGATTGAGCTGCTGCCGGTCGCGGTTCTCTCTCTGACGCTGGGCAGCTCTCCAGCCGTCCAGGCCCGGCGCCCAGCCTGCGCGGCGTGGTGCCCAGCCACAGGCCTGCGGGCCCTCGGGGTACTTCAGTCCTACATTCACAGCCAGAGCCTGCAGAGGCACATTTTACTCCACCGCACACACACGCTGTAGTAAGCTGGCACTGGTGATGGCCCGAGCAGAGTTTAAATATGCTCTTCTCTGTGGGACTTGTAGATTGATCAGTAGCATTAGCCTGGCCTTACTACTCTCAGCCTAATGCCAGACAGAGGGCTAAAAAGATAACAGATGATAGGACAGCATTTATGCAAATAGGAAGTTGTCTTTGGGTGGTTACACTGAGGCCACGTCAGGCCTGGAGTTAACCAAACCAAACAAACTGAAGCTGTTTCCAAAGTGAAAGGACAGTTTCAACAGTAGTCAAACATGGTTAACATCCAGTTTTGGGGTCACGAGCAAGAACTTGTTGGTAGACCCATTTTTCATAGTTGTTCGACAATTATACAGGAAGAAATGAATCAAACAAGAGGCGCCTCTAGCATCAACAGATCAGGGTTTAACACCTGCCACCTTTATAAGCCGTCACTGGATCCAGAAAATCTGAATTCAGGCACATAGACAGCTGAAGTCCTGTTGTCACTTCCTGTCTAGCTGCTGTTCCACTAGATTCTGTAACTCAATGCAATCTCCCATTGAGGGTTTCATACATTGATCTTTGTGACACCTATTCCTGCAGTTATCTATCTATATACTAAAATAAATGAGTATCTACAGCACTAAGACATCTATTACTCGAATTTGAGCTGTTTTTTAAGTGAAAGTTAACGTAATGATTAATTTGTTAGCATTGACAACGCTACAGTTTGCTTTAAGTTTTTCCAGCATGGTAGCGTGCAGATTACACATTATTCTAATTGTTTGCTTCTTAAAGGCTTGGTATACCTCAGAATAATAGACTTGTACGAAGTGTCATTTGAACAACCTGCAAAGACTTGATTTTGAAGAGGAATGGTAAAAACAGGGTTTTCACAATGCATTCAACCCACGCTTAAGGCTGGGTTGTGCTTGAAAAGAGGTAATTCATGTGAGTGTTGTCTGAACGCGTCTGAAGGCAAAGGTTTTTATACTGTTTCCAAATTGCCATACTCAAAGGCAGGGCGTAAAGCCTGCCATTCTCGCTACCTTTGTACCACTGGGGATGACAGCACTCGGTCTCTCTTCAACAGAAGTAGTTTTGGGCAGAATAAAAAAAAGAGAGCTTGAGAGAGAAATTAAAACCCTGCCTCCAATCACACATCTGCACACACACACAACTACTGTATGAAGTGGCTGTGCTTGTTGGATTGTTGGTTTTGGAAAGGTACAGAAATTGTCAGACGTTAGAAAGGTGTGGAGGGAGGGATTTTGGAACCTGTGCGATGATCCTATAAGCACTTGGTTTGAAGCATACTGACCCCTTTAACGATATCCACCCACGGTCCTCTAATGTCATCACCCCTTTCTATGCTTTGAGATGATCTGTAAAAAAAAATCATTGTTACAGCCACGTCTGGAATAGGGTGGTGGACAAGTCCATTTTCATGCTTCCGTGTGTCAAGTTGGTAACATTTACCCATGAAGGTCTTGGGCTTGTGGGAAATGGTATTTTGTTAAATAGTCCAGCCTCAAATTCTGCTAGGACCCTCCCCTAAAGTTAATTCAGAAAATGCAGTGTGGAGTGGGGTGTTAACATCTGTATGAGACGTGGCCACGTAGCGTGTGACGACGGGGGAGTAGCTTCGTAAAGTAAATACATCTACCAGCATGTACGTGATTAACTGTCAAAATGATTTGTATTGTTTTATTCTATTGGAGACAAGAAATAAAAGGAAGTTGGCTGCTCAAAAATGTTGTTTTTTTTGGGTGTAGATGCTCTTTAAAGGCTGCTAAATACAAAAATATAAAATATATGACATTGCATTGTTTTGATTTTAATACTGTCTCTGTCTAGACAAATGGCAGTGAACCACACAGTGTACTGTTGAGTAAGGTTATGTTCCAAGACTTGGGTTTTAGTAATTTGCATTATTACAATTGTCAATGTGATTTTGAATGAGATATTCTTACTTTTGGAACAGAGCCGTGAATTTCTAGTTTATCTGTTCATCTCTATATGGAGGACCATGGTGAAGCTGATAGTCGAGCAAAAGCCAATCAACACTGCTGATTATGACAGGCTGAGAGACCTGTCCATTAGGCATACACAATTAGAAACATACTTTGGGCTGTCCTATTAGCCTAGTAGCCTAGACTAGAACGTACTGTATCCCAGGTAACCCCTGCCCCGGTTTCAAGTCAGGCCAAAGACTTTTGTTGAAAAACATCTTCCTCTCCTGTCTCCTCATGTTTCTTATCGGTCTCTATTGTCACCTCTCCAAAATAAACAAATGCCAATGCCCCCAAAGATAAGTGATGGGAGATCAGATTTTTAGTGATGAGGATGTTTTACCACTTATGCAAGAGGTAAAATGAAGAATTGTTGCTCATAAAAGAAATTGCAACACCTGCATTGAATTACACACCTATATTCTTGCAATTTGGAGGGTGTGATTCCTTTTAAGACCTTTATCGTTCTTGTGTTCCTTAGTTGGGTATTTTGGCAATTTTAAACGAAATCCACAGCCTACTTTGATGCTCTATGACATGAGTAGACCCTTTCCCCGGCCTTTGTTGCAGCTGTGTACTTGGGTGGTAAATTTCAGGTCCCAGTGGATTATAACAGCTTCTGCTTCATATCCCTCCAGCATGGTATTTGATCTAACATAACACAAAGGATGGTGGCCGGGTCAGTTGTTGTTTATCCCCTCACACACATAAGTGCGACATGGGAATTTGCTGGCAGGGGAGCTCTCTTAACCTCCCTCAGCTGACCTCCCTGGCTGTGGGTAATGAGGCAGGACAGACGCTCTACTGCAGGGTCCCAGAGGAGTAACAGCCCCACAAACTGAGGGCCAAACGTTGATGTGCCGACCTGCTTTTTCTGTTTAACTGAAGGTGTAATGGTCTGTGGATACAATTAAAACTTCTGAAGAAATCTGCAGAAAATCTGCACCAGATGGTTACAGCTGGGACATTTTCAAAGGTGTGAATTTTGGGCCCCCAATTGGATTCTTAGCTTTTGCTTGTTTGTGTTTGTCGTCATCTTCTGGTTAGAACCCTCTATTGCCTTTTTCTTCCTCAAGCTAGTCCTGTGCTCCACCACAGGAGGGCAGCATGTCCAAACTTATCTAACTGTCACTGCAGCATTTTCATGAGCTGTTTAAATCCATCATCCACATTTATTGCTCGCACACAAGAGCTGAGTAGTTGTTATTTAGCAGTTTCAAAGAAGACATTAGTCGGTTGATTTGAGAGCATTGTGCTCAGCTCCAGAAAGTAGAAAAAGGACACAATCAGCCTCTATTCAGTTTCTCTGTGCTGTGTTACCACTGCAGGCCTTTTTGTTTACTTTAGGATCAAGAGGCCACCACAAAGACTGAAAGCTTAAAGCAGAGGTGCCACTAGTAGACAGTATAAAGACTCAAAAAAAAGCCCAGCCCCTCTCTCAAGGTCCATCCAGTCTGTCAAGTCAAGTTCAAGTTCTCCCACATGAAGTTTGGGCCCAGTGATTAATTTAATTTCTACGAATGTTTAACAAACATTGTTTATTTAAGGAGATTTTAAGAATTACAGAGAAGAGGCTTCAAAAGGTCCCACTAGGAATCTAGAGGTGACATCATAGATCCAATGTCCATATTTACGTATCTACAAGTTCAGAATGTTACCCACATCTTATGCCCATAAGAGCTGGCCGCAAGATTGATAAAAGCTGTTGTGCTAATAACATCAGATCTGTTAGTACCTACACTTTTACCTTCATATTTGGACACCAAGACTTTACAGTTGAGAAATATCCAAAGGATTTCAAGAGAGAGGGAGGACATCTGACAGAAGTCCTTGGCTGAATTCAAACTGAAGCTTTGGCTCAAATAGAAAGTAAGCCTTCCTTTTCAACTGCCATTGCAGAGCCATATTCTGTCTAGCTGCTGTGGTGATGATTGTAGTGAATTAAATGAAACTTAGTCATTGTCATGAGAACACTGACAAATTCCAATTTTAATGTTGTGCGACCTCCCATTCTTATGACTTGGGAGCATTGGTTGGATAGAAACTCTGTCAGAAAGTCCCTGCATCTCTGACTCTGTCTCACATACTGCAGGCTCTTATGTTTGGATGGCAACAATGTTGTTTACATGTTCACACAGTAAGATAAATCCACAGCTAAATGGCGGAGCGGCTATGAAATGTGGTATAAATATTCATGGTCTCCCGAGGATGTTTACTCATGATTCTGGTGATCTCCTGACCTTTTGTCTAGTGCCAACATCAGATCAAAATGTTGTATAGAAGAAATATCAAAACTGAATGGTCAGATTGCCACAACATTTACTGAGCACATTTACATTCTTCCATGAGAATGAACCCCTACCATTTTGGACACGCTGTGAGCTTTTTTCTGTCTCTTAGGCACACAGGATATTTTATAATGGAATAGACATTATGCTCCTAAGAGGATAAACCCATTTGAGTTTAGTGACCCAATGAGCTTTCCTCTTGGACCACCTTCAGAAAACACTTCTTACTTTACACTATTTGTATAGCTGGACTACTAGAAGCCCTCTAAGAATACAGGAGCAACACTGTCAGTGCGTTGTTCCTTTGGTTTAAAACTTTTCTAATGTGGGGTAAAATTAACTTTGCGGCTTTGATGGCAAAGCTTCAGACCTCTAGTCTTAGTTTGCTACAAAAATGCAACCCCATGCAGCTTTTTGCTGTTCACACTGATAAGAAAACTTCAGAACTGTGTCATGTGTAAGGCAAAAAACAGAATTAGGACACTTTGGGCCACAGTGTAAATAGACTGTCTGACTGTGTCTGTGTCACTCTGAGGGCCCAGTGATGCCCCTGAGAGGCCGGCGCTCTCTGCCAGGGTAAACACCTAAACTCATGAATACACACCACTCTGCCCTGTTTTCCGAAGCCCTCTTTTCTCCTGCCTGTGAAAGAAGCAACGCCACTTCTCACCTACTTCAGCTCGGGAGCAAATACCATGTATAGGTTGCCTCATATTTCTGTTTCGATAAAGTGTCTGAAGTTTGAATTCAGATTTTGTTCCGTGCTTCATATCACCAGATCATGTCATTTGAAAGCAATTGCACAGCAGAGGAGAGGGCAGTGCTTTTCTCTGTAACTCACCAGGATTACAAAAAAAGTCTTATTTCCTGTAATTACAAACCCTCAAGATACCATTTTATCACATTTCCTCTCCTTACCAAGAAACATTGCACTATTTCGTAACCTAGTATTCCCACAGGGACGTACCATTATGTGTTGCCAGTTAGCATCAAGTGCCTCTATCCTTCATAGGTTATGTTTTATTCATGGCTTTTTATATTCATGAGGCTTTGCTAAGAACATTAGGCCAAGAGTTATATTCCGTGGTGGACTTGAATTGTGTAACACAGATCAGAGCGTTGCCATATTTAGCTCTGTACAGTATGCTGGCAGGATGTACTGAGGGGCAGCTGGGGGGCTTCAAAGTGAGGAAAGCCCATTGACGATGCCTCAGAAGTGAGGAACATGACCCTGAGCTCCTGTTTACTTCTGTGAATACAAATGTGGAATATTAAGCAGAACATAACAAAGACATTAGCTACACACCAGTTCCTACCTTGTAGAGACACAACAGAACGTAAGCAGAATCCATCCACTCAGGGCCTGTTCAACATATAAACCTGGCAACTCATGTAAAGAGCTTTTGGACATTGTTCACCCTTCGCTTGATCTGTAAACGAAATTTGTAGTGGAGAGAAATGGAAGTGTGTGTCTTTTGATGTCTGTCGACTAAAAAGAAACAAAACTCATTTTTATGGGGCTTTTGTGGGGTTCTGTGAGGAAGCTAATCAAGCATTGTTGTTGGTTTATTTCACCCATCGAAAGACTCATCTTAAGCTCCAAAATGTGCATTTGTTAAAGATGGTAATATCATTCGTTAATGACACGTTCGCCAACCTAGAACTTGAAATGAATTGATTTTGCTCTGAAATGTCGCAGTTATAAATGCTGGTGTGACTGAACCATGATCATTTTGTAACTTAATTTTTGTCTTATTTGCTTGCCTTTTCGAGAAGTAGAAATGTAATTGTTCCATAAAGCAAAGTAGCATCAGCTTTGTTTTCTTTGTAAATATCAGTAAGACAAATACGGATGGCTGTGTTCCTTGCCATACTTTCTGGAATTCTTCTGGTTGGAGTAATGAACAACATTCTTCCAAAAGATATTACCTCATTTGGTGTTTGATGGTTGTGGTGGAGAGCACTGTCACACGTTGGTCCCAAAATCTAGTTCAACTGGTTTGAGATCTGGTGACTCCAAAGACATTCGGATATGATTTATTTTTATAATCATGTCACAAACCATGATAGTCCCACCTGTATCGTGTCTTTAAGACAAAAGCCGGTTGTCTAACTGTGTTTGTGTCTCTGTGCAGAGGATGCCGGGACGTACTTCCCCAGTGTGAAGAGGGACCCGGGCCGGTACCTGCAGCCCTGCTCTGACTCTGTCAAGACCTGGCTGCGCAGCATGAAGAACGCTGGGAAGGTCCTCCTCCTCATCACCAGCTCCCACAGTGACTACTGCAGGCTAATCTGTGAACACATCCTGGGGTAAGACTGCCCACACTGGGACCACAGACTGGCCCCCTCTTTAACAAGACCAGGACCTGGTCTGCAGCGCTTACCATAACAGGCCCCACAGGATTTATAACCTGAGAGTGCTCAGTCCAAGCTGGCTGTTTTTGATTTTCAGTTTTGCCTTGAGTTACCAACATCATCATCACACACATATGCAACACTCGCATATATCCCAGCAGCCTTCAGCAGCCAACACTGAACATTCTTTGTCTTTCACCCAATAGGAGTCCCACATAAAAAGGCAAAAAAGGCAAACATACATATATGCACATGTTTTATATTCACATTCACACACATAAATATTTTTATGTTCCAAAATAATCAACTCAGGGTCAAAGCTTTTAATAATAGCTGTAATAAGCTTTTAGGTCAGAAGCTAGTAAAAGCTGAGAAATAGACCTTGAGTTAAAATGATTTTGTCACTATTTTTTATATTAACAATATGTCAGATGACTATGTGTGATGTAAAAGGTGTTGCTTGTAGTGGCACACCCACAGAGAATTATCACCAACTCTGCAGTTCTCCTCAGCTCTAAAGATCTTTTTAGCTTTTTGTAGCTCATTGTTTTGGTTTTTCTCCCATCAACCCTGTTTCCAGCTGTCAGCAGTTATGTACTGATAAATCCACTGTACGCTAGCTGTCCAGGCCAGGACCAGACGAGAGACGGACAAAGTTTTTGACTAACTGATGAACATAGTGAAGCATTTAGCAGCTAAAGAGCCCGATATTGTGACCAAAACAGAGATGAAAGGAGAGTGAATATAAGACGTACATTTGTCAGTGACCAGCAGCATAACTCAAAATGAATGCTAATGTTGTGCTGTGTCTCCTAGATGTGTAAACAGGCAATTATGTGCCAACACATTCGCCGTTAGGGTTTTAAAACGTGATCATATGTTAGATGCTGTCTTTACAGCTTGTTCTGCTTCCCAAAAGTGACCAAAAAAACTAATGAATGCAAATTGCCTTTTTTTGTCTTTTTCCCTCTTTTGGTTTTCTTTTCTACTAAAATGCCTCTTATAAGGACAGTGGTGCCTTACCCACACAAAAATGTTAACTTTCATACGCAGCTTTATTGAGTATGAAAGTTCATTCTCGTCTTTGGAAATAGGAGCTTAAAAGCTACGTGGATTTCAGTTTGTCTTCCGGAAAAAGCTACTAAGTGGACTTTGAGTTGAGATTATTTTGTCAACACCCAGCAGCTAAAGAGTCAGGTATTTTTCTCCAGAGTTAGTGGAGACCATCTCTGCTGGAGGCAACTGTTTGGTAGCCAGGGTAGCCATAACAACTTTATAAGGTAATGATATGTTTCAGCTCGTTCTGCTGCCACCATGTTGTCAAAAAACCCCACAAATAATAATAATAATACTAAGTATAAAGGGTACAACCAACAACCAGTGGGTCTGCCAATTAAATACATTAGTTTTACTGAGTCACATTTCCTTATTTAACGAGGTATATGATGACTGGAGTCTGTGTGCTCACAGCTACTTTGTACCTGTTCGCGATTAACACCCAACACTTCATTTTATAGTTGTGCAGCAAAAGAGATTATTGTCTTAGCAAGCTTTTTGTAGTTTAGCTCTGGCTTTGTGCATTACTGGCCTCCCTCTGTTTGCAGTGCACACTGTGGTTTAGGGTTATTCTTGTAGCCTAAGCCCTGTTACACACTCGATCGAGCAGCAAGAGAGCCTTGTAAAAACACAATGCCCATGTTGCTGCTGCGCTTTAACAAACATAAGCCCTTCTTGTTCTCTGTAAGGTGTTGTTATCTTACGCTGCACTCGTCTGCGGAGGTGGTCTGCTTTTTCACTTTTCATGCTCAGGCCTGGTTGTTGCCTCTGTAGTGCAGCAGAGGCAGAAAGCAGGTCGAGGTAAAGCTGCTTTGCTCTGGGTGGCAGTTTGTCTCACAGGGCCTCTGCGAGAGGCCCCCACCCTAACCCACCCCCTCTCACCATTTCCTGTTAAGCAGCAAGCAGCCTGGTCATTCCTGTTGTTCCTCACCCCTTTCCCCCTGCTCCCCCTGCTGTTTCACTGCGTCCCTCTCCCCTCCTGCGTGTTTGACCTCCAGCGCCGCAGCATGTGTCGCCTCCCAAGGAGAGCAGCCAGAGCCCCAGCTGTGTGCGCTCAAAATTATGTTCAAGTCACTGCTTTACAAGGTCAGGGGAATCAGATTTATATTGTGATAGCTACAAGAGGAAGTTAGGCCAGCTCCATCTTGCCAGAGGTTGTTTGTGGAGAGGCTTTGTTCACAGATTGGGTTGGCCTCCTTTTAAGATCCTTCCTGTTTTTCCGACACCCAAAGTTAAAATTCAGGTAGCACAAGACCAAAAACATCTCTCGCTCTCTTCGTGTCATCGTGTCAACACTCCACTGTTAAGGAAGCACTTTATTGTGAAAGACAGCCTCTCCTGCATCACTACACACAGCACCTTCTTTTCCAGAGAAAACCCAGCCTCTTCAGTGTGGTGACTCGGCCGGAGGCCAGTGACAGTCAGCTGTCAGAAGTAGCACAACAAGGCCAGAGCTGTCTGACAGGAGGCTGCTAGCCAAAATCCAACAAGTTGTCCAGAGAAGCTGCTGTTACGATTTGGCAGAACTAAATAAAGGCATTAATTACTGGAGTGCTGCATAGTTTATTTATTTGTTAGTTGTTATTAAGTGCTCTGATGTCTTGAACTTCTTTTCTGGCCTAAATGAAGTGATAAAAGTCTAGACAGGGCCAAGGATCTCCTCCAACTGTGCGAAATGAGCTTCAGCATGTCTGCAGTTACAAAATGAAAAGATTGATGATTCAAGATATCGTCAGACACATTTTTACAAGTCAAAATACATTTTAATCTACTGTATAATGATGTCACAAATACTGTCATTTGTATATCCGAAGATCCAACCAGTCAAAACTCCTTTAAAGATATGCATAATTTAAATAGACTTTAGATCACTAATAACTCAAATTCACCATATCTTTACTTCGGTTGTGACTCATCATAACTCCAGTTCAAGATGTCCTCAGCGCCATTTTGACAAGTTCTTAATTTTAATGCAACAAAGATCCCTGCCTGGACACGAACCAGTGACGTTGCAATTCATGGTTGGTGCCTTAACGCCTAGGCCACCAGCGCTCCCCGACAAGTACCTCTCATATTTTTAAATATGTATCTAGCTTTTAGATACATATCTTTAAAGAACAATTGAACACCCTGTATAAATTTGAACACGCCCCCTTCACAAATTCAGAAAAATGCATTCGAACTCTCGTTTTAACGTCTATACCAGCCAGCAACAGCTCGTGTTTCGCCTAAAGCCTCGTTTTTACTGGCTCAACTTGAAAGCAGTGACACTGATAACACTGATATAACTCTGATCAACACAGTAACGTAATAGGTTACTAATAGTTGTAGTAGTAGTAGTAGTACACACTGTCCACACTGCTAACAGTTGATTGCTGTATGTCGGGCTCCCATACTATGTTGGGGGGCGGAGTATCCCAGGGTATGTCATACTGTAGATTTTTCACAGATTTTTGGGGGTCTCGAGGACAGAATGACCGGATTATCTCCGGAAAAAGGAAAATAACTTTTGTTGAAATTAACACTACAGACTGGGACCAGCATCGATAGACAATGTAATAAAGTGACTGTACATGTAATTCACTAAAGCAAAAAAGTGGATTTGCTAGAATTTACTAAAATGAACCAGAAAAGAGGACAAAACCCGGACAAACAAACACAAATGAGCAACAATAAATAAAAAGTCCATAGACATCACCTCATGTACAACAAGCATTATTAAGACATAAATAAGATAACCTGCCACTTCTTATAGAATCAACAGTAGAATAAAACATCACTAAAGCAGACAACACAGAGATGTATAAACAATTAAAACTCCACAGCAGCTGCAGCCACAAACACACATATTAAAGCAGAGACTCCACAGTTTCAACGCTGCTAGGCAACGCACTGGTTATTGGCAGCATCACCTGGAGAGAGAGTTACATTTATCAGTAAGCTTGTTGTTGTACTCACCTGTCTGAACGTCATTCAAGAGGTTTGTGCACAGGTCCTCCACAACTGTGATGTAGATTAACAGTCTTAAACAGCAGGTTACATTAATACATCAAACTGATTGGTTTACATGTTGACAAGTTCCCAGTAAGAAGTCCTTCCTGTTTCATAATGCTGCTGTTTGCTTCTCACCTTATATGGAAGATTCTCCTCACATATACTGTATATATACATACAGTACTGTGGGTCTCCTTGGAGACACCATCCAGCTCTAAACATGCTCACTATCACTTCATGACTGTAGCTATGTGGGAGTGTATACTGCCCTCTCAGTGTTTACTTAATTAGTCCAAGTGTTCCCTCCACAGCACTATATGTGTGCACTGTTTATTGCTCTATGTTTTCCATCATCTGTACAGACTGTTTAGCTTCACTGAGCTATTTGTACTTGTGTAATTCAGTGTATTTGGATGCTGTCCAGGCATTGTCCTTCACACAGTAGCCAGGCGCCTATCACAGAGGTTAATGTTGTTTCTCTGGCCGTTACAGGAAGGATTTCGAAGAGCTGTTTGACGTCATCATCACCAACGCCCTAAAGCCCGGTTTCTTCTCCTTGGTGCCCCAGCAGAGGCCCTTTAGGACCCTTGGTGAGTACTGGCCTGCTGCTCTCATGCCCCACTGCACTTTATCAGTCATTTGATAAGTTATTTGGTCTTTAAAATGTCAGCAAATAGTGAAAAACATCCATCACAAGTCCCCAGAGCCCAAGCAGACATCTTCAGATCACTTGTTTTGTCTGAGCCAACAGTCCAAACGATGATGTTAAACAGAGGGAAACAGCAGATCTTTGCATTTGAGGAGCTGGAACCACAGGATGTTTGGCTTTTTTGCTTGATCAATGGCTAAAACCATTAATCCATTAAATTTTTCAAATTGATTGATTGTTGGACCAATGTAACACATGGAAGATTCATTTATTTTAGCCATCTTAGGCCATTTTTTTTTGCACATGTGAAAACTACTACTATGCACAGTATAAAGCTAATAGTAAACTGAAAACTCCCCAATCTGGTTCACTGCGATATTTGTTTTTTATGGAACCTGGTTTCAGCTGAGGAAACAGTGTTGCAGTTGGAACCTTCCAGGGAAACTGAAAATCTGTTCACAGCTTCAGTACAGAGATAGTCAGGACATGGGAAATGGCTACCCTGGCTCTGTCCAAACCTTTTAAACACCTCTAAAGCTCACTGATTAACACTTTGTATCTTGTTTTTTTTTCATCTGTACACAAAGAGGTTTGAAAACGACATTTTGTGGTTTTAGAGTGTGCTGCAGGGACTGTGCACAGCTTCCCAGTGTCTTGTTATCACAGTGAGGTTGTCAGGTTTAGTACCATCATACCTGTACAAAGACCAAAACCAAAACCTGTGCTCACTGACCATATCTGGCAAAGTACGCTGTAGCCTGAGACGCAGCACAACAACGCTGGGTGGATGAATTTGACAAAGAAATAGTTCAAACACATCAATTTCCCTTAAACCATAAATAATCCCTGTTTGTGTACATATTAAACAAACAAGATACACAATCATTTGTGAGGTGCTTGTGGGTTTATGTTTGAACTCTTTATGCTAAGCTAGGCTAACGACATACTGATTCCAGCTATAGTATAGTAGTATAGTTCTCTACAGCAGCACAAACTCAATTCCAGAGGGAAATCTCACAGACAGATATCTTTAAACCCGGGCACATAAAATCAGAACTATCTGCAAAGCAAGATACCACTTAAAGGTAAGTAATGTAATGTGTTTTTTTGTCATTTGGGTGAACTAACCCTTTAGCAAAGCAGCACATCATTGGGAATCAGAGGTCAGTCCAGCTGTAATCTCCTCAAACTCTAAATTTAACGTGAAGATTTCAAACAGCTGTTACTTGTGTTAGTGAGATTAATATCAGCTGCCAACATTTCCTTGGCTCAGATCCTTGTCATCAGCAGTCCACATAACTCCAGTTACCTTCCTGGGCTGCCTTCCCTCTCTCATTAGCCCCGGCATCAGATCCTGGATGCTCATGTTGAAGGTGTGCACTGGCAGCCTGCTGGAATTCTCCCCTCATCTGGATAGTCTTCCTGCCAGCAATAACACTGGGGATGCATTATGTGTGAAGACAGGATGATCCACTCTCTGAAATATTCTCTTCACTCTCTCTCTCCCTCACTCTTCCTGAGTTTTGCCACGTTGGCAGAAAAACCATCAGCATCTGCTCTTCCTCTGGCCTCCATGCATACTGGCCACTCCTATTATAGTTGGAAACATCACTTGTTCTTCTTACTGCTATTCTTTTTTATTTATTAGCCAATAAAGTTTATTTAGGAGAATTTGACGCTGACAGTTTATTACTTTAAGACTGATTATTAAACACTTTCCAAGCATTTGTAGATTGCTTGTAGATTGACAGCTGATTATCAGCTCATAAATGATTTAGGAGAACTTCCACTCCTTATATTAATTTAATCATTACCTGGAGCCTGCTCTGTGTGGAGTTTACATGTTCTGTGCTTGTGCTTGTGTGGGTTTCTTCCCACAGTCCAACCACATGCAGGTTAGGTGAATAGGTGACTCTAAATTGCCTATATGTGTGAATGTGTTAGCCCTGTGATACACTAGCAATCTGTCCAGGTGCACCCCGCCTCATGCCCAATGCATGCTGGGATAGACTCCAGCGCCCCACAATCCTGATCAAGATAAGCAGCTGTAGAAATAGATATATGGATAGACTTATCTGTGGAAAAGTCAAAAACGACACGTTGAAAGTGGCACCTTTCCTCGGTATAATGACTTTTACTGTCAGACAGGTGTAGTGAAGTGGCTCTCATTGCCAGACCTGGTAACGGCACCACTCAAGCAGTTAAGGGTTCTGTGCCCTGCTCGAGGGCACCTCGGCAGTGCCCAGGAGATGAACTGGCACCTCTCCAGCTACCATTTCAAACTCCGTACTGTGGTCCGTGCTGGAAGCCAAGTCCCTACGGACTGACTGAGCCGCTCCAGAAGCCCCCCAAGACTGGCTTTTACAGAATACATTTAACACAAGACTCATTTTACAATTGTCTTTTCGCCAAGTCCCGCCCCCCCAATGCTTGCCAAGCTTCCTGTTCTTGCACAGCAGTTTATAGTAATAACAGCTGTCCTCAGCAGATTATATCAGCAATAGCTAGCTAGCTAATATCAACGTTTGCTCCATGAATTGGTTGGAAACTCCATCTCTGGCTGACTAACCTAAATCTCCCAGAAAGTATGGAGTTAGCTCATGATAAGAACCTTGGCCTTGGAAGTAATGCTGGGTTAGGTTACTACTGTAGGTCGTAAGCTAGTTAGCCGGGCATGCTAGGGTTTGCAGCTTACATCAGAGCAGACAACACTGTTTAACCTGCTCCTCATGTTCTTGCGTTTTTGGTTTTAGAAAGGTGACAGACCTGCGGTGCCTTGTTACGGTTGCTAAGCAATGATTGATAACTGCACAGCAGGGCTATCCCTGGTTACCACTGAAGAGTTCATACATTCACAGACATAAGCTCATTTGTATGTAGGGAGGATAAATCCACAGAGAGAGATCACGCCTGAATGAAAGTAGATCTGAATTTTGAACAGGCATGTCAACCTGCAAACACTCCATCTTGTAAAGGGAGACCCCGTTTTGATAACTGCCCATCCAATGTGCATACTGATGGAGTGTGAAGAGGGCAATTTTGCTGGCCAAGTAGGCAATGTTTTTAGACAAAACATCGTTATCCTTTATCCTTAACAAACAGGGACACAAATACGAGGCTGGAGAGGTTTTTTAAACCTTATTTGGGATGGCATTTGCTTGAATCCTGTATCAAACTAGATAAACTATACATCATTTTAAAGCACAAACCCTCACAATTGTAATTGTAATTGTGGTAATTGTAATATTTTGAGATCCCAATATCACTGCTACAACAGGTGCTTATTATTATTATAAGAGGAGTGCATGCATAACAGAACAGTAAGATTAAAACTTTTATAAAAAGGCAGTCTGTGAATAAACTTCAGTGTCAATAAGATTAATTCAGACTTTTTGATAGTAAACTCCAAAGAGTTAACTTCTAGATGAGACCGGGTTCATGACTGTAATCAAAAAGGGTTCAATAACAGGAACCATTTTATTTTAGGTATGTACGAAGCCTCTAAGTCCTGAAAAAATATGGTATAGATTATTTTTATCTTATATCCACAAATTGTCATTTTGTGCACACAATATACAAACATGTCATTTTTCAGGACTTCGGGTGCTGCCAATCCATGTCTTCAGAAGGCTAAGATAAGTAGTTTGAATCAAAGTAATAACTGAAGCAACAGAATGCTTTCTTGTGCAATTAAACCTTAACAAACTGTGTGCTGTGAAAATTAAACTTGGGTTTAATGTTCATTAGGCATGAGTTAATAAGAAATATGGTTCAGAAAAATCTTGAAGACTGTCATTTTAGATGTGCTGTAATTGCCAAATAACAAGCCAGAGAAAGGTGTTACATAAATCACTTAGAACCTCGGGCTCCAGGAGGTATTGTACATCATCATTGTCTTTTATTTCAGTGAAAATACCACAGGACGTCTTCAAAGCTGCTGCTCATCTGAGCACTTCTCTGGGCGCCAGACCACATACCACTCATTCTTCTTCACAGCTGTTACCAGCAGTGTGTGTGTGTGTGTGTGTGTGTGTGTGTGTGTGTGTGTGTGTACACTCCCACATGTGCAGGTGCTCATCCCTGTTCTTTCACTCTCTCCTGTCACAATATTTATAGCATATTTAACCTCAGTTTGAACCTGTGATGGCCTATACTCTGTAGAACACCATGGTTTTTGTCAGTGAGAGTGAGGATCTTCTTTTAAACTGCTACTGCTGCTCTTAAATACCAGTCAGTCAACTTAAAGANNTCTATTGATTCCTAGATAACAGCCAAGGAAAGATTACCACATTTAAAAGGCGATTCATTAGTTTGATTAAAGATGCTTCACAGCACTTAATGTCATTATTAAAAAAATCATATATGATTGCATTTATGTGGGCAATATTGACTATCTTCATATTTCTCTGATGTTTGTCCTGTTTCATTATGAATTTCAGCCCATTTAAGAATGTGGTTTGTCATTATTTGTCAAACTTTTAATTAACCAGTATTGTCTTTTGAAATAAAAATCTCTTGTTGGAGAGAGTCCTGGCTAGAATGAAAGCACAGTGCCTACACACAGAAAGACAAGCAATTAAAGGGCCACTCCAGAAAATTTAGTATTGCACTTCCATAAAGTTGGGGGACTCACAAAAGACAGATTAAAACAAAAATGGCCCAAATTGAAGCTGCAGAAGCAGAGATATCATGACTTTTAGTCTCTAGTATGGGTCAAACTCCAAAAACGCTGGGTACTACATTTCCTATAATGCAACTGAATCGCATCTCCTGGTTAGACCTTCCGTGCTTATTAAAGGGCCACATATTTTAAACTCCATACCACCAATTTGTAACACAGACTTTCTGTTCTAAATTTGTAGTCTTCAAGCTTTAGCCGAGATAACCATGATGACATCACTGTGACATCATCAGGTGTTATTTTGTCAGACTCCTTCAGAGCCGCAGAAGACATTATACAACTGTTTTGTCAGGCTGAGTAGTGACTCCATGACAGTTAAAACTGATCTTCATGTCCCTAAAATACAGTATTTCTGTAAAAGAGCATTTATTCTAAACATAATCAAACACAAGATAGAATATAGAAGATAGACAGTTGATGCTAGAATAAAACTTAACATAAGTAGAGTATTGATGCTTCAGCATCATTTGCAAATCATAACCCAAATACTGCTCACAGTTTCCATTGTAATTATGGTAATAACAGATTTCACTGTCTATGTGTCGTGTCTTATCTCAGTGTTCTTTGACATGCCCAGTCCGTATAATAGAGAACGCCTGTAGACCTGTCTGTGGCAGCCTGATAAATAACTCGTTCATGTTCCTGGTTGTCATCACTGTCATCACTCACTTCAAGTTAAAGGAAAACATCAAGCAAATAACTACACAATCTCAAGATAGAATGTTTCAACAGTTTGTGAAATTACAGAAAAAAGTGCAGCCACAAGTGACTAATAGTGCCATGATATTTATCCCACACATAATCTATTTATACTGACACAAACATACCCACTGTTGAAACAGCCTAACAACAGCCTTAAAGAATATGATCAGGAGATCTTGAGAGGCCACAGCTCAACCCTCTCTGTTTAGAAGTTTGAGAACTTCAGCAGGCCATATAGAGTCATTTTTCTGCACAGCCATAAGTGAAAACAATCTTGACTGTATAACTCTGGTTTAGAGCTGTAATAATTCCTACTGAGTGGCCTGTCTGGCCAGTGGAAGGGAAAACTGACTGCATCCTGTTGAACATCTATGGGGTTTTTTTTTCAATGTAAAAGGAAAGTCAGCCTACAGGGGAAAGTAGCTTCTCTGTTTGTGTGCTGTCGGTGAACGATAGTATCAACACACCACTGACAGATGTCCTTCAACAGTAAACTGCACACTTCACACTAAATCTGTCCCCTGCTCTACATGTTTTTTCTGCACCCTGTGGTTTTGCAACCTGAAATCATGCAATGACAAAACGAATATATTTTTTGTTAATTTACTGAAAATGCTATACAGAAATTAGAGTTAAAGGCTGCGGTACTTAATATTTCTATATTAACAATGGTTCAAATGACGATGTGTTATCTATAAGTGGTCACTTGTAGTGACAAACCACCATAGAATTATCACCCCTCAGCTCTACTGAGCTTTTTAGCATCTTTCAGATCATTGTTATAGTTTTCCTACTTTTACTGTTTTGTTCAAACTGTCTGCTTGTTTCCAGTCAGAGTAGTAAGCTGCTTTCAGCCTAAGCAGGTTAAATTTGTAAAGGCATCTTTTCCCCTCTGTTTCAGTCCTGACTAAAAGTGTGCCTTTCTTTCCCAAAAACAGAGCTTTTCTAAAACATCCTCCAGGCTGTATACATTTTTCATGTTGTCCATGAGGTTTCACCATGGACCGAGTTCTCTAGTAAAACCACCTACTGTAGAAATGCAAGTCATTTTCCCAAACAGTTCAGCCTCACAGAGCCAATAGCAATGGCTGTAAACTATTAGTCTTGTGTATGCCTCTTTTCACTTTGTAATTTTGCCAACTTGAATAAATCCATTTTGAATCAGGCTGCAACAGTTTTATTATACTATATCACTGTTGTGCCACTGCACATTACAATCAGAAGAAACTGCACTTTTATTCTCAGCTGGACTTTTCTGGTCTCGTTTCACTGAATCACTTTTTCTTCTAAGCAAACATAAAACTTCGAGCCAACAAGTGGAAAAAATTCTCAGTTATTATTCATGAGCTCAGAACGACTGGGTGTTTTGCATGGCTGAACGCATGGCTACGACATTTTCGGAGGGTAAAAGTGAGGTTTTGGAAGCGTTCCTGGCTGACACGTGGTGTGTAGTGGGGTCGGACTGAGACGAGAGGCGCTTGGCTGGATCTGAAAGGACCAGCCACCACTGCTCTGCTTTCACTCACAGCCTGGTTTTCCCCTCCACTGCTGAGCTGAGGCGATGGCTGCTGGAATACAGCACGCATCGACAACAGCTCACATATCTTTGTGTGGAGAATGACTACCCAAAATCAAGCAAACACACGAATCAAAGTAGCTTCACTTAGACTTTTTCCCTGATGTTTTTTTTTTTTATTATGAATTTGTTCTCATATTTGTCATTATTTATTTGACCTTTATTAAACAGAGATAGTCTCTTGAGATAGAAATATGTTTTGAGAGTGTCCTGGCTGAAATGGTGTTGTTATGTTGTGCAAACCAACTTGTTTAGCTTGAAATGAACAGCTAAAACACGGGTTAAAATGAACACAGTAATGTAATCAGAGTCAGAAATCAGCTTTATGGGCCAAGTATGTGTCCACATACAAGGAATTTGACTGCGTTTTTTTCATAGCTCTCAGTGTACTCACACAGAAATAGACATAACAACAAAGCTGAACAAATAAAGGTAAAGAATAGAGTATTTTGTACACAAGTATGTGAAAAACTAGGTAAAGTAGTAGGTAGGTAAACTAGGAAGGATTAGAGCAGGAAAAAAAGACATCATGTTGTGTTGTAAAAATCTATTTTCTGCACCCCCATCCTGTTAATCATGGCGACCCCTGAGATTCACCTTTGGAGAGGCCCTGACCACCAGGTTGGCTGCTTTATAGGGAATATTGGGAGCAGTCTCACAGTCCATATAATTCACACTGTGCCTCTGCCGTTCTGCTTCCCTGTGGGCTTGCTGGTGAGTGCTGTGGTGAGGTTTAGCTGATGAGGTTTGGTGCTGGAGGGGACTCGAGGCTGTGCAGTCATGTTGCAGCTGGCTGTTTGTGTGGTGTCTGATTCTCTTTCCTCCAGTGAGTGACGTGGAGGAGAGCGAGGGGCTGCCGTCGCTGGACAAACCTGGCTGGTACTCCCAGGGCAACTGGCCGCACCTCCACGAGCTGCTCAAGACCATGACGGGGAAACCAGAGCCCAAGGTAGGCCGGCCACCTTGCACTGCATAATACTGGAGCAAGCAGTCAGACCTCTGGCTGAACAACGTCTCAGGCTCGCTTTGAGGTTGACTCCAACTTTGGTTTTTGGCAGAGGCTGAAAGAGATGAGGGCTTCGCGATAAATCAGCCCAGGGAGATTCACACTGGTGTGATGGAGAGGAGGAACGTGGCCCTTGGCATGACTGTCGACAGGGCTGCTGTGTGCCAGCATGCTGGGAGTTCACTGATAAAACAGGCCAAACAGTGCAGCCAGCTCCCCTCATACTTCTCACTGTATATACAATGCAGCCCATTCTTAAGGACAATAGCTACACAGATCAGAGACCTCTTTTTTACCTCGCAGGTATGGTAGAGAACTTAGCTTATTAAAAGCAAGATTCTTCACATATAAAGGCTTTTTCTAAATTTACATTAAATATACATTTTTATTAATGAGACACGCCGAAACACAAGATAAAAAAATGAACATCAAATCAGAAATAAACAAAGAATAAACTCAAAATGATTCAAAGTAAAAAGGTGCCACAGCTGGGATTTGTGAGATGATCCTTACATTTGCTTGTCAATGGTGCATGGCAGTCAGAAATAGCAACAGAAGAAAAAGTCATTGAAAGATTTTGAAGATTCAGTACTTTACTCCACCAACTTACTACACCAACTTTGACAGTTCCTAAGAATTTGTTGTAGTATGCTTATAAAACAACCAAAATCAACCTTTAACCAAAGATTACAGAGTACAAATAGAAGGGCAAAAAATGTCGTAGTGAATAGATTTGAAAAATTGCTGAATCATCTGAGCCCTCAACAGTCTGAATTTGAGCCAGGCACAAAAACGCACATTAGACAGTCTAGTGAAAGCTACTTGGCATATGGGTTTTTGTGGGGAGGGGAAGCTTGCTGTCCCACACTGGAATGCCTTATCTGTCGGGGAAATGTATCAAATGCTGCAGTGGCCCAGAGTAAGCTCAAGAGGAGTGTGTTTATGTGTGTGAAAAATTCACTATGAAGTGGCGTCACAGTTTTGGAAAGTTTGGGAACCACTGATCTAAACGAACAATTGTGTCTGTCAGATGACACAAATATTAGAATTTCATGTGACGGCCTGAAATATAAAAGTTCCTACTGATTTGCCCACTGTTAAGTCCTGCCCACAGTCTTCTCCTTAACCCCAAGGAATGACATCATGTCTGGCATATAAGGAATAATGGTCAACCATCAATCACTAATATAAATTAATTAGTTAGTTCATTTTATATGCACCATGCCCATTTATCGCCACAAAAAAAGATGAAATGGAGTTAGGACACAGTTAATCAGCATTTATTACACTGATTTGTTAAAATTAGGATTATTATTTTTGGGGGGATTTTTATGCCTTTGTTAGATAGCAATATTAGAGCGATGACAGGAAACGAGGGAGAGAGATGGGTTATAAAGGTCCCCAGCCGGATGTGAACCGGGGACCTTGCAGTTCATGGTAGATGTCTTCCTTCTGTTTTGTGGTATCTCCACAAAAAAGACCGTTATTGGCAGTCAGGAGAGGATGCTATAAATATGTCTCTTGAATAAACTTTACTTTTTTTTAGTTAGTGACCAGGCAATTAGCAAGCCAGCTAGCTTGGCGTGCCATTGGCAGGCGACTGCCAGCATGTTTTTTCTTGAATTATTTATTTATTTTTGCTGCCACTTCTCAGGAATTAATTTCAAAGCTGTCACTCTTAATATTCCTAGCAGCAACACATCTGTTGTCCACAATTTCTCTCTGCATATTCCCCAGAAGTTGAAAATGAAGGGTAATACAAGAGGAGAAATGAATGATAGCTCCATTTCTTTGTTTATTTTCTCAAAAGAACTTTAACTTTGGGAAAGACCAGATATACAGGATCTGGCTAAGATGGGCATGAATTTCTCCACAGTCCCACCAACATTTAGTTGTTCCTGATGAGTATTTAATTTCCTGGTACAGTATAATGATATAATGCATCTGAATTTTCCGTGTATTCTCTCCAAAAATGAGAAGCTGTAGTTTCATATATACCTTTAATCATTTCCAACCACTCTTCATCTAAAAAATGCACATTCACTTCCCCCTCCACTTTTCATTTAGCACGTCACCATGCTTGACAGCCCCAGTTGCTCGTCAACTACCCCAACAAGAGATCACCACCAAGCTTCCAGCGCCACCTATATTTTGGGGACATGCAAATTCATTCTTGCTGTGCCACTTTCTGGTATATGTATTCAGTGAATGTTCCTTCCCTTTGGTCTAGTTTACAACCGTGCCAAGGTTTGTAGCAGGTATTATTTCTGGTAAAAGTAACATTTCAAAATGGTGTAAAGCTTGTGGGTATTGTAGTATTTCACAGGACTAAATATTAAAAGAAGGAAATGCGACAGTTCAAAATCCTGACGTTACAGATCAGGCACAGGCAGAGCTGCATCAGCCCAGCCTGAGTCCACCCAGCAGTACCCGTCATCGTCCACACCCCTAGGTCTTCTCCCCCTCCTCCCAGCCCTCTGCTCAATGCCCCCTCTGTTCCCCAGCCACGTGGAGAAAGCTCTTGTGGAATTCAGTGTCAACCTGCACTTATAGCTGCTTTAAACACTCCTCCGGGGTGACCTGAGGCACTCCGTGTTTTCACTTCTCTCCACTTTCACCTGACAGGACTTAATGCAGGTGGGCTGAATAGAGGCATTCAGGGAAGATTACAATTCCCTCTCAGCACAGTGCTGAAACTGATGGGGTCATGGTGGAGCTGCTGGGACATGATCATGGAGATTCAGGCCTGAATATGGGTGGTTGAGATCATTCTGAGGTGTCAGTGTTGTTTCTATTAGTAACAGAGGAGACTGGATTCAGGGCTCTCACAGTTGCTGACAGAACTGTGGAATTTCTTTAGCAAGTCAATGAAAAAGCGGGTAAGGCTTTATTTAACGGGTTGATGATTTCTTAACAAATACTTCGGAAGCCCAGGACATTGCACTGTCCCAGTCAGTCATAGCCATTCTGAAAAAAAAGCTTAACTGGCTGACATTTTACAAGGCAAGAAATATGAGTTATCCTGAAAATGTCAAGTGGCACTGGATCTTTTAAATCCAAGACAATGCCCTATCTCATTTCTTATCTTATTCATTTTTAGTATTGATCCTACTTTTTAAACTGAGTCAAAAGATCTGACAAGTTATGACAAAATTGAACTTGTTTTTAATGCAAATAACCAAACTTAAATAACGTTTCAGTCAGGGTAGGGAGATGTGCCGTGTATTGCTTGGTCACTGCTGCATTGAAAACATGTGTAATGATCTCATTCTGTTGGCAGAATCTTTCCCAACTTAAGAGGAATATAACATTTTGGGACTGAATATGAAACTACTTGAAAAGGGGGTTTTGCCCTGCCGCCTTGTTGGCCCCTGCTCTCCCTTTGCTCCGGGCCCCACACAGTGTGCAGCACAATGGGCTCATTAAGGCATCTCTGCATGCCTGCAGCTCTGTTTACCTGGGCCTGGCTTTAGCTTTAACTGCTCCTCTGAGTGATGAGCTGATAAGAGACGGGGGTCCACTGGCCCACGCTACATATTATCTTAAAGCTGCAGTAGGCTGTTTCTGATAGCAAGAAAATAGACTCTTATAGCAATGAGCCTTGGTGAACTATATCATCACTGAGACATCCAACATCCCACTGGAGTCCTTCTCTTCGACCTGTCCACTGTATCCTGGTTTGGCTTTCCACATGTTGGACAGTTTTCACCATCCGTTCCTTTATATCAACTCTCCATCATTTCACTGGGGAATCAGTGACACCCTTTGTGACTCAACCCTACCAATTAGGCTGTGTTCAGACCGACATTAGCACTATGTAGCAAATGCAATCTCCTCATTTATTCAGGGGGATCTGGGAAAAAAAACAAAGGGTCATCCGGAAACTGGACCTCAATGTGACGTCATCTGGTAACGCACGTTCTTGGTAGATTAGTATGTAACACGTCAACTCAAACTGGATGCAAAGCCGACACATAGTGACAAACAATACAACAATCTGCACCTTCAGTGGCTGCATCATACTATTAATGACCGTGGTATTTATTGTCATTCAGTGGCCGTGGCAGGCATAAAAGTAGCGCTTTATCTTACCATTGGTGGCTTGCGGGGGAGATGCTGCCAGCATACATCATGATTTCATGGTAATCCAATGAATCTGCCAGCTCACATTCCAGTGACAGAAAAGTCAAGTTGGTCATTGATGACCGTAGACACGTTTTAATCCTGTTTGTTGCAGAAAACAGAACTTACAGAAAGCTAATACGCCATTCAGATCATTTGACTTAATTCTAAAGTACATAAAATGTAGAAATCTTCATTGGGAAGACGTAAAGTTCACCAGCTCCATCAGTACTAATTAAAGATTAAGACCACAGAAGCATCTCATACATTATTTGTAGAGTGTGTAAGAAATAACTACACTGGGTATTATACTGGAACTGATTTGAATCCGTTCAGTAAATGGCCATGCATAACACTCAGAACTTTTACCTTTTCTTTGTGTTCGCCTGTCCTTGCATGTGGCTGCTCAGGAGAGTTTTGTTAACATGAGACTTTCCTTAGTCTATGCCAATATAAGCTGCACTGTGGCATAGCAGGTCATGTTCAGGGTTAAGGATAAAAGACAACATCTAAAGGCTGCATTTACAACCAATGAATAGTGTCATCCTGTGGTGTGGATATGATTTGAAGTAACAGAGAAGTGTCCGCCCGGCTGGTAAAATTGTAGCCTGCAGTCTGATTCACTTCATGGTGCTTTCCTTCATGCGGAGCTCAGTCTGGTTCAGGCTAATGTATCTGTATACATCCACAATGAATCTCTTCTATAATATGTTGCCTCTGTGCTGGAATCCTTGGCCTCTGTAAATATTTATCATAGTGATCCCATGACTCTGCCAGCAGCACTGCTGAGCAATGAGAGGTGGAGGGCATTTTGGGGTACGAAGACCGGCTGTGGGCAGTTCTGGGAAAGTCTAGTGGAAATGTGATTCCTTCAGCTCCCTCCCCACAGGCCTGGTCCACAGCAACCCCGATTAGCCCTCTGTTTGTTTACATGTGGAAGGGCCGGCCTGAGACACAGCACAGCTCTGTGAGGGGGAGGGACGAGATGCAGCTACTGGAATGCCTTACATCCTCTTTATGGCCTTCTGACAGAGGTTTGATTTAGTTGGATCTCACATGCACATACACACACAACCCGGCATACATGTGTCATCCCTATTTGTGATTAGAAACAGTTCACATGGTGCAGCTTGCGTAAAACTTTTAATTTCTCTGTTATCAAGTTCATCCTAAAGATTTCAGCTGATGACAAAGAGCATGATTTTCATTGGATGGCTCTCCCACGCAGCTAAGTTGCACACACAAATGAGCCTAGATTCATCATCAAACCATGCATCCATTGTTTTCCATTCATTCATTTCATTCATTCCGTTTGGTATGAAAATCTACTACCACACTCTTGAAATTTGCTTGAGCAAACTCAAGTCAATAAACGAACTCTTGAAGGCTTCTTGAGTTGAAATCCATCACAGTGAACATCAAGTCTGCATTCATTTGTGTCAAAAGTTATATCGTTGTTGTGAGGACTTTTCACATCAACCTGCACTAATTACTATTACATTACAAATGTAATGTAAAATTGACAAAAACTAGTGCAAACTTTCATGGGTTACGCTAGTCAAGAAACCTTCAGGAGTCTGCTAACTTATTGTTTTATTGTACAGAAATGAATGGAAACCAATGGGTGCCTGGAATGGTAGAAAATAGTATATCAGAAAATCTAAAACTGAATATTCAGAAAAAATGATATAGTATAGAGGATTTGTAGAGAAGCTTTAATAATTGATTTTTTTTGGTTGATGAGAGCAGTGACAGTGAACCAAAACAGTAAAAAAACTATTTTCCTTTTTTTTCCCTTACTGTAAAGCTGTTTCCTGTGTACAGAATGTCAGCAGACTTCTGTGTCTTGTCATTTTAATCTCCAGTATTCTCCGCACCTCACTCCATTTCCTCTCCCATTTGAAGGGAATAGAAATAAATAGTCGCTGAAATGGAATTTAAAGCTTTGAGCGGTGTGCGCCTGCACTTCAGTTTTGGAATGCATTTCAGTAAAGCCTGCCTCGGCTTGCTTTTCTTTCCAGACGTGGAGGACAAAAGAGATGTGATGGTCAAAGAGGTTGTGATGAGTTTTGCAGACTCGTCGTGTCTGGTCTAGTTCACCCTTGGGGGCCATAAGCCATATCCCAGCTGACTTTGACTGCCGCTAAGAGAAGAATTCAGCTAAAGTGCACCTTTACCACAACACTTAAACTATTGTGTAGCTGTTTAAGTAACCATCTTTTTTTCTTCACCCTGCAGGTAGTGTATTTTGGAGATAGCATGAGGTCGGACATGTTCCCTGCCAGCAGCTTTGGGAAGTGGGAGACAGTGATGATCGCGGAGGAAATGGAGGGGGAGGGTGTCCCGAAGAGCGACGCGGCAATGTCCAATGAGGCCCAAGTAGAGCCTCTGGAGAAAAAGGGAAAGTTTGAGGTAAGTTCACTGAAGCAGCTGTTTCCGTTTAGCAGCCATTCCCCCACCCCGACCTCCGCCGTCCCATTCCCAATCCCCACCCCCAACTCTGTGAGCCTCTTCCCCCTTCCTCTAGCCTAATGCCACCGTATATACCCTGTGTGTTAGTCGATGCATGCCTGTAAGGTTCTTTCGCATCACAGTTTTTATATGTGTATTGGCTCCCTGAAAGAATTGTGGGTCGGTTTTGACACGTGATGGAGAAATGTGTAAAATCAGGTATGTTGACACAAGTTAAAGATGTGCTGGAAGATGTGCTGTTTCCAAGAGCAGTACTACTGCACATGTGAAAAGAGTTGTATAAAGCCTTTTGTGTCTCCAGAGGGAGCTGTGTGAACTCTGACAAATGTCCCTAAATGATGTCACTTGAGTCCATGTCAGCTGGGGCTGAAGACTGCAAGTTCGAAAATGAAACAAATCTGGGGGTGTGGAGTTTACCGGAAGTGGGCTTACCAGAACTCTGTTAGTAGCCCACTCCTCATCTCTGCTGCAGGCTAGAGGCTTGAGGCTACATTAGCCGCTGCTAACACCAAGCTCTGACCAAACTGTCCGCGGTCGAGTTGCATTGTGGGTAATGTCGATGCCAGGTTTTGACAAGGAAGAATAAAAAAGACTCTGGTTCTGCTGCTTCGATTTTGATCCTTCTGTTTGAACTGTCCATCGTGTGTCTGACAGTGTTACAGGAGTGCAATGCTAAATCGGTGGAGTACTCTTTTAAGGAAATGCTGTGAATCGGCGATAGAATATCAATCACTGGAGAGAGGGACGTCACCTTGCTTGGCATACTGTCACCACAACCTGGCCCCGGAGATGCGGTGGGATGATCAACTCCCCCTACACTTTGGAGCACCTGCTGTCTCTATGGCCCCGGGCAAGAATTGGCAGCTTCCACAAAATAAATCTGCCGGATGGCTGTGCTGAACTTATCAGGAATTCCAGAACAACAACTGGGATTTGAACAAGGAAATGTGGATAGAGGGGAGGTGTCAGGGTAAGGCTCAGAAGAAGAGGCCCCAGACCTCCCCTGCCGACAGTTACTTTATCTAACGTGCACTCGCCGAATAATACAATGGATGAGTTGACAGCAAAGGTTAAATATGATAGCACCTTCAGGCAAAGCAATTTATTATGTTTTCAGGAAATCTGGTTTAAACTGGAAACAAGCCCATGATCCAGGGCTGACAGGGACGGACTCACATCACATCAGCCTGTGGGTGGTGCACTGTGTATTTTTGTAGATAATAAATGGCAGACGCAGTTCCGAATTCTTGAACAAGTGTACACCCCCGACCACGAACTCTCAACTGTGTCTTTTAGACCTCTTTAATTGCTGAGGGAATTTGGCCAGATAGCCGTCGTCCTGATCTATGTTCCTAGACCAGACAATGTTAATGTAACAAACAGGATAACACACAGTTACAGTAATGCACTCGGTTGCTCATTCTTGGGGATTTATACCTACTGGGACGTGTGATTCTTGTAACACTGTACATGAACTGACAGATGTTATCACATTCTATTAAATGGTCTGTGAAAGTAACTTTGTTCAACAAAAATTGCGCTAGTCGTTTTTTTTAACTTCTAACCCCACACACTAATGTAGTCAGTTAATGGCCTCTGAAATAAGGCTCTGTTAGTACTGAAGGTATTGAGCTAGTTAGCCAGTTATTAACGATTGCAGCTGTTATTTGAGCAGGTAAACACACTGTTTAATCCATTCTTTGACCCTTAGCTCTTGTGTTTTGGAAAAGCTAAAAAAAAAAAAAGACACCATCTTCCAAACTCTATATATACTGAGTATCTCTGTAAGTACAACCATTGCACACCGCTTCAACATATGGAGAAACCCACACACTGACCTGCTGTGCCTAGTTACAGTTGCTAAACTATGATTTGATAATCGCTGTTGGGGGAGAGGTCAATTAACCTGCTGAGTACAGTGTTAGTGCTGTATTAAAGTAGAGTTATCCTTCAAGTAAATACTTTCATCTTGTAAACAGGAACACCACTTTGCTGTACGTCAGCACCGTTTTAACAAAGCACAAAGGAACACGTAGCATTAATGATGTGGGTTAAAAAAAAATGAACGATAAGAATTTTTGTTTTGGTAAGAAGAAAAAATGAAAGAACGTGAAAATCAGCCTCTGATACCAATCTTGCAGATCAGCTCCCTGAATATGCACGTTATGTTAGTTGTGTCAGTAATGATGGGAACAACATTACTGACACACATGAAATCTTGATGGTGATGAGGGAGATGACTTCCTCTTCCTGTGGCTCATCGTCTTTTCATTTATCAGCATTATCTCAAATACCCAATCTGATAGTGAATGTCAGTAACACTGCAGTAGTTTAATTCCCATGCATGCATTTAATAGTGCAGAGGAGGTACTGTAGGTAGGTAGGCAGTATAAGCAGTATATTTTGCTTCAGGGCTATTCAGTGTCTTTTATGAGTTTGATTCCTGTCATCTGTGTTGAATTAGGTCAGAGGTTTCTGCTTCAGCATGCTGGAGTCTATTAATGTCCCATCTTCCGAAATACCTCAGGCAATCCTAATTTGTTCTGTTTTTTGGTTCCTTTTCAAATATTATATTTAGAAATATTGGTTATAAATCTCCATGACAACATGATCATCACAGATGTTTTTTAACCTCTCTCTGAACACTTCCTCAGGACGTTATCTGATATTGCGCAAAGCACTAATTTATCATTTGGGTTTTGTGGGGTTTGTGTCTTATCACATCCTCCTTTTAAACACCACATCCTGTTGTCACGACGATCGCAGCTCTTTCTGCCTGTAAAATGTATTGATGTCTTATGAGTGATTATGAGTAACCGAGCGGGGGATTCTTCGGAAATAATGATTCATGCAGTAGTCAGAATTACCCTCAAAGCTGCTTGGGTTAAAGCCAGTCTGAAGTCTCGCTATATTCCCTGTGCTCAGGATAGAATTCCCACCTCCTTTTATCAGGTCTGCACATGTCTGAAAATGAATCTTAACACACAGTTACATAGTTTGGTTTGTGTGTTGACTGTCTCAACAGGAGCAGGGCATGAAGTCACCCTCTGCTGTGTCCAAGCAGTGGGGCTCCTACTTTGTCGACATACACAGAAGCGGAGGAGAGGACGAGGAGAGCCAGAAACTGACTTGGTGCTGCCACTGCATTCACAAATACAGCACCATGGCCATCCCCAGTGTGGAGCACATAGCAGGTATGTGGAAGTAGACAACACGCAGACAGTGTTAGAGATCTGGAAAGGTTTGATGGAGACAAGAAAGCAAAAAACAAGGTCCAAAGCATAATCATAGTAATAATCATAATAAACCTAAAGGGCAATTCTCTAAAACATATAATAAGACCAACTTAAATCAAGGCAAATGACATGTTAAGCAATTACAAAATGACAAATGATAAAACAGGAGAAAGCAACTTAAATCAGGGTAAACTATGTGATATGAGGTGATTTAAGGAGTGATTTCATTAAAAGTAGACACTGACTTAGCTCAGCATATCTTCTCAGGCAGATGGTTCCAGAGTTCCGGGGCCTCAGTCTCCTGGTCCTTAGCTTCAGAGGCCCCTGCATAAGGATCTCAGACTATGTGAAGGCTCAGATGGACTTAGCAGTTCAGCAGTGTAACTGTGTCAGGTCATGAAATGCTTCAAAAGTAAGCAATAAAATGTTTTAACTGAAAAATCTAAAACAAACAGGCAACTATGAAGGCCTGTATGATGGTTCCACTGTCTTTAAAACTAAGCACCTGTTGAAACTTATGCATATGCAAGTAAAATAACATTGGGCCCAAGCTTGACCCTTGTGGCTTTCCAAGCCTGATTTAGACCAATGCAGAGACATGACTGTCTAAGAAAACACAGAATTTTCTGTTTTTTAGGCAAGCTGAGAATCAGTTTAGGGCGACGCCAAAGGTTCTGACCCTTAGTTGCACCCTGTCAATACAAATAAATGGTCAGTTGTTTCAAATGCTGCACTTAATGGTTTCCCAGTGTTTCTCATCATTTCAATGTTGTGTTTATTTATTCAGCGGTATAGTAGTGCAGTGAAATATCAAATACTGTCAATTGTCAAATAAAGCAAATGTTTCAAATTAAAGGTCTACCAGGAAAGGCAGGGATTATGCACTTTGAGCTGCTGTAAAATTTTAATATGAAACATCTATCTAGTTGAGTTTCATTGACAGTAACTTAATATCAAATTAAAGAAGAGCAAAGTGAGTGTATTTTTCCTAACAGGAGAAATTAGAACAGAGCAATAAGTATGACATGACTCTGTTTGTACTGATGGATGCTATGCAGATACATACTGTAATTACGTTATAGAATTTATCAAGACCAGCAGGTAAACATGGAGGAAGGATTGAGTTTGCATTAACAGCAAACAGCAACAACTGCACATTAAACCGAGAGCAGATCAAAAAACATAAAGGCTCCTTACTAAAATTTGCTAAAAAAAAATACTGATAAAACAGAGAAAATCAGGAATAAAGGTCCTGCTCTTGCATATGCCTGTGGTTTTTTATGCCGTTCAGCAAATAAAAGAGAACTTTGAACATTCCTCAGCTTATAAAGACCATGACAAAAACAAAACTCATATTTTATTTTCTTCATCCAAGCAAAGAGAATATGTTTGCCTGTGCATTCCTGTAAATGCACCCATATGGTACACAGAACATGACTGAGAAACTCGGTGGTGTAAAAACAGGAAAAAACAATCCGATGTTAAAGTTTTAGCGGTTAAAAATCTCTATTCCCACATCAAACATTCTCTCCATCATTTCAACATACTGTAGAAACATTAACAAGAATCAAAACAGGGACTGAAGCAGACGCAGATGTGGAGCCAAAGTTAGAATTAAGTCCAACCACCACCACTGCTGCAGAGCAGTTCCTGAGAAAATAGTACCGGTCCTACATAATGATGCGATTGGGGCTGTTTTCACATTTGGATCATTTGTTTGAGTCTTAACTTGGATGAAATTGTCCCAGTTCCCCTTGACCATGGTGGTCTGCTTTCACCTCTGTGTATTGTTATTGTTGTTGTTGCAATCCATTTGTCCAGTTTCCCTCGAAGTGCAGGTGTTTACATTGGTTGCCAGGAAATGGTAACAGTGACAAGAATGCCACTATTGTTGTCATCATGACATGTGTGCATTATGTTCTTGTAGGGTCACTGACTGCACACAAAGCGGGCCACAATTTGACTGGAACTTGTGTCAGACAACTTTAAGGGTTCAGTATGCTTCAAACGAACTAGGTGTAAGGTAAAAGTGTATGTATCTGGTCTGAATAGCCACATTCAAAGGTCGGCATTAAAAGTCTGCTGTCATAGCCCCCTCTGGGCTGCATCCCACTCCCCTCCTGATCTCTCTCCAAGAACTCTTTTGCATGTCTTTGTAGTCTCGACACAATGAATTGTACAAAATGGGGAAAACAACACACACTTTGTGACTTGTCTCTCCTCGAAGACATTCATGGTGCTGTACTCGTTTGTTTAAGTGAAGTAGTTGTGTAAAGAATGAGCAAAGAGACCTTGAGAGAGACAAATCCTGTACACTTTCAGACCTGTTCACACCTTCCAATTGCATCATGAAGCCAGTGTAATTGTCAGATTGTCTGTTTTGGAAAGTTGCAAAAATTGTGATGATCAGATAATTTTGCTTTAAGTATACTGAGGCCTTTATCCAAGTGGTACAGTTTCTTGGTCTGCACCTGGGCTCGGAAAAAGTTTGTTTTAGCTGAGCTGCTCCCCGATTTGGACTGAAATGCCAGTGTGAAAGCACCCTCCTTCTGTTTCATTTTCTTTAATCATCACCTTATTAAAGAAAAACACCTCAGGTTCCATTTCCTCATCTTAAGATGGTTGGAGCTGTTGTAACTTCACAGAAGTCAGCAGAAAGAAATGTGAGTAATCAGCTACTCACAGATATTGCAGAGAGTTTCTGTAAATGATGTGTAATAATACAGATAGTTGGCTGGAAGACAGGAAATCAATATAAAAAAGATGGTAATATTTAATCAATGGTCAGCAGGAATGTGACATTTACACAATTTGTAAAGGAAAACTGGTAAACTGAACATCAGCAGCTCCACATCACAGCAAGAGGTTGCTATTTTAAAAAATGTACTATCGAATTAATATCAAGGACTCATGTTGTGCTAGTTCAGTGAAGTGTACACAGAGAGTCCATGTTCATCAATCAGATCATTTTAGACCTGCAAACTCAAACTAACTTTAACTTTGTCCAGCAATAGTGTGTTTGTCAGGGTGAAGACCTGCTGAACACAGCGTGATGCAGTTTGCGTGTGCTACAGGCAGACAGCGTGTAAAAGAATGGGGTTAAGGCAGCTGTATTCTAGAAACTAGTGTGTACGACGTGTTGTCCGACTACATCTGAAGGCAAAAGTGTTTATAGTTGTTTCAAACAGACACAATTGAAGGGCAAAAAGCCTGCCGTCACAGAGAGGAGCAAGATGTGATTGTCATTCAAATATGGTCATAAAAACGAGAAGCTTGAAGGAGAAGTTTGAATTCTGCATACCTCCGCACTCCTGGCCAATCACTGCGTGAAGAGGGTGTGAATGTTTGATTGTGGGGTTTGGAAAGTTACAAAAAAATGGTGGATGCAATTCCAACATTGGAAAGGTGTGGGGGGGAGGGGGTTTCAGATGCTGTTTGTCGATCCTAAAAGCACTTTGTTTGAAGCATACTGGTGCCTTTACATCGCCAGCATGTCTATAGTACAACAGAAACAAGTGGTTGAGGAAGAAAAAAGTGGTTAGAACGAAGCCGAGAACGGACAATGAGAACTTAAAATCCTGGTCTACGCCAAAAGATGGAAGAAATGATGCACTTTAACATAATACAGAATTCTGTCTGCTCAAGAGGATGGATGTGTTGGCAAGCCCTGTGCCACTGTCCTGTTCTTTTGACCTTTTGTTACCTTCAGCAGCTGTGATTTTAAAAAAAACTGCCTGTGAACAACATCTTTTTCCTTTAATCTTGATCTCAGAGTGGACCAGAACACTTCATTTACATGCTGTCAGTTTTTCATCCCCCTCGAGTTTGCAGGCCTGTAATTTATGATTGTTCAATGCCAGAGTTGTCTGTTTGGACAACATTCTCTGGCCTGAGTGATTGCTGCCTGCTGTTTAAAACAAAGTGTGCTTTTCTCCTGAATCATCAATCAATACTGTTGAACATTTGCAGTTTGATGTTTGCTGTTTCGGCAGCGGTGCTTCATTAAACATACAGGCGGCACGCACATATGCTGGATAACTTGCAGTTGACTTTCCTGTTTGATTTTACTCTTTCTAGACCTCCCTCTGGATTACAAGTTCCCCAGGTTTTCTCCTGACAAGCCCTGCACCACCGGCTACTACCCCAGGCCCCCGGATTCTTTGCTGAAGAGGTGCGAAAGTCTGTCGTAAAAAAACAAATAAGGAAAAGAAAAGGTGAAAAAAAAAAGAAAAAAAAAAGTCCTTCCTTACCCCTCTGCCTCAGGAGAGGAATGTGCCTCCATTTTTGCCTGTAGTTTCCCACCTGACCCCTCCGCCATCTGTGGAGCACAGGAAGCATACACTCCTCACCCATCCAGAGAAACTATGTGAATGTAAGCCACAGTATCTCTGTGTAACGCCTACATTTGAACGTTGTTTTGTGGTTTAGTGTACCGTACACGTGGAAATACGACAAAATATGTGTGTGTGTCTGCATACAGTAATAATAGGAAATGTAGTGTTTTTATTGTTTCTTGTGTGAGGCCTCCTATTATTTTCTATGGTAGATTGTTTAAAAATCAGAATTCTTTGAACTTTTCCCAAATAAAGTCTCTTTATTGATTACCTCAAGAGCGTTATCTACTGTCAGCAGTACCCAGATGGCCACAGTGTGTTTGTCCCTAAAAATCAGTTGAAATCTTTGTGTCAGTATTTCTGTATAACAATGTTATTGTGAAGTCTTCTTTTTTTTGAATATAGTTTTACTGTATGCATTTTAGTAACCTTAACTTGAGGTTTAAGGTCTAATGTTTCCCCCGTGTCAGTTTCGTAGATGGTGTTAATCTCCAGGTCATTGTTGCTAAAGAACTGGCACAATGCTGTCCTTTGTGTTGGCTGTTTCAAAAAACACAACTTTGGGAAACACTTAATAATAATAATAATAATAATAATAATAATAATAATAATAATAATAACGGATGATGAAGACTATGCTAGATGTTCTCTGTATTATTTTTGGTGCAACAGTGACATGTGCTCTTTGAGTGATTGTGTAAAAATGTGGACTCCTTGTGCTTCATCCATATGCAGTACCAGACTGAGATATGCTTTAACCGACTTCTGAATGGTTGTTTCGTCGGTGTGCATAGACAAGTTGTGCCATAATACTTAAGGAACACTCGGTTTGGGAAAAATCTGTGGAAGAGTGCTTGTTGCCGTCGCTTCACAGAAGATTGATTTCGGGTTTATCTCTGTGCATCCAGGAAGTGTTTAGCCTAGCTTAGCACCAAGACTGGACACAGTCCAAAGTGGAAAAATACAACTTGCAACAACTCCAATGTTACGTCTTGATAGCTAGCAAGCTTGTCACCAGCACCAGCACCACCTCCGAGAGTTACTTGGGTTTATTTGGCAGCAGAGTCCAGTCCAGCAGAGTAAGGACTAGAGGTTTTCACTGGTCCACTTGTTTCATAGTAGCTGAGAACCGACCTGGGACCCCTGTCGTGCCAGATCCTAATTTATGCTGTCTAATTGGGTCTGGGTGCAGTCCCGCCCCATTCCCAGGTCTTGGGTCTGCATGTCAATATGTCTAATACATAACTGGATCCAAGCAAACTCAGTACTCAGTATCATCTATTTGGGTCAGTTCAGGTTGACCGCATTTTGGATCAGGTCTAATTATCCGTGGTTCTATTCAGATCAAGTCTGAATGTCCTTGGGTCCTGTCTCTTCTTTTGGTAATTAATTTATACTCGTCAAGTTCGGGTAGGTTTTTTACGGTTTGGTCGAGTTGTTAACATTTCTGGTGTAAGCCTGGACGCAGGACAGGGAGAGGACACTAGAGATGATACGTGGTAGGGCTTCAAACAGATGATTACTAACAAGTAATTAGTTTGAATCATTTAAACAAAGTCAGCAAACAGCTTCACATTTGTTCAAATCTTGCCAAATCCAACATTCTTCCGTGTTACTTCTCAGATGGTTCGGTGTCATCTGTTCACCACAGTTACCAAGTTCACTCCATTTTGCTTTAGCGAAGAGGAACAACAATCACCTAGTTTGGGGCAGAACAGAATGACCATGCATTTTACACACCACACACACAACACTACTTTTATTCCATGTCTGAACTGTAGTTTGAATTTGGAATAAAAAGCGTCAGCCCTACGGCGTACCATCTCTGCAACTAGCTGTTGTTGGTTACAAATGAGCTCTTTCTAAACTCATAAAACCACAATGCTCATTTTTTTTGTTTCCACAAATTTTACATAAACAAAATACAACATGTAAATTAAACTACTTTCGCCGGAGCCAGTCTAGCTTCTTGGCTAGGTGCTAGTCTTTGTGCTAAACTGGGCTAAACAAAGATGATGCTGGTTTCAATCTTCTCCTCTGCCTCTGAGTAAGTCACCAAAAAAGAGGATTTCCCAAATGTCGAAGTGTTCCTTTAAGATGACCATCATCTCACAAATGAAGAGAGATCATTTGACAATGAGCAGCATACAGCTGTCCGCATGCGTGTGAGATTGGTCATCCAAAATGAATTATTACTTGTGCTGTGTGTGCAAGTGTTTTATGCATACAGCTGTTGTGATTGTACTCTTCCTTTTCTCATCTGACCTGGAAAATTTGACATGCACATTTGCCTTATGTTGGATTCATTTGTGGTCTTAAGTTCTTGAAAACACAGGGAAAGTTCAGTTCTGTGTTCAAGTGTTGAAGTACTGTCAATTAAATAAAATGTTCTACAATTTTCTTACACAAGGTGTTCTCTTTCTGAGTGGTTTTCTCTCCAAGCTTCAGCAAAGGCTTGTACTGAGTATACAGCTGAGTTGCACAGGTCTAAAAGGGGACACATGAAGCCAAGACTGACACATGAGCTAGTTTACTCCCATTCATGACAGTAGCTTATTTGCATAAATAAGAAAAGACAGAATTTTTTTTTTTACAGTTTAAGTGTGTATTTTATTTCATTTTTTCCCCTCATGTCTGCAAAGCAGCTCGGCAACACAGGAACTGCTCTGTGGTATCAGGGAAAAGCAGAGCCCTACCTCACTTCTGTCCCCTATCAGGGTTCAGCTGCTCAGCTTCCTGAATATGAAAAATCCTGATTGTTTTCCCATTGACCTTTCACATCTGTCAGGCAACAGCATTATTAGCTTCTTTTGTTGTAATTTGCTGAAAAAAACTCAGATCCACTGCAAATTTTACATGTGGACAGATGTTAAAAGGGCCCTGCATACTGGGGCTGAGCGATATGCAACAAAAATCATATTGCAATTATTTTGACAGATACTGCGATGTGAGTCACGATTTTAGTATCTTTTAATTTCATTTTCACTCAAAAAAATATAAAAATGATGATGATGTGATTTTTGCATGTTCCCTTACATCTGGAGAATATGATTTGTAGGCCAGAGCATCTCTGTAACACCACAATGCTTCATTTGTAATGATGTGTTGTGACACATTTTACCTTTATCAAAAAATTGCAGCTCCTGTGATTTGGATATTGCACTTGGCCATATTGCGATTTTGATAATATTTCCATTAATTGTTCAGCCCTAATGCAAACCCACCCCAGGTGGTTTGTTGACCCTAATTACTGTTAGAAGGCATTTCTGAAATCCAATGAATCTTCTACCACAGCGGGATAAACAATATTCCGTGCAGTCTACAGTAAAGTAGATTTTTAAACTGCAGACCTTGGTTGCTTGAAGTGCAACAATGTTACCAACCCCCTGATGCTATAAACACACCTAAGCTTGCTTGGACACTGAGGGAGGATGTCAGACCAAAAACATCTGTGCAGTAATTAATCATAGAAATTGTTTGCTTGTTTTTGAGGATTCAGCACACAGATAAGCGTACTGGAGTTGCTGATTCATTATTATTTCACGTGTTCTGACTGTGGCTCCGCTGAGAACCCTCCTCATGATGTGCTACAAGATGAACAGAGTGACTGATACCAGAGCTGCCGTGTTTACTGTCTCAGAGGCTCATTCTTCCTGAAGTACACTCAGTTCTCATTTTATTAGGCACACACGGCTAAAAATAATACTGCCTAATACAACAGCTCTGAAATAAATCCTCTTTATGTGTTCAGTCTACACTCCATGATATAAATGGGGTGGACAAAATATTGGTAACACATCTCAGTATAATTCAACAGCACCACAAACTACAGCCTCCAGAATGACCATAAAGTTGAATCAACACCTCTGTAAAACTGTTTCAACAAAAACTGTACATTAGAACATTAAGATTTATTACTAGACTGCATCACTTTTAGCTAGGTGGACCTAATAAACTGGCAACTGAGTTAATATCCAATGGGACCCCTCATTTTTTGAGGGGTCTGGTACAGGTTCAGGTTTATTTGTCACATATAATCATACAGAGTATAAACATAGTGAAATGTGTGTCCGTTAGCTCCTTCAATTGTGCAGTAAAAAATAAGTGTAAAATAGAATAAGAATGAAGAATAAAATAGTAATAAATAATAATGTTAATTATAGTCGTAGTAACTTGAATAATAAGTAATTAAAAATAGTCTTAGGACAATTCTTAGGCAGTGTCCTCATTTAGGTGTCCACAAATGCAACTGTGTATCCCGTTGGATATTAAGTGATACATGACATGTCTTTGCTTGTCAAGTTCAATTTTCAGGATCTAACTTTGTATTTATTTTGCATTTATTTATATTGGTGACACAAGATGTGCAAGGACATACTGACTCTGTCTAATTTGGTTGAATAGTGTCGAGAGTTAAAACAACATTTTTCAGACTGGTTCTATGAAAGGGTATAAAATGAGACAGGTCATCACATGTAACATGGGATAAAGGTAAATACTGAAACGCAGTGACAGTCACACAAGAGAAGAGTCATAAAGTTAGCAAACACACAGCAATGTCCGTTATACATCTAAGGTTTGCTAACATCAGCTAACAGCAGCTAGCATTAGCCATACTGGTTATACTGGTCATACCAGACCAAGTTATTTCCTCTCTCAAAGGTTGTCCCGGTATGGCAAGCCCTTTAACATTTAATCAGTAGGGCTGACTAGTAGCGATTTAGTTTTCACTCGTGGAAATGACATTTCGACATGTCAAAATGTCATTTTGACTAGTTAAAATGTTAATTTAAGATATCTGTAAAACAATTTTGACATGTTACAAATATATTTTCACATGTAGAAATTACATTT
>NTHP01000093.1:462300-474646 GCA_003416845.1 Oplegnathus fasciatus | reverse complement strand
AGATATCTGAAATTACATTCTTACTAGTTACAATTCCAAGCCAACATATCAATAATTTAATTTTGACTAGTCAGAATTGAATTTTAGATATCTAGAATTCCATTTATGATATCTGTAATGTAAGAACAATTGTAGATATCTACAATGAACATTTCCACTAGTAAGAACTGAATTGTTGATATCAATAATTAACATTTTTACTCATGGGAATTGAGTTGTAGATATCATTAATTAGAATTGTAACTAGTCAAAATGACATTACGGATATGTCTACTTGGAATTATAACAGGTCGAAATTGAATTATAGATATCTGTAATTGAGTTTGAATAGAAGTCAATAGTAAAAGTTGACTAGTTGTAATTAAGTTACAGATATCTACAATGAACATTGTGACTAGTCAGAAATGAATTGTAGATATCTTTAATTAGAATTGCTACTAGTCAAAATTACATTATGGATATGTCGACTTGGAATTCTAACTTGTCAAAAAGCAATTGTTGATATCTACAATTGCTGTTACCGTTACTGATTAAATGTTTGAAGGGCTTGCCATAGTCCCAGTTTAAGAGATTTTGCAAACGTCTCCGAAACATCTAAAGAGAAAGTGACCTGCTCATTTTTTTAAAGAACAAAACTAAACTAACAAGGTATAAAAACTTCACTGTTTATTTTGGAGGAAAACAGCAGCTTACACCGTCACCAATCATTCATATAAAACGTGTACAAACTGGAGCTAACTCAAGCTACGCAGGCTGACGTCACAGATTGATGCTGTGGATCTATGACGTCTGAACGTCTTAACCAACGTCAGGAGACATTTGAGTCACGTAGAGAGCAGAGTCCAGCACCAAACCGTGCCTCTGGTCAGCTGCAGTCTGGCCCTTTGTCTTCAGTACCTAACTGAGGGAGAGGAGGGCCGCCGCTGACTTCATCAGGTCTCCTTTAAGCCTCTCTCCCCTGCTGCCCCTCCTCATTCGCCAGCATGACGCTCCCTCCGCTCTCACACATTCTTCCCCTCCGCTCTCTAACTTTGTTTCGGCCCTAAAAAACTCACTTTTCAGCCGCACTGACCGGATCGATCTTTCTGTGACGGGAGGAAATGCCCGCAGAGCCGACGGGACTCCGGGTTAGTGAGCACCGTGTCTGACAGGTAACGTAAACGGCTTTTTTCCCTCCGCCGCTCTGTCCTCACCGCCTGTCCGCGCTCGACAGGAACAAGGCTACTTTTGTGCTTTCGGATCATCAATATCACCGATAGCTCAGATTACTGGAGAAAGTCCCGTCAGGGTTTGGTGGAGCGGAGCCGGAGCGGCCGCGGTCGCATTGTAGGAGATAAAAAGTGACAGATAGACTGAAGGGAGAGTGAAAAGTCAGCTTAAAGTTTGGAAAAGTAAATGTGTGTGATCTTATTCCCATTTAGCAGAAGAGGCATCAATATGTGGAGGGAGGGAAGCCTTCTATGGCTGTAACTAAAACACTGTGGTGGCAGACACTGAGACCTGCACTGTCTTACTTTCTTCCAACTGTGGACTAATGTTGGCTGACAGACATTAATCAGTCCTAAATATTTACTGTACTTGGGTTAGTCAGAACTTGGAAGTAGCCAGTGAAGCCTGAGGCTATGCTTTTAACGAGGCTGCATGTAGTTGTCTTTTTGCTCTTTACCTAATGATTTATAACCAGCTGAAGAAGAACAGGCTACAGGCAAATATCACAGTGAAATTACAAGTTCCTACAAAAGTGTGACAGTGCTGTCTGACTACATGAAGTACGTGAAGTACTGTAACGTGAGTAACTGAGGACCAGAGACACACTTACAGCAGGGCCTTAGCTAACATTAAGGAGCCCGAGGCCATGTCCTGTATTTCTATGAATCGGGGGAATAAACACCAGCGGAGGAGTTTATTTAAAAACATACATGTCATGTATTTACCTGGCTGATTCTGCTTTCTTTAGATATAAACAAATAGATTAATTGTGAATTATGGCGTGGTATTAATAATTAATGCTTTTTTTAAAGGACTTTATTTTTACAGATGTATCAAACTGCTCAATGTTTCAAATAAGATGTTTTGTCTGAAAAAATATAGTCTGAAAGGTTTCATGATTTAAACTCATCAAAGAATTTGAAAACAAAACTAAGATTCTGACAAAGCTTCGCAGACAAACCTTTGATACTTGTCACATGATAGCTGGTACTTGGAAAATACTGAGGTTTGATACGCTGGCACAGTTGTGTTCCTGGTGTTGTGGAGGCGGCTTTGAAACAACATCTACACCTTCGTTTTAAGAAAAATCACTTTAGGGATGCAACTAAAAGTTATTTTCATTATCCACTAATCTATTAATTGTTTTGCCGATTGATTAACCAATCACAATGGAAAAACACCATCACAACTTCCCCGAGTCCAGGGGCGTGTCTTCAGATGTCTTGTTTTGTTGGCTCAACAGTCCAAAACCCAAAGATATTTCATTTACAATAAAATAATACAGAGAAAGCCTCCATATGTTGACAAAGATCTATTATCAACATAGTTTGCTATTAATTTTCTGTCAAATGACTAATTGATTAAAGTACTAACGTTTCAGAAATACTTAATTTACAGAAAATATAAATAAACGTTTGAGTAAATAAAATATGAACTGGGAGCTCAGTCACTTCAAGGTCACTTCAAAATCCCTTTAGAGAAGCACAGACCTGGTACAAGTCCCCACCAAACATTATTCGTTGAATGTAGTGAAACAGCCCAAAGCAAGTAAGTTTTAGATCAGGCAAATTCAGGTTTACAGGCGTCCTTACAGCACTTGACACACTTACAGCTTCAGTGTGATAAATGAGTCCAGAGTTGTGTTGATGGTTGATGGCTACAAGTCGACCATCCTCACGTTGGAGGAATGTGACTCCTCATTTGGTCAAATGTCCAAACGAAACCTCAGGAAAGGCGGCATTCTGACGTGCTAACTTGAGCTTTCCTTGTTTATCAAGCACAACATGCGAACCCCGGACAGCTCACTGCGTTAGAATGGACTCCAGTCTAGACGTCGTTTAAATCACTACCAAAGGGTTTTCCACCAGGCCTTTGCCAAGAGCTCCGCTAAGGTCATGGAATTTACTCTCATGTTCAGAGCGGAGACGGTGGGCCAACTCTCGTCTCTCAGTAAAGAGCAGCACTTTGGTTTAGAGGTTGTTTCAGTGGACCAGAGTAATGTTACTGCAGTAATGGGCCATTTATGACCTCCAGGCCTGCTCGTCTGGCCATCTGGGTGTGCGTGGCTAGACTTGTCTGACAGTGGCAACTCAGAAATAAGTCTTGGGAAGTGAATATTAGGTAACAGTGTGCAGAGGTGTAAAGCAAACTCCACATTTGGCAGTCACGTGGCTGTAGTAAGTGAATCACCGTATTCTCTGTAACTGTTAAAGTTTTATGACTCCTACATTATCGGACAGTACTGTGATTAGCTCTTAACTGTGCTGCTCAATAATGGCCTACATCAGTATGGAAAGCCTGCATCATCAGGACTACAGCTGTATCTAATTATTCAAGGAATGCAGGGCTTTTGTGAGAAAAGGCTGTGCAGAATATGGGCTGGCTTTCTTAAATCCTTCTCTTCCCTCCACTTCTCCCTCTCAGCTGAGCTCCTTCGGCTATGCCACGGTCCCCTCTCTGATGAGACGATGAGAACCCACACCCGCGGGGCCCCCACAGTCTTCTTCATAAGTCTGCTGTGGCCCCTGCTCGCCCCGGTGGTGGCGGCAGCGGTGGAAGCGGACCCCAGCGGAGGAATCCCCTTCATGGGAGGCAACTACGATGGTCATCCCATGCTGTACTTCAGTCGGGGGGATGTGGAGGAGATGCAGTATGCGGCCGCAGGGACTCATCGGGACATGGCGAGGAGGATCCGCGAGGCTGGTGAAACCATGCTGGAGCACCCCGAGGAGTACCTGCCCCCCTGGAGCCCTGCAGAGTTCAGTGCGCGCTGGAACGAGGTGTACGGAAACAACCTGGGTGTGCTGTCCATGTTCTGCCTGCTGTACCCGCACAGGGCCGGGGCCCTCGACCTGGCCAAAGACTACATGGAGAGGATGGCGGCTCAGCCTAGTTGGTACATTTTCTGTCTTTTTATTATTTCATCTTTTTAATTTGACACAGTGAGATTTTAGGCTCTGTGCAGTGCAAAATCTGAACCATCTGAAGGATTTACTTCCTCTTGTCTGTTTGTGTTTTCACAGAGAAAAATAGAAATCTATTCAGAGTTTACAGATGGTACCTGATATCTGTTTCCATCCCCATGTGTACGCCAACTGGGTCTTAATGCTAACCCCTTCTCCCCTGACTCAGAGGTTTTCTAGTCAGTCCCATCTCCGGAGTGTTCTCATTTTTCTCCGTGGGCAGAGCTCTGGTAAAGATGCATTGTGGTCCGATAAGTCTGTGGTCCAGGAAATATGTTTAGCAGCTGTTTGCTGAGCATGCCCCCCCACACCCCCCCAGATGAAAGGAAATGAAATGTTCAGATGTGAGCTGAATAGCCCACTGCAGTGGCCTGGGCTGAGACTGAAGCTCAGGGTCCAGGTGACCAGGCAGGGATTGACTGCACTCTGCTCTACATGTAATTATCAGAATGATGTAAACCAGGGTTCCCACAGTTCTCTTAGTGGTCTCTTTTTTAATTTATTGTCCTAAAATGTCTGAAAAAGTCTGGATTCTTTTGGAAGGGAAGCATTAGATTTATCCAGGGTAAGATCAAGTTATTATATTTGAGTGAACGGCTACAACTAGTGATTATTTTCAGTATTGATTAATCTTTCAGTTATTTTTTTGATGAATCGTTTTGCCAATAAAATGTCAGAAAATAGTGACAAATGATAATCGCAATTTTCCAGAGCCCAAGGTGGCATCTTCAGATTGCTTGTTTTGGCAAACATGAGCTCCCCCTCTCTGTACAGCATCTTCTTCAGCGATTCTTAACATTTTCATCTACTGAGCCCTTAAAACGGAGCAGTATATATTCTGCTTTCCTTTTTAAAAATGTCAGCATGCGTCATAATTTGCAAACTCATGCAAATGTGAAACCCGAACAGCAAGTGGTGTATATTGACTCAACACAGCAAACATGGACCCATTTATGAAGCTGTTAGGGCTTTAAAGCTCTAGAAAGTTTTTTTTTAATCCTTTTAAGCGTCAATTCACCTAAATCCCAACCTTTTTCTCACTTACCTCTCGTGGTATCTAGAGATGATTTTGGTTTCACTTGTCCAGGTTTTAAGATATCCACTTCTGAGATTTCTGCCTCCACCAGAATGCAATAGGGTCCTTAATGTCAACATTTTTATAGGATTTATTTCTTGGTAGAAAGTAGTTCCAAAGAAACCTGCTCAGAGGGATCAGTGAGTTATTCACCAAAATAAGATGCAGCAGGTTCAAGTTTTCATTTATCTCATGTGCAGCAAGTGCGCTTAATTTTAAACCATTATAAACTGCTTCTTGGTTCCCCGCGCAGCTTAGCATTTAAATGTTCTTATCTTTATTCTTCGTGTTGCAGCTTTCGTTGCCTTTATCATACACACCCTTTGTTTTATTCTGAATTGCATACATAGCACAGCACTTCTAATGTCTTCAGTTGTCTTTACTGGGTTTTATGTTTCTGCCTGTATGCTGCCTTGCTGCAAAAAGAATTTCCTCTTGTGGGACAATACAGACTGAAGTGAACTATATAGGGTAACTGGACACTGGTTCTCAAAAAGACACGTTGCTGTAGATTTTGTTTTTTGTTTTTTTCAATGCTGTGTGCATCAGGAACAAAATTCTGTTCACCTTTATTGTATCTGGGTGGCGGCAGAAATCTCAGAGACAGATATCTCTAAACCTGGACGAGTCAAACCAAAGCTGTCTGCATGGCTACTGTAAATACCACCAGAGGGAAGTGAGAAAATGTGTCATTCTGGTGAATCAATTCTTAAGAAGAAAAGGTTTACTTTCCTGAAATCGAGTAACTGCAGCTTCCACATGGCTGACTAAACCATTTAGCAATTCTTAATAAATGTGATGTGAACATTACTTCCTTCATTTGGAACTTGTGAGTTTGTTGACAAAGCAGTCTCACCACAAGATCCATTCAGTAGCTGTTCTTGAGCTTCCAACTGCATCACAAGTCGATTTGAAAGTTCAAATTTTCATCATCCATCTTGGCTGAAAAGCTCATTCTTTACCTTGCAAACAGTCGTTTCCAATCCATTCTTCAATCTCATCTAGTGAGTGTGTGTTCGAACACATGCTAGACTTAGTGTTCAAGTGGTCGGACACAGCTGCAAAGCAACTGACAACAAAGTTGTTGCCGTGAGTCTCATTGCTCTCTTTCAAAAATAGTGTATGGTTTCATTTTTTTTGTGCATTTCAACACCATAATGAGGAACAAAAATGTAAAACGTGCATTTACTGTCATGTCAGATGTGAAAAATGTTCACTACTGAAATTGGGAGCTCAACAATAGCGAGTAGTTCAGCCTCTCTTTATAGACAGCAGATTTCACAATACGATACATAGACTTTGGGGCTATAGGCTTTGGTATAGCAAACAGTTTTTCTCGTGTTAAAAAGCTCTTTAAAGTGAAGTTAAACAGCAGATTCACAGGTCAGAAGCAGTCAGAATTCACTTTCATACCAGCCACCCTGACTTCATGTGTCAGTGTGAAATTGCACTCTATTACTCAGCCTGAGGATCTCAAGGGTTAGAGGAGCTTCCTGACATATGGGGCAAAACCCTGGACTGTTACAGCTAATTTTGGGGCTGAGGTGGTAGGTACTCCAAGGCTTTTCTCTCAATTTAGCTCATAACCAAAGGTCACATCTCCTTCTGTTACTTCACAATAATACGTACAGTGCGTACAGCTCGATTTGTAGAATTCTATGGGACACTACGGATCCATACATTTTAATCACAAATATATACAAAAAATAAGATTCTGTAGGAACCAGTTGCAAAAAAAACCACCCTAACCATACTTCATACTGTGAGAAGTGCAATCAGCGAGTCAGCTGAATCCATCCATTCAGCCCATGTTTGGACAATCCTCAGGCTGTTCAGAGTCGGCCATGGCTGAACATCATGCAGGCATCAGCCATCGGCAGTGCTTCCTTATTTCCCTAACAATTTGATTAAGTTCAATGAACATTAGTTCTGCCTGTCAGGTGCAAAGTGGCTGAGAAGTGGATTACAGCCATTCACTACTTCCTAGTTCTCCACAGCTTTTATCTCAAAGACTAAAGGAATGAAGGTCTCAGAAATTATGCTCGGAGAACGGTTGCACACAGTGTTGGCGTCCATGGTAACCTTCTGCTGTTCGTTCACGTATGTTCACATAGGTAGTTAACTACTAGCACCATGCAGTGCACCTGTGTGGGAGTATTTGCATTCGTGATGTTTCTCCTCTCATTTATTCAGGTTTTTCCTTCAATTCATCACCAGTCTGTATATACAGTATATAAGAGATACAGTATAATCTCTTTAATAAGCAGTGCTCTGTGCCAGACCATACTTTATGAAATTTGTGATAATCCCAGTCATCATGAATCAGTATATCTGTAGATACTGATCTAAGACCTTTCCATACTATCTTTGACATACAACTATACATTGTTTTTTGAGACAGTGATAAAATGCAGTTATCCTTTGTAGTGTGACTCTATATCCTTTGTTCTGTTCCAACCTTTCCCCTGCCTCGAGACATTTTCTCACCGTAAATCCTGATTACAGGAGTTTATTGTTGTTGTTGTTACTGAAGTTTCTATAGTTTAGTAAGGTTCTGTGTTCGTTATTTTTCATTTCAGAATCCAAAACAATCTCTGCCACTGTATTCTCCTGTCTGAGAGTAGTACTAGAGAAACTGAATGTAAAGATTGAATTGCTTCACAAATGACACAAATGCAGTTGGAGACTGTCCCAATGCTTGTTCCCAGAGGTCAGGATAGACTGACGTGTTGTTACTCACAGTATGAACGCAGTTTTCCCTTTTTCCAACAACTAACAGGTCCTAAAACATTTTTCTAGTTCTAATGTTAGTAACAGGAGCAACAGGAGCAACAGGTCAGTTTAGTGTGTTAGTCTTGAAGTGAATCCCAGGCACCAAATTAACTCTGCTTTTTGGTTGAACTCTGGGACAATCCCCTCTCTCTTACAGGTACACCCCCCTCCTCCCTCATGCAGGCAGGGGATCTAGCAGCTAAATCCTCAGCTCGAAATCCACAGCTCTGCTGTGTTGCCTCGAGCCATTGAACAGGAGGAAGGGGATTTTCCAGCAGCTCATTTCTGGGGGCTTTAGACGCTGTGGTATTAGTGCAATTTGCAGGACATTTTTCACAGTATCAGTATGTGTGCCACAGTGCAGAAACAAGAAGCCACTGAGCATGTGTTTTCACATCTTAAGAACACACTATGAGTTTTCCCCTTGGCCGCACTTTTATTATGGTCACTGAACCTCTGAGGGTTTGCGCGGAGTGGCTCCAGGAATCAGTCAGCTGTGGTATTCATGACCTTCAATTATGTCTCCGACAACCCCAGGAACCATGTCCCGATGGAGAACTTCTACTTTGTGGCATGCTGGTGCCTTCCTACTGGTGCTTCTTTTTTTTTCTTTTTACACAGTCTGTGCAAACATGCAGAAGTGAGGTTTTGTGTGCTTTGGCATAATTCAATATACAGTCCAACTGTGACTTGGCATTGAACTTATTATAGTCTTCCTTTTTGCCATATAGACCAGACAGGAAGTGATTTTCAAATAAACCTCAGCTGCCACTTAACATGTGGAAACCATGTATTACCAGCATCAAATGGATGAACCTGTCCAAATGGTGTTGATATACTTAATATTTGCCATCACATGCTTTATTTCAACACATTCTGAGAAGTGCATCATCTTTGGGGTTTAATCAAAAATGATACAGACGATATACAGAGATGACTAGCAACTGAAAAGAGTGACTCAGCATGAAATTTATCAAGTTTGGAATCTGCATTATATTGGGCAAACAAACACCCCTCTTCCCTCCCCTGCACATCCAACCATGTGTCGTTGATATACTGAGTACTTTTAAGAGTTAATGGAGCAGCTGGTAGTTTCAGGGGGATGTTCAGGAGTTAGGGACTATAGAGAGCTGAAGTGAAACCAAACCAGATGTAACCTCATTCAAAATCACAATGACATTTGTAATGATGCACAAATTACGAAATATCCAGCCGTAAAATGTGACCGTTCTCAACAGTATGCCATTGGTTCACTCCATTTGTCTAATGGGGCCTGTCGTGGCGGAAAAAAAAACTGGTCATGCTCTCAAATGAATATGAGCACCATTTCCCATAAGCCCAAGACTGTTGTGGGTTAAAAGTCATCAGCTAGACAAAGTCAGTGGCTGGTCGTGGCTGAAGGAGATCCCAGAAGATCATGGAAAGATGGCGTTAGAGGACGGTGTGGGTGGATATCATGGATGCCGGAGAAGCAGTTATGATGATGATATTAGTACTGCTGCATCACTGAATTTTCATGGGAGCTGTATGCTAACAAAGTAATAATTTCTTAACTTTGTTAATGCCATGAAGATCGAATAGAAGTGCTGAAGCAGACGCTAATTTAACTTACAGCATGGGCAGTAAACCCCCAAAAGAGAGCCTCAATGTGCAGCGGCTAGACCGGAGGCGACGTCATGACTTTGGTGCTGGGTTTCACCATCACCCCTGTGCACATCTCAGCTTGATTCACTGACTCGACTCATGGCAGTTTAGATCACAGCGCTTGGTTTCATCACCACATCTGCAGTTCATTTCTCTTTAATTAAAGTGAGCAGAATGATTACAGAACACCTTTCGCTTTTTTACAACGCAGACACTTTGCACTTCTAAATTTCACAGAAGTCAGCACTCTTAGATCCTAGCAACCATTAACCGGGAGAGAATCTGCACACGCTACACTTTGAATGTCTCTTTATACGTCTCTTTATTGAAGCGGTGGTGCAGCTGTGATTGCGGTGTAAAATGCTACTTGGCATCTTTATTTTTGCGTTCAAAGTGAATAGATGATTTACAGCTGTGTTAAAGATAATTAAAAGGCTTTGCAAAGAAAAAGGTTTCTTGTTAACGACAAACCATTTGCCAGGACTTCATTTAAAGAGTGAAAATTTCACACCTGCTTACCATCGCATGTTTACTTTCCACATGCTCCACATATGCCTTTGCCTTTAGCCTCGTGTTGTTGTTTGTCTTTCAGGTTGGTCAAAGATGCCCCCTGGGATGAAGTTCCTTTGGCGCACTCTTTAGTCGGGTTTGCCACTGCTTACGACTTCCTGTATGAGTACTTGAACAAAGGCCAACAGGAGCGTTTCCTCCAGGTGATCGGCAACGCGTCACGCCTGATGTACGAGAAGTCCTACGTCCGAGGCTGGGGATTCCAGTACCTGCACAACCACCAGCCCACCAACTGTGTGGCTCTGCTCACAGGAAGCCTGGTTTACATGACTCAAGGTCAGTAGATAGGGATTCATGTCTTTGTAATGTGTATGTGGTTTTGTACGTCCAATGCTTTGGTCCAGGGCAAGAAATCTTTACAACCAGTGGCTACGATTGCCATGAAATTCGGTCTAGATATTCATATTCCCCAGAGGATGATTCCCAGTGTTTTCCATGACCCCCTAACCCTCCTCTAGCACCAAAATTCGAATTGACAGCACAACACCTTTGCATTCCCTGACCCTTCCTGTAGCGTCCCCCTCAGGTTAAACTTCACATTTTGTTAAGGCTTTAAAAATGGTGAAAACATCAGTATAGTATTCAAAACTCCAGCACTTTTGTATAGTGAGATGTAATGAACATTGCAGCCACTAGAAGGGTTTTAGACCTTTAGTTTTACTAGTTTCATTTTATATCTGCCGGCTCCTCTGATATGATATGACAAAGGGTTTTTGACCTCCTTCACTCAGCCAGCGAACTCTTTCCAGCTCTGTGTGGGAGTTTAAGGGTTAGAAACCTGCCTTGCTCAGCATTAAAAGCTTCAACTCAACTAAAGGAATTTCATTAGTCTGATTTTCACTGTAGGGGTTTAGTCTCACATGGTCTAAAGGCTGATTCAGAGGATTTCCACCCTGCTAAGGATACAGTTGTGGAGGGATTGCAGTAAAAAATGTTTCATTAATATATTTTTGACATAGAACAGCAGATTTTGAGATATTAAATATTGTGTATTTCTTTAGTAGACTCCATTAGCAACTATATAAAGGGGCTGGGGGACAGGTGTACCAACCTTTTCGGCCCATGTTAGCTACTCTCCCTTGAAGAGAGTTGGTGATACTGGTTGGAGAATTTGAGGTGATACTTGCTCACTCTGGGGCTTTTTCTTAATGATCAATCATTTGAATGTTTAACCTGATTTTATTTTTCACTTTATTTACAATCATACAAGAGTTTACAAGAATCAGTTTATTCTGATGTGTTGGTCCTCTATGTTAGTTAGGTTTTACAGTTCATACAACAGCCAACATAAAAGGTTTGTAAAATTACTGGTAGATTTAGACTTAGAGTCAGTTAAGGTTAGTAGGCTACTGATTATTGATTAATTTGCCAATATTTCTCTCAGTTAATCAGTTAATGGTTTTATTTAAAAAGAAATGAGGAATGAGTGAAAAATGTCCATCACAATTGTCCAGAGCCAAAGCTGATATATTCAAATGTCTCAACCAACCCAACAAGTCCAAACTCCTGACATATTCAGTTTAGCATGATATAAGACTAACAGGCCGGCTACATTGAACACGTAATGTATGCGAAGCGGATGCTGCAACACTACGCTTCCACTATAATCAGTGAGACTGACTACACCAGGAGTGAGAGCAGCGCGTAAGTGGTGCGTATGCACCGTGGAGATCCGCCCTGCAAACATAAAAAAAAAGGGTGGTCTTCTATTTATATTTTTTACTCCAGGTGTGCACGGCCCTTTTACACAGAAATGGGTCATAAAGTGTCCATCATTTTTTTTTGTTAAACTACCAGTATACAGGAAATGACTCTTATTTTACCAGTACCAGCTGGCAGTTGCTTAGTAACATTATCCCTTAGATAGCCCACTGTAGTCTGTAGATGTTAACTTACCCATATTACACAAACTCGGTGAAAAAGTGGAAGGTTCACAGCGCTGTGCTGTGACACAATCCCAAAACGAAAGCTCACCGTCTTGTTTTGCCTGTGACCCTCCGCCATACGTGTGCTGCAGGTGTAGCCAGTTAAAAGATACATTCGGCGGCACATCCACTCCGCGTACGCTCCGCATCATTACGTGTTCAATGCAGCCAGCACGTAAAGCAGCAAA
>NTHP01000093.1:440945-462217 GCA_003416845.1 Oplegnathus fasciatus | reverse complement strand
AGCGTTTATCAAAATAGTTGTTGATTTATTTTCTGTTGTACAACTAATTGATTAATTGTTTCAACTCTGAAGGTTAGTTTAAACTAAACCAAAGGTATATATACACATATACATACATATACAGTATACACACACACACACACACACACACACACACACACACACACACATTTTGATATACATATAATTATGTCCCTCCCATTCTCGTGAACGCGATATCTCAGAATCGCCTTGAGGGAGTTTCATCAAATTTGGCACAAACATCCACTTGGACTCAAGGATGAACTGATTGGAATTGGGAGCTCAAAGGTCACTGTGACCTCACAAAACACGTTTTTGGCCATACCTCAAGAATTCGTACACTAATTATGACAAAGTTTCACACAAATGTCTAATAGGATAAAATGAAGTGATGACATTTGTTACCCAAAAGGTCAAAGGTCAACTTCACTGTGACATCATAATGTCCTGGCCTTTATTTTTTTTATTATTATTTATTTACTTTTATTAAATTCCTTCACTACATATATTATAAGAGTCTGGTAATTCTAGTTCTTCTTTTATAGACAAAACGATTAAGTGATTAATTCACAAAATAACGTGCAGATTAATCGATAATAAAATAGTCATGAGTTGCAGCTCTCATGTCTATATGCTCATATTGTCTCTTTCATGGTCAAAAGGATTTTTTCTTTGAGGATGAAAATCAAATAATTTAATTAAATCTGATATTTTGTGTAAAAAAGTGGAAAATATAATTATTCCACAAAATGGCATGTTGAACCCCAGACACCCCTTAAAATGAATGCATCAGATATTTGTTACCTGCTCCTTTGGGACTTTTTCTCTTTCTTTTCTTTTGTTAAAATATGGTTCATATATTTTGAATGAAGTTTTGTCTCAGAATGACAGACTTTAATTAATGCCTTAATAACAATTCCTTACTTGCATGGTGAGACTTGCCAGTCTCAGTTTGCTTATGAGAGAAACTGACTGGAATGTGTAGCATAGTCAGCCTGAGGTTATCTGCCATAGCTGCACTTAACCCTTTGTAATTATTCTCCACATAACTCTGTCACATTCTGCATTAAGGTTTGCTCCTTATTGTCTCCAGCATTTCCCTTGTGAGACCTGTCATGATTATTCACTGCTCAGTGTTTCTTTTTGCCTCAATATCCTGCACAGTGTTTTGTGCGGCAGCAGAGAAAGGCCATCAGAAGGTGAATGGCCGCGGCGCAGCTTGCTTTGCTTACAGGGATTTCATTTCTGGTACAAAAGATCCAGTCCTGATGTGAACTAAACGACAGCTGGCTTACAGAGAACCGCTGTGGTCACAGTGGTTTTATTTGAGGCTTTTTTGTGGAGGGCAACAACATGCGTAAAGCTCTGTGAACACTCAGGAGAGTTATAGCCTGACCTCCTTTTGCTTCATTTCATCTTGTGTCGAGCTCTGGAAAAAGTGAGTTTGCTCCAGTTCTGCCTGTCTGTTTTACCTGAGGAAGGGATTTTACTCAGCCAATGCTTGGATGCTTTGTTTGTGACAGAGTTTATTTGTTAAAAGCGTGCTTTACTGCAGACCTCTTGCACAGATGATAGTTTCATACCTAGCAGGGGTGAGAAAATAGCTTCTTAAAAGATTGGTAACACATGATGTATTTGCAGTGATTTTAAAAAATCCTTGTCTTGCTTCACTGAGCAGCCTCACTCAGATGTCACGTCTCACACTGTGCAGAGGGCCTGACTGCATTCCATTATTGTATATGTATCATTCATTTCCTGTGCAAAGGGATGACATTACGTCTAAATATTATTCTGTCAAGATGGCTGTGAATAAATGGAAAGTTTCCAAGAAGCACTGCCAGAAATGAAGAACGAACTCTGTCTTCTTCTTCATTAGTTATCTGACACAAGCTTTAAGCCCATTGCTGACATTTTGGACTAAGTTATTATTTTTTCATTATTTTGAGCCCTACAATAACATGCTCTGACAAGGAACAATTCGTGTGCCACTCACTGAAATTGGAAATATGCGTGCTGTCTGTGACAGACTTTGCTTTAGATAACCAGAGAGGAAGGAGCAGCAGCAGCAGCAACTTACAGAAGTGCATTCCAGATACAGGTGTTAGCTTGTTGGTGCCTTAAAGCTGAATGTTTAATTGGACAGAACTGTGCACAGTTTGCCCACAGTTATCTGTAGTGAACCCAGCTCCCCTGTCTGTCACATCCTTCCCACTAGCCACCCACACTGTAATGGCTGCCAGAGCGATGTATGACTTACTAAGAATGGTGCAGTCGATGCTGTGGGTGCTAATCACGAAACAGCTTTGCTTGCATCAATTTGGAAAAGAGACTGTAATGTCAAGCCCCTTCTCTTGGAAAGAAAGAAAGGATATAATGTCATTCTATGCATAAGGGACATTCCTGACTTATTTCGCTGATCTTATGACTCCTCTCTACTTTTTAGCATTTAACATTATCCTACAGTTGTCACTTGAAGAAAATCTAACTGGGAGCAGTAATGAAACATGGACATTGTGAAAAGAGTCATAAGAATTTGGTCATTTTGGCAAATGTCCCAGTAGGACAGTTGTTTGGCAAACCGATACCACAACACATGTATGCACCTCCCCCACAATGAGCTGTCAGCCTGTGAGAAGCATCATATTTCATTACTTCCTCTGTCCCGCCCCTAATATAAGATAAATTAGAAAATAATTACCAGCTTCCTGGTCAGTTATATAGAGATCCTTGCAATTGGGCTCCGTCCGCAGACACATTGAAGGAGCGGAGGGAGAGTCAGAGAGAGTTATCAGAAATAACAAACCCCCGGCCTTTCACAGTCCTCTGAACTGCAGGGTGACGGGGCTCTGAAGAGTTAACTGGCAGGCTCAGTTCCCGGCGCTTGTGCTGCGTGTGTGGAGGCAAAATGTGTGCTGATGGAGGGATCTGGGTGTCAAAACCCTGCGCCCCGGCTAACAGCACGGGAGACAGTGAGGCCTGAGCCCTTAGCCTGACAACAGCGTTATCCCCTCTGCCAATCATAAGGCAAACTAGCCACATAATTGGATTCTGGGAAAACAGAGGAAATTAGAGCTGAAAACAGAGTTACTGTACTCTACGTGCATGTGATGTAGTTTGTCTGGTATGTGTTTCCCTTTTAATGTGGGTTTACGTGATGGTTCTCTTTTCTTTCTTCTTGTTTGTTGCTGTTTTTGGTGTTTAAGTAATTGCTGTGGTGTAACTGTATGTTCAGCACTGTGTCACCATTTTCCTTGGATTTTGTGGTTATGACATTGGAGTTTAAGTATATGGTGCTTCTTTTTCTTAAATGATTTCACAATGTTGGCTGACTAATAACCACCACGTTCAATCATGGTGGCTGTCATTAGTCCTGCTAACTAGCCAGTTACTCATCTGTTTTTTTTCTAATAAGCTGCTGATGCTGCTGCTGAAAATGCATCATTATCTTTGTGCCCATTATCTTCCTGTTATCCCAGGAAAGAGCTGCTTTACACAGAGTCTTATGTTAAGTTGTGGTAATACAATTTTTTTAACAGCTGTCAATAGAAAAGAAATACTGACTCTAAAAGCTCCACTAATGAAACCCACAGAGAATTGTCACTAAATGTGCAGTTCCCATCAGCTCTATGTTGCTTTTTAGCCTCTTTTAGCTCATTGTTTTGCATTTCCGCCCCCCTACACTCTGTTCTCATCCACCTCGTTTCCAGCAGCTGTGAAGTAAAAAAGCCCACTGTGTCATATTCCATTTCTGCCAATAGCTCAAAACTTTTGAGGAAAGTGATTGAAGAGTCTCAAAGCCTGCGCTGCTCTGAGGCGTGGACTTGGACTGCGAGTGCTGGTGAAGCTCTGTTTGTGTAAATACGGTCTTTGTGCATGCCAAGAGTTCTTGTTTGATGGTAAATACCTGCTCTGTGTAGGCCGGCGGTCCCCAAGCCCAAACCAAACACTGTTGGGGACGGCTCCAGTAGGCGGATTCGGACGGCTGGGCGGGTGCCGGCCAGTTAGCGCCGATGGCCACGGGATTCCTCAATGAACTGTGGCTGGAGTGTTTATGTGGTCACTTGTTCTCATAGTAAACTCTATGTGTGTGATCCAGTGTGTGAGAGAGAGAGTATACATGGTGTAGTGTGCCATAGTGGTGTCATGCTTTCCATAGTCAGAGCTGAATGTTGTGTGTGGAAGGTTTCTTTAGGCAACAGACTAAGAAGGCGTTGTTTGCTGTAATGCTGTTTTTTCATTAATTCCATTAGTAAAATAACACACACACTCATATACTGTAAAACTTAAGGCCCCAGTCATTTTGTAATGCAGTCTCTCATTTCCTGATGTGAACATATCCTCAATAAGCTAAGCACTTTCATAGCCCCTGCTTGCAGCGAGGATTACTGCTCTCCCATCTTGTGCAAAACAGGAGAAATGTAGTATTGGCCAGGTAATACTTGCCTGCAGCTTTTCTGATTGTCATGATGCTGCATTGTACGTCAGGGCACTTTTGAAAGTGAGTTTTTTTGTGTCAAGGTAGGCTGCTTGGCTAACAATTAACACTGGAGTAGAAAATATGTTTTTATGTAAAAATGGCTCTCTTCATCAGATTCACCCATACTGAAACAGTGTAGTTCCCCTTTGTGCCAAACATGTGCGAATGGGTAGAACAGAAACATAAACAGTAGATTATTCTGTGTACAGAAAGCTGAACTGAAATGTTTTTCACGTTTCACAGCCTTCTGCTGTTTCTGTCGTACCAATATAGATAACTAAAGTTTTTAAGCAGTTAGTGTTTAATTAGTGTGACTGCTGGCACAGATTAACAGTTTAAGACAGAAACTCCATTTTAACTGTCAAATTAGCAAAACTCTTATTCTGCCTGTTATTGTGATATCTGTCAAAGTAATATGTTAATAATAAATAACAACATTACAATTATTGTCATGAGAAAATTACAATGGTAATCAATGGGGATACGCAAAAACACACACAAAAAAAAAACTAATTGATTGTATAGGCTACAGGAATCGTACTTAGGTCATACAGTATGTTCCCGCTGGTTATCTGCTTCTCATATTCAAACGTGAGATCACTAGTGCCACCATGTGGCTATAGTAATAGCCCACCTTACATTTTTGCTCATACCTCTGGAAATGTAAGTCATAGAAGTGAGATTCTTTTTTCATTGGATTCATTGGATATTGCCATATCCTATTGCTATTGGCCATGTCCATTTTGCACCTAATTAGATTTTCACAATTTAGATTTTTTTTTTCATGAACTTCTCACCACTTCTCCTACAACCTTGGCCCAGTCCTTACCAAGTCTGGTACAGGGATCACCCTATAAAACCATTTTCTCAGTGATAGGAGCTGGACCAATGTAACTCATAATTACTCATACAAACTCACAGCCTTCCTGCCAAATGTGGTGCCCTTTTGACTATAATTTGAGTTATGGCAGCATCACAACATTAAATGGCTATCGCAGTTAAAGTCTGATGCGTTTCAGATATTTGACATTTAATCTGTGCACAACAGCCCAACAGACCCTGAAAGGATTTTGACATCCAACAAAAATCATACCAGCTGTCAGCCAATCATATTTCAGCATTAATTCCACCAGGTCTGCCTGAACCAAATTATGTGCAAAATCATCAAATACTATGTAAAATTTGACAGGAATCTGCCATCAGAGGAAGATGTACTCCGAGGATTTTACTTTTGAAACAATGGGATGTCTAGCTGTGATTTCTGGTTAGGTAATTGATTGAAAATACTAATCTGTTCATACTTGCCAGAAAGGTAGAAAAACACAGTCACACATCCAAAACACTGCGGTTTGTTTGCATGATTGCAGTATAGGGGCAAAAACTGAACAAAACATACTTGAACATTGGTGCAACCCTTTAAGCAAAAGAAATAAACAATGGAGGGACTGGGGATCTCGGACTGTATTTAACCATCTCAACTTCCTGCTATCCAGGTTACCTCCAGGAGGCCTATCTGTGGACCAAGCAGGCCCTGTCCATCATGGAGAAGTCCATGGTCCTTCTGCAGGATGTGACGGATGGCTCACTGTATGAAGGAGTGGCGTACGGGACTTACACAACCCGCTCTCTCTTCCAGTACATGTTCCTGGTACAGCGCCACTTCGCCATCAGCCACTTCGACCACCCCTGGCTCCTTAAACACTTCGCCTTCCTGTACAGGACTATCCTGCCCGGTAACTGTCACTTCACCTGCAGTGACCAGCACACTTGTTTACTTTTTAAAAAGCTGTGAAATTTATGCAATACACTTTTTACTGCAATGGATATATTTAGGCAGCCAAATAGAGAGCAGGTCAACAATCCGTGAGTAAGTGTTTACTTAGCTATGAAGGACTGAAACATCCAGTTAGTCCTTACTAGAATGCTCTATGCCAAAAGTTGGATATATTAGATTAGACGTGAAAATAGCCTTCGGCTGCATTGGAGAGTAGTTTCTCCTCAGAGCTGATATGGGGTATGCATGCGTGTAGTTATTACCCTCCTGGATTCCTTTGAAAGCTGAGCTGAGACCTGCAGGGATCTGTGGTGTCCTGGAAGTTTTGTCTGAAGGTCAGGGGGAGGGCAGCAGCGGAGGAGGGGCCCCTAGGTCAGGCTCGGACATTTCACAGCCCCCTGCCAACAGTTTCTGTATTGTGGCTGAGCAGCACTGCTGCACTCAGAAAGCACCTCTAATTACATCAGCCAGGAGAGCCACGGATCCGGAGCCACAATAGCAGCTTTCTCCCCCCCAGACAGGAAGACAAGGCCAGATTATCCCAAACTGCCCCCTTAGCCGCCCAGATGATTGCTGTCCCCTCACTGTCTGTGTGTGCATTTTTGGTTGTGTTTCCGCAGACAGTTGACAGAAAGCAAATGGTAATCAGAGTGTAACGCTAGAAAAGGTGAAAGAAAAATAATGTGTGCTCACTTTTGCAGAAACCTGGCAGTTGAAACACTTGAAATGTATATGTACAGTATGTATGAGTAATAGTTCAGATTGAAGCACTGAAAGGAATTGAAGTTGATACTGAAATTGAAGCACTGAGAGAAGTTAAAGTGGAAATTGAAATGAGTGCTGAAAGAGGCTCAAGAGTCAAGTATAAGCATGAAGTGTAACCACCAAAAGGGATTAAAATATCAGTCAAATGTCAGTCAGACTGAAAGACGTTAACTGTCAGTTGAAGTGTCAGTTGAAGTGCAAGCCCTGAATGGAGTTGAAGTGTCAGCTGTATGATATAGTAGTGTAACTAACATAGTTGAAAAGTCAGATGAAGTAATAAGTGGAAGTGCAGAAAGAAATTACTGTCAGGTCAAGTGTCGGTGTTACGGCCCTGTAAGGGGGAAATAGGAAGAAATGAAGCGGACACGATGTTGCTGGCTTCAAGTCCAAAGTGTAATGAACGAGCAAATACATATATTACCGCATATCCACAACAAAATGTCTGCGCTGCATTTCCAAAGCAATACACAACAGAAAATACACACACCGTTCCTTTAACAGACAGCACTATAGAAAATATATGCATTTTCTGCTTAACGAACTACAACAAACAAATATGTATCCTTTAAGAAACTACTCTTACTACTGTACACAAACTGTATACTAGGAGTGTATTGTCCAATACCATACATACTGCCGTTATTCATTTAACCTTAAATACACTTCACTCTTGCTTCAGCTTTGTCACACACATTTAACAAACACTATATTACTGTAACACACTGACATCGCTCTTTTAACCATACAGTACAAACTGAATACAGACAAAACCCGCTTTCTTACTGAACGACGCTGAGCACGTCTCTGTCACACTCTGTCTGCATGCCCCAAGTTAACAAGCATGCTACAGCCGGGCTAACACTTTCATGTTTAGATGAACTAAATTCACTTGCTTAAATTACTTTTTACCAGATATTTTACCATCAGCGTTTCTTGTAACATTACAAAAACATATGTACACAGTTAAACACATTACAACCATCGTTCTTTACCTGTAAGGGGGAAATAGGACGAAATGAAGTGGACACGATGTTGCTGGCTTCAAGTCTAAAGTGTAATGAATGAGCCGCGAGCAACACCTTCCCCCTACAGGAAAAACACAGAAGGCCAGAGCAATCAAAACACATCTCCATACCGAAGCAATGGGTTGCAGATATCAACTTAGGGAAATACAGAAACATTATGAAATGCTGAAGTGTGTTTTCTCCAAACATTAAAGAAAGCATTACAGGGCGTTTTCAACACCTAGTGTTTCACTTTTGTTTGTTTGTTTTTTCTTTGCATTCAGTTCACATTTTTATACCCATTACATCAGCTGACGTGTAAGCAGTGAAAACAGTGTCTTTCTAAGTTTAAGCACCAGCTGAAGTCTAAGCACTGAATGGAGACTCACTTGGATGATTGCTCCCCTCTGAAAGATGACAGGAGGAAGGTAGTGGTAAAAAGAGTGTGACATTGTTGAAGAGTCATTTGAAGTGTATGTACAAAGTGTAAGCGCTGAAAGGAGCTGAAATGGCAGTTGTTGTGTAAGCAGAAAAAGGAGTTGGAAGTGTCAGCGGAAGTGCTGAAAGAAGTTACTGTGAGTTCAGTTGAAATCAGGGGAAGTGTCACTTGAAGTCTAAGTGCTAAGATACGTCTGGAATGTCCGCTGAAGCGTGAGAGTGGTACTAACATTGTCGAAGAGCACTGAAAGAGGCTGAAATGTCAGTTGATATGCAAGTGATAAAAGGAATTGGAAATGTTAGCGGAATGTTGTGCTGAAAGAAGTGACTATTAACATGTCACTTGAAGGAGTGTGAAATGTCAGCTGAGGAGTACGCACTTAAAGCAGTAAGCCCTGAAAGGAGTTGAAGTGTAAGTAATGAATTGATTTGTCAGTTGTATGGTTGCTGTCCTCTCACTGCATGTGTCTGTATATGTTTGTGTGTTGACAGGAAAAAAAAAATTAAAACATGCACAGCTAACATCAGAGCTCTAAGACAGTATTGAATGAAAGCAACACTGCTCAACTCGACTCAACTTTGCCCTTGCAAATAATTCATGCTTAACCTGCAATAGCATTGCCTCAATTCCTGCAATAGATATCTTGAAGAATTTGTTCGTTGTTTAGCCATGCTCATAGGAATAGTGCAAAGAGACTTCACTGGACAGAGTGTTTCTACTGCAAGTTTTGTTTATTGTTTTTGGTTGACAAATGATTGACTGTGATTACATACTGTAGTTACTATAGCTGGTTTCTAAGAACCCTCTGACCACCAGAGTGCAAGGTTTTCCTTACATAATTACAGACAACAAAACAGTGTGAACATTTTGCGCTTGGTTTGGGACTTAGCTGGGTCACAGTAGAGGGGACTGAGGTTCATGTTGGGGGGGAGGCTCTTTTTCACATTTGTGACTACAGGCCAAATATAATGTACTGAGCTTCGTGTGGTAGTGTGTAGGAATTTACAAAGAATCCACATATTGTTTAAAGTGTTTTCAGTCAGTACATCAGCATTTTATTAGTCACGTCACGGTTGCTCATTAGTTATGATATCAAATATTTCTGCATGACACCTTTTTTAATGGCCACCACTGAAGTTGTCCTCTCTGTGTGTTTTAACTGTCCCAGGATTTCAGCGGACTGTAGCCATTGCAGATTCCAACTACAACTGGTTCTACGGACCAGAGAGTCAGCTGGTCTTCTTGGACCGCTATGTGTTGCGTAATGGCAGTGGAAACTGGCTGGCAGATCTGATTCATCAAAACAGGGTGATGGAAGGGCCAGGGCAGGCTGGAAAAGGCCAGCGATGGTGTACTCTCCACACAGAGTTCATCTGGTGAGCTGCTGAATATGGTTTCATAATAGGAAATATATGATAATATATAGTTTTTTTCTGTTTAGAGCTATTATTAAAGGGAAAAAAACACTACCTGTTTCTTGCATTTTGGGTTACATTTGTTATATTCAACAAGATATTTGACGCTAGGGCTGCAGCTAATAATTATTTTTTTGATTAATTAATTGGTCAATTATTTTTTCATTTAATCTAGAAAATGTCTATGAGAAATACCAATCACATTTTCCCAAGGGGATGTACTCAAATTGTTAGTTTCATCCGATCAACAGTCAGAAGCCCAAGGGTCATAAAATGAAATGTAAATGCAAATGTTTGGCTTTTTCCTTGAAATGACCATCAATTCTAAAAAAATTTTGTTTTTGATTCATTTTTGATTACTTGACTAATTGTTTCATCTGTATTTAAATCCCAGCTTTATCCTCTAAAGACATCTATCATGAAGACTGGGAGCAAAAGGAAACCGCTAGCTTGGCTCTGTTCAGAGTTAAAAAAAATCCTTCTACCAACAAATCTAAAGCTCACTAATTTACACGTCGTATCTAATTTATGTAATCCGTCCAAAAACCGAAATGTGAAAATGACATGTTGTGGTTCTATAGCTTGTGGCGTGCTGGAACTTTTTCTTGGCCCTTCCAGTGACTTCCTGGAGTCTCCGCTGGCTGCCTGGGAACCTCACTGTGATGACACTCCAGGAAGTCACTGGTCTGGCCAACAAACAATTCCAGCACATAACTCCCTGTAAAACCACAATTTCTTTACATTTTGGTTAGCTGTTTCCCCTGCTTCCACTCTTTAAGTTAAGCTATGCCTGCTGGCTCTAGCTTATTTCGTTGTTTCGGCTTTAGCAGACAGACATGAGAGTGGTATTGATCTTGATATGTAATACTTACCTGACCTATGCCTTGAAAGCAGCAACGTCACAGCTGTTCTCTTAGGGGTGTCAAAAAGCATTCTGGGAAAATATAGGGAATCACATAAGTATGGTACATGTGAATGAGGCAGGTTGATAAAAAGTGGTTACACCAAAAATGTAAATTGCAACGTCACAAGACAAACCCTGGAATACCTTTAAACTGATGAGAGTTTCCAAATTCCAAATCAGTGGTTGCTTTTGAATTTGATGTCCATATTGGTATTTTGTCCATCTGATATCTGTCCTCTTATGGTATTCTACAGGTATGACCCGGGCCTGATTCCCAAGCCTCCATCAGATTTTGGAACATCCCAACTCCACTACTTTGAGGACTGGGGCGTGGTGACGTACGGCAGTGCTTTACCTGCAGACACCAACTGCTCCTTTCTCTCCTTCAAGTCGGGGAAGCTGGGGGGACGTGCCATCTTCGACATTGTTCACAGGAACAAGTACAAAGAGTGGATCAAAGGGTGGAGGAACTTTAATGCTGGCCACGAGCACCCTGATCAGAACACTTTCACTTTTGCACCCAATGGTGTCCCATTCATCACTGAGGCACTGTACGGACCCAAGTACACTTTGTTGAACAATGCGGTGTTGTTTGGCTCGGCCGTGTCAGGGAGTTGCTTTAAGCCATGGACTGGACAGGTTACGGAAGTCTGCGATTCCAAGTGGTTGAAGTACAAGGTGGGACTGGCGGCTGATGCCCAGGGCAGAGTAGAAGCTGCTATGGAGAGACAGGGAATGGTCTTCATCCGTGGCGAGGGACGTTCCGCTTATAATCCAGAGCTGAAGATCAGGAACTTCCAGAGAAACCTGCTCCTTCTTCACCCACAGCTCCTGCTCCTCGTGGACCACATCCACCTGGATCCAGACAGCCCAACCAGGGCCATGAGCGCATTCTTTCACAACACAGAACTTCCATTCCAAGGTACAAAGGTAGATGGTGTTCATGGAGCGTTTGTATCACACGGTGAAGACAAGTACAAGATGTTCTGGATGGATGACACAGGCTACAGTAACAAAGGAGTTGTAGGTTACTGGAACTACCCTCGAGGGTACCCGTATAATGGTTCTAACTATGTGAACGTCACTATGCCATTGAGGTACCCCCACACCAGGGTGGCCTACATTTTCTTTGGACCAGGCGTGGATGTACAGAGCTTCAGCCTGCGAGGCGATGACCAGAGAGTGGATATTTATCTAGCCACCAAGGATCACACCTACACCATCTACCTGCTTACCGGAGAGGTCACCAGCAAGCCTCTGTTTGCTATGGTGCTGCTGGACCACAAGAAGATCGTATTCGAGAAGGCGGCAGCTGTGGTGGACAGCTCACCAGAGGAAGTAGAGGAATATGTCAACGTGATGGAGGACAACCTCCAACACGTCAAGCCTGTCTTCCAGCAGATGGAGAGACACATCCTAGGACGAGTTCTCAACACAGCCAGCTTCCGTAAGACTGCAGAGCGCCTCCTCCAGTTCTCAGACAAGAAGAAGACGGAGGAGGTCATCGAGAAGATGTTTTCTATGTCTAAGAAACAGGGCAAGGGTAAAGGGGGGAAGAAAGTGAACCTTGAGGAGAAGCTTTCTGAGAGTCTACCTGACATTTTTGCACAGATTGAGGTGAATGAGAAGAAGGAGAGACAGAGGACTTCAAAACGTACATACGACGACAGTCCAGAGGAGGGGGATGCAGACTCACGGGCCTTTATGGATTATCCAGATGGCCGCAAAAACAGAAAGGGGGGCTTTGTCAAGGGCCGCAGATTCAAGGAGGTTCACATGGTGGCCACTGCAGGGAGCGAGGGTCTCTCCAGCGCAGCCTCCTACATAAGACTCTTTCTCCTCCTGAACACTGCCACCTTCTTTTTGCTGCTGGCTGTGCTACTGACTCGCTTTCAGAGGGGTCGAAGTTTGCACACGCAGAGATGTTTCTACACCATCCTTCTGATCGACTGCTTCATCTTACTATACCTCTACTCCTCCTGCTCTCACACACAGTGTTAACATCAAGAGCGTGTAAGGGGTCGTCCAACTACAGATCGAATGACCTGTTGTCCCGGTGAACTAAATGCACCCCACACCTCAGTCTGAGCCAGATCCCACGACACGATATTAGGGCCACCATCAGAGATTCCAAGGAAAAAGCTGATTTTTAGAAGAAAGTCGTAGTGTAATTAGAATGAAGTCGTAATTTTACAAGAAAAAGTCATAATATTTTGAGAAATAAGTTGTAAATTTAAAAGTTGAAATGTTATGAGACTAAGTCGTAATTATACAAGAAATGTCACAATAATTCAAGAAAGTCATAATGTTACAAGGTGCTTATTTAAATACTTATTTCTACTTATATCTTAATAATACGCAGTCTTTCTTGTAAAATTACCATCTTATTCACGTAATATAATGACTTTTATTCTTGTAATATTATGCCTTTTTTACCCAAATCACAACGTTATACTAGTAATATTGTGAATTTTATTTTCACAATATGAATTTTATTCTTATAATATTATGACTGTTATTTTCTGAATTTTATGAGTTTTTCTCGTAATATTATGACTTTTTCCAGATAAGTTAATTTTATTTATGTAGCCCAAAAACACAAATTTGCCTCAGTGGGGTTTAAGGATAGTAATCTATAAATTGCAACTCTATTCTCATATTATGACTTCTTTTGAGAAATTACGACTGTATTCTCCTAATATTCTGACTTTTATTCTCATAATATTATGACTTATTCTCATAATGTTATGGCTTTTTTCTAGAAATTAGGACTTATTCTCATAACATTATGACTTTTCCTCAAAAATATTATGACCTTATTCTTGAAATCTCAGATTGTCTTTCTAACAGTGGCCCTAATACTCATAAGATCTACCTAATGGGTGTTCAGGAAAAACAACTGATTCCAAATAGGAATTGATGAATTGCCAAGATGAAACCAGACCACCTCTGATGTAATAAGCTTCTGTGGAGCTTTAGAGCCGAGTCTGTGTGAAGTTTGTCCTTTGTAGTGTTCAGAGGTCCTGCCTTGTATCAAAGATCTCAAGGTTAGCCACTATAATACAGTTGCCTCATCTGTACTTGAGATTTGTCCTGTCTACATAGTTCATAGAAATACATTTAAATGTATATATGTGAAAGCAAGATATATTTTTATGGTCTCCTTTTTTACCATTTGTAAATAAAACTACTACATGCAGAGGTGGGCATCCATTGTGTGTTGTGTCAAGTGAATGTGTGAAAGGAAAGTGTACGTATAGTATGGTGGCCAAGAGAGCTCCACGCACTGCAACTTTAGCTAAAACAAACAGATGAAGAAAATATCTTCACCAATCTGACAACACATACAGTGCATTTAGCATTTAACACTTTACTTTGAGTCCCCCTATTGAACATTTATAAGCAGTATATAATCAGTTAATACTATAACACTATCACACTATAAGTGATACTCCTCCTAGCTGTAAGCAGGTACAAGTGTTTATTCATGTATTTCTCAACAACTCCTGTATAAACAGATAATGAATGACAATATAGTAAAACACAGCTGTAACAATATGAAATATGTTATGATTTGTAGAAGTTATAATTGTTGAAAAATACTGTACGTTAACAAAGACTTTAAAATGCCCTTAGAGCTGCGTACAACCATATTTATTATGAACCATTTATTAAATGTTTACGGCTTATAAACGCTAAATAGAGCTAACTGTGAATCCCAAAAAGAAGCAATTATAGAATCACTGCAAATCCAACAAAACACAATGTCCATTTTCCGGGGGAAAAACTGACAAATACGCTGATGTCCATAGTTAATTTTGACACGTCCCAGTAGCGCAGGTGTAAATAATAAAATGAACAATGGCTGAATTCCATTTAGCTGCTTCATTTTCAGGGTCCTGGTATTATTCATGCTGGCTCATGTCCCACTGTCACGGCTTGAATAGAACAGAACCATTGTTAATGTTATTAGTTACACTTGTGCTTTTTCTACTGTGAGAATCAAAAAGCACCTAGCACTAGCCTTTTCCCGAATCACTAGCATGCTCATCTGTTTTAATGCCACGGCCATGTCATAATAATGGATGGATGATAGAGGAAAACATGCAAGTGTTAACATCATCAGACAACTTAAGATGGCTGTATGACTGCAGAGTTGGTTATGTGAGGGTTAGATATACTGTGCACTGACAATATCTATTAAATCTGGCTTTAATCACATTGAACGATGGACTCGAGGCATCCATGTTTACTATGAGGGTTCAGTATTATGAAGCAACAAGTCGGATACATTAGAGCTTTCAGGAAAGCTGCGTGTCCCAGTTGTTATTACAACTTTGATGTTGACATGAATGCTGTTTACAGGTCGGAAACTTATAACAACAACTTTGATATGACACAAACCCAGCATTAGTGTCCCCTGGGAAACCCACTGAGGCAAATTTGTGGCTAATGATATTGGGCTATATAAATAAAAATTAGCTTGACTTGACTTCTCAGAATTTGTTTGTGCTTTAAGTATTTGCAGCGTTTATTTCTAAATGTGACATAAGTGTTGTCAAAGTCGAGAAGATGTTTTCTTCATTTGTTTGTGTTTTCTTAAAGAATAAGATCCATAGTTTTCTTTTTGTCAACAAATCCCATCAAAAGACCCAAACCAGCAATATGTTAGTCTGTCTCTTAATACTTTTCCCTGTCTGTGTCTCACAGCCCCGAGTTCGTCCATTCATACTGGAAATGTTAATCTTTAAAAACTCTTTGCAATGTATAATTTTTTACATTTTTTAAAAAGGCAGAAATTTCCTAAAAGTTTTTAACAAATGGTCCTCAAGCAGGAAGAAATAGTGCATTTGTTGGGGACTATTTTCAGCAGTGGATTAATACACATTTGGTGCTCTAGTAAGTATTCACAGCAGCAGGAAGGTGTATGTGGGATTGAGTGAAAATAAACGTGTGTGTTCATGGTAATAAAGGAACATGCCACCCAGTGCTACTGCACAGCTCACTGATGTGTTTTTAATAGTTTCTGGACCACAGTGGAGCTCTGTGGCACAGAGGAAGAAGATATACACACAGAATACTTGTTAGGATACATTCAGTGTTGGTTTGGGTATTTTCATGGTATTTGTTGACAATAAGAAAAATATAGAATATCACCAGCCTTTTACGTTGTAGTGTGTTGAGCTCTCTTGGCCACCATATATATATGTATAATTTCTAAAGGTATACTATAAGCTAATATGGTTATCAAGCACAGCTCAGTAGTCATACTGGCTTTGATGTATTTTTTTATCATCTCTAAACATGTTCTTGTTTTTGATAAACACGAACTATTTACAGGTATAATCAGTGCTGCATTACAAAAATGTACAAAATGTGTTTGCAGACAAACAGACTTTCTTGTGTAATCACTGAGCCTGTATGAGCAGGGATGGCTTTCTGACAGTGGAAGGTTGTATTTATTTAATGACGATGCTGATACACATCTGTTGTAACGCTACAAGTCAACATAGTCTAGACACTTGACTCCCCCTCGCCTTTCAAGCCTCACATGCACCAACGTGCCTCTGAGCTATATTATTGACGTGTTGCTAAATCCACAGGCTCCGCGCAGTAAATCACATTGAACAGAAATGATAAACAGTCATCAGAAACACTCCCATGCAAATAATCTATCAGGGATCAGCACTGTGTGTTACCATCATCTAAATAAATTCATTTCCACAGCACACACAATTTCTTTTTCTTTTTTTTTAATTTGAAAAAAAAAATCTGTTTATCACTGTCTTATTCGTCAGTTTATGGGTGAGGCAGCGCTGCTGTGTGCAGAGCTCTGATGTAACTGAGAAGCATCATTGGCTGAGAACCTCTGGCCTTTTGTTGACTCAGTGACTTTGATCAGATCCTAACTCAGGAGTCGTATACCAGTGAGTGAGTGAAATGAAAAGAATTTCTTTCCATTCCTCTCCTCGCAAAAATGCTGTGGGTTGTTTTGTTATGATTGAGCAGATAATCACTTCCAGATGTGCTCCATATGGCTTCCCTTATATAAAAAGTGACCTCTGTGGCCTGGCCTGATCAAAACACTTGGTGATGGAAGTGACAACTGATTTATTTACCTAATCTCACTAACAAATGAAACCTCAGTGTGACAAACAGATGGAGGCTCAGTTTGTGTTTGAAACCAGCACTGATAAAACATGAACTTCAGAAAGAGGCCAACCACTTTTTTTTTATGATGAGGCCTTTTTGAACGTGTTATTAAACGCTGCCATCTGCTGGCCGTGCCACTGCTTCACCTCGTTTTCAAATGAAGGCTGTGGAAGTGTGAGCTTTACACTCGAAAAAGAAGAATCATCTATTATTACATACATCAAGACCTAAATATCATATATACACATGATTTCCTTTCAAACTTCTGAATGAAATACCTCTCCATAACAAATCATTCAGCAATTTACCACAAACAAGTCATTTCAAAGAAATTCAGACACTGAAACAGCATTACGGTTGTTTTCTTGTGACATTGTTGAATTATTTTGAAGGATTTCTCAATTTACCTTCCTAGAATCGCCCCTTCAAAGTAAAGTTCCATATGATTACAGTAAGTTATTATTGGAAGACAGGAATGTCAAATGATCATTTGATTTTTCACCATTGGTCATATTTCATACACAAACATTGTGTTTTGTTTGTGTCTATATACAGTATAGGGTATACGTTGGCATAAATATATAAACATTTATATTTTTGGTGTGTGGCGATAAGTAATGTACAATGTTATTTAAAGCCGTATTCATTATTTTTGCCAAAGACAACAAGCTGAAAATCCCACACATTTCACTAATGGCCTCATAAAGTTAATATAGTTAATAGCATGTTAGCAAACAGTTGCCTATTCACACATCCAGTACAGGGAGCAACATTAGATGTTGCGGTTGTGTGGTATGTGTCATAAACCACTAAGGCACCGGAGACTAAGCCCTGAAAAACCTGAAATCACATAAGTCCCACTGCACATAGTACTGACAGACAATAAGTAATACAAGTAATAACAATATAACAATCAAGTCAGAATTATGACATCAATTATGGGATTTACAAAGTCAAATTTAGGAGATAGTTAAGTTTGGACTTACTGTTTCATAATTTTAATTTGGTAAATCAAAATTTGGCAGAATTATGACTCAGACTTATGATTTTCATTTTTGACTCAGTAGCTTATCTTGATTTAAAGTTAGTAGTTAGTATTTTCATCTGTATTATTTTGAACCCTCCCTTTGTTTTTTCTTGTGTTTCTATAATAGATAAAACTACAACTGTTTTTGTATTTGTGTATTTTGATATAAAGACATAAGGATTAATAAAACCTTCCAACCACGTGGTGTCGCTGCTACTTGCTGTGTTCGCCTTTCCACTGTGAAATGACCCTTCTCGCTCACCGTCGACGTTTTGAATAAACTTTATTGTTACCAGTCTTTGGTAACTCCACAAACATGGGGGCACGGGTTGCGCGTATGTTCCGAAACTTCAACCTAGAAAATCGGGTACACCGAGAAATCTCGAAGGAAAAGCCGCTCGCAGCCCCCCGACACGCGGTCAGCCCCCCGCCCTCCGCCGGCAGCTCTGAAGGTGAGTGTCTGGAGCCTCCGCTAACTTGTGTAACTGTCTCTCCGGGGTCACACCGGGCTGATCCTTCACTGTATCAGTGAAGCTTTCCACTGAAACCCCGTGAACGGTTCCACCCTGTTGACGAGCTTGTTCTGTGTTACAGCAGCGGAGCCAGCGGATTCAGTGAACCAGAAGAACGACCCTCTGCTGGCCCTCCTCAAGTCTGTGTATGTGGAGTCCAAAGATCCAGCAGCAGCAGCAGAGGTCAGACTGGGACACTGACTGTGTCCATGTGTGTGAATGGCTCTGATGATGGATGGTGCTTTACTTCATTTAACTCAAGATGAATCGCATCATTATTTGATTATTAGGCTGGTGTGACTCGAGGAACACTTCCTGTCCTCTCCAGTCTCTTTGCTCACATCTCTCCCACAGCAGAGTGACACAGCAGCTCCCCGAGTCTGTAGCTGAGTCACTGCTGTTACTTTGCAGAGCTGGCTGTTTCAGATGGAAGGTTACACTACTGACAGATATATTGAATTGTGTAGATCCCAGACTAAGAAAGGCTGTTCCCTGTTAACTTGTATGAACACTAAATGGTTCCTTCCAAACATTTGAAATGACAGAAAGCATTGAAGTTAGTCTGTGACTGCATGTAGGAGCTAAAACCACTGAAGTATGAAGTGTGTGTGAGACAACGATGCAGCGGTGTTTTGCAGCTCTGACAAAACCCTCAGGGCCCTCATGTTTGGCAATACGTCATGAAAAATGTTACTTAAAGCTGCATTAATCATTTTGGACACTTGGGGGCAGAACTCCACAACAAGCTGCAAATCACACACATTTGACATATTCATATATACTCCTAAAGTTGGTATAGCTAGTGTGTCGTGTATTCACACGTCCAGCAGACACATTAGCATTCATTTGGAGTCATGTTTGTCTCCACCTGATGATTGTAAATCCAATATTCTCTCTCTTGTAGCTCTGTTTTTCTCTCCGCCAACTCCTGAGCTGACTCTTTAGCTGCTAACTGTGCCCCACTATGTGCAACAGCTAGTGGCTAACTGTGTCAGTCTGCTGCTGAGCAGGTAGAGCACAGCACAGTGGGTTTATCAGAACTGCCTGCCTCTGATAGAAACAAGGTTGATGAGAGCGGTGAGACTGATCCAGACCAGTAAAGGTGTGGGCCAGAAAACCAAAACAAAGAGCTGAAAGAGGCTAAAATGCTCCTCGGAGCTGAGGGGGACTGCAGAGTGGGCTGATTATTCTGTGGGTTCGTCACTATGCGCGACTCCTTTAACATTCCACATAGTGATTTGACCCCTTGTTCCTATAAAAATATTGATGAGTGCAGCTTTAAAGTTTTTATTTTAAACATGGCACACACATGGCCTGATGGTGTTGCTAGAAGAAAGAACATGAGTTATGAAAACATAGTGTTGGTCATGGGGAAATCTCTTCACAGTCAAGTATGTACAGGGGGGGTTAAGTATTTTAGACTCAGTTCCTTCTGCTTAATCTTCCCACAGGCATCAAAGGAAGTGACAGTGGGTAAAGAAGCGGAGCGGAGGCCGCTGAAGTTCAGTGTACCAGGGGACCTGTACGGCCTGGTGGAGCTCACAGATGTTCCTAAAGGCAAACTGACCATCGCAGAGGCTCTGAAGGCCCTGGGCAGCCACCAGCGCCAGCCTCAGACATGGACGCCGGAAAAGATCGCTCAGGATTATTCTCTGGACTTGAAAGACACAAAAGCTCTTCTAGAGTTCTTCATCCCCTTCCAGGTTCAGATCATACCACCCAAGACTGCAAATGCCAAGCAGATAAAGGCTTCTTAGGATAGGATTGTTGTTGAATGATAGACATTAGGCAAAGTATGACCTGGTTTATTTATGTACGTCAATGAGTTGCATTGGGAGAGTGACCTGACTGGAAATGATGAGGCAGAGTTTCTCAAGCCTGTGGTTTGGACCTCATGTGGGCTGGTTTCATATGTAAATGGAATCATGGGATGAGTCTTAGGTTAATATATTGATATCTGTGAAACAAACTAAGGATAATAAAGTGAATGACTAAGTACAAATGTTTAATCTTAAGCGTTGGGTCTTTATAATCCTTCCTCTATGATATTTAATAGAATACAAAAGTATTCATACTCAAATTCTCATGAGATTTTTGGGATCTTGAAATGGATCCGGAGGTCCAAATAAAGGTTGAGAAACCCTGGTTTAAAGGAATAGATCAACATGAAAATAGTACTTTGTATGACACATTTATTTCAATGTGACAAGTGAAAGATTATTAGTTTGAAGCTGTTAACCTAAGCATGCTGTTCTTCAGTCATTAATTCAACTGAGCAGTCTTTTTGTTACAGAGGTTTGTCAAATGTCTCATCCTCTCCATTGTAATATTTTGTGTTTGCCATGTATGTGAGTCTGTGAGCCTAAAAACTGAGCACCTGTCGCTTACGAGGCAAATACTGGCGTCTAGCAGAGGAGAGAAATGTTTCAGTCTNCCGGAAGCCGTGCTGTTTTTCAAAATAAGGCAGGCACTTTATATAAAAAAAATATTATATTAATACCTATGTGCTCAGTGGATTCGTGACAGTTAATACAAAATGAAGCTGTAGCTAGGCTATTGATAGGTTAAAGAAACATGTTGGTATGTGGTGAAAGTGTCTCGGGAACATAATAAGGTTTCAAAATAATAACTGGAATGAATCGTTTGTAATCGCAATCGAACCCTCTCTGGTGCACATTTTCTGTTTTTTCAGTGCATTAAAACCTAAATTATATTCTACTTTTACTTGAACAAATATGAAAAAGTATTCTAGTTTACTAATCTTCACTCGCATTGTTACAG
>NTHP01000093.1:355074-437792 GCA_003416845.1 Oplegnathus fasciatus | reverse complement strand
CTGGTGCACATTTTCTGTTTTTTCAGTGCATTAAAACCTAAATTATATTCTACTTTTACTTGAACAAATATGAAAAAGTATTCTAGTTTACTAATCTTCACTCGCATTGTTACAGTAGTCTGAAGTATAATACATTCTAGCTACCCTGGCCCTTTCATGCTGACTATATGCAACTGTTACTAGTAGGTTACTAGATACTTTTATACTTTTACTTACGTAGTCTAGTTTAGTTGCCTAGTATTTATGCCAGGGCTGTACCAGGGTTGTGGGTCTTAATTCCCTTAACACTACCTCACCCATCAAAGACACTTTCAGCCAGCCACCAACCAAACTCTGTAAATTAAAAATATATAAATACATTTAAATCAAACTATTGTATTCATCTTTCAGTGAGTTATATCTCTTACATTATGGTCTAAGTGTTGTTTAAAGCCTTCTCCACATTGCCAGGCATGATTCTTGCAGAGAATATGAAACTTCTAATTAAATTGAACGCAGTTGTTTTTTGTTTGTTTGTGTTTGTGTCACTTTAAGATATTTGGTCTAAAAATATTTGAATCAGCTGACAAAAGTCCAGTAACAATACCCAGGATACTCTGTTACCTCGGTAGCTACTGCCCTGTTTCCTCCCCTAGTACCTACACGGGGTCTATTCTTTTAAAAATGTCCATTTAGCCTAAAGCAGGGGCAGAAATGTCCCATTTGTATTTATCTTCCACATAAATGCACTTCTTTAGATGGGTTCTACCCCCTCCTCAAAAGACTTTATTGTGAAAGTCCAGACAGGACGTGGGATCTGCTCAGTGTGGGCGCCTTGTCGCGCGCAGCCTGCAGTGAGTGTAGTTTGTAACAGCGGAGGGATCGTTTGGGCTACATACAGTCCACAGCCTGAGACAGTCGGTGCTGGAGGACGGGCCGCGGACGCCTCACATCTGTATGAAGGGAAGGATGGAAAAGAAGCCGGAAACACGAGCCTGATATTTACTCTCTCTCCGCACAGACGCGGAGAATCAGCGCTGCCTCTCTCGCGCTCCTCTGGAAACAAAGCGAGACTAACCAAATGCGGATTTTTACTTCAGCACGGCTCCAGTTGTGTAGGCAGCGGCACCAGCAGCAGCCGCGCTGTTGATTCGGATCTCACAGCTGCAGGCCCTGCGTGTTGAAAACGCCTTCCTGGCTGATTAGTTTGGCAGAAGAACCGTTCTGACTCCACCGAGGAGGAGGCAGCATTTTGGGCGGCGAGATGCACCATTTGGAGGGCTGAGCTTCTGCACTTCACCCGCTCTGGAGCTCCAACATGGGAGAGTGAAGCAGGTAATATCAGCGGAGACCGTGTGAGCCCCGGCAGGGTTGGTCAACAACAACAACAACACAAACGTTATTTCTCATTTCACTTTGCTAAATCCCGACATGTAGGCTCTCTGTTTCTAACACCCACTGCTGCCGCCGTCCGCAGAGATGGAACTCTCCGCGGACTCTCCGTGAATCACTCTGTTTGTCGTCTCAACCATTTTGGTGGCAGAACAAACGCAACAGTCGAGTCTGTGCAGATGAGTGAATCCTTTCAGAATAAGCTCTCACCCTGTCACAGTGAGCTGCTGGGTCGGCCCGGGTCGCTCTGACTTGAGATGGGAGTGCAGTGAAAGTGTGATCTGGGTGAGGTGTGATTCTGTTCTGCGTTGATTTTTCCATCAGCAACATTTTGGGTCAGTTTTCAGGACACCTCTGAGCTCACAGATTCATCCATCAAGTTGTTGAAATGCTCGGATGTGATTGGCCCTCTGAATCAACGTGAGTCTGATCCACTGGCACCACCATCATGTGTCCAACATATGGCCACTTGCTGGCTTAGTAGCCTACAACACCTTTATAATCAGAAAACTACACTGTGCTATAACATGTGCTATAACAACACATACCAAACCTCATACAGGTGGCAACACAAATGAAATCATTTCCTACATGGAGAATTAAATGACCATTATTCAAGCAAAGACATTGTTTAATCCTCACATCTTATAACTGAATGCCTAACTGTGGAATTTAACCCCCCCGAACACTAAATGTTAAATGCCCTGAATGTACAGCATTAAAATGTGTGCTTTGAAAACCATCTTTCTGAATGTAGGCTGTGTGGTTTGAATTGAAATTTCCAAGTGTTGCAGTTTCAGACACATGATTTTAAGAGTTCTGAAAAGGGTCCACAAATTCAATACTTGACTATTTGAGTGAGTGAGTATTCAGAAACTAGCTGTGTATCAAGCTTCTCAAGTTTGTCGGCTCATTTCTAGATCTATAAAGTCACGTTGTTAAATGGAAAAATAGAGTAATATTGGATTCATTCAATTTCAACAGCAAAATTGAAGATTAGAAATTCAGACATTTTAGTGCTGTAAATTCAGCAGTATTTCAAATGAAACTTAGTATTTTAGTTATGATGTCGCTTTTTCAAAACATTTACTTTGTACAATTCTGATCTAACATGTGATTTGTTTGAATAAATCCAAACACAGCCCTCGTGGCCTGCTGTAAACTAGGTTGTAGAGTTAACCTTCTGTTTCTGCCTCACAGTGAAAGGCTAACATTACTTTAAATCCAAAATCTACAGTGGTTTGGGGTTATGATTTTCCACTCAGCACGGCTTGTTAGTTTTGTCCATTTGCGTTAGCAGAGAGAACAACAGTCGCCCAGTGAGCTGATAAGGCAGCAGGGCCGGCAGTGGGTCAGACAGACATTTTACAAAGAGACAGCCCGTGTCATGTTGCACTAAGACACTGTGAATTTTGAATTCAAACAGACGGCTTCTATTAGAATATTAAATGTTTTTGCTTTTCACACGGATGTTTGCATTTTGAATAAAAAAGGACATTCTTAGGTTCACAATTAGGTATTCAGTTATTTATAAAATCCTACTTATTACGGCCTTTCTTTGCTTCCAAACGTCTACAGTCTCAGACTGAACTCAATCCATGCCTGTAAATGTGTTAGGGCACATTTAATCTTCAGTGTATTTTACAAATGCATTAATTTTCAACAGACATTATATAATACATGGAGAGACACAGACACATCATCAGTGTTTAACAGTGCCACCTGACATAAACTCTGACAGGTTGTTATTGCCATAAACTAGTAAATCTTCCCATCATGGACTTACTAGGCAGGTTTCTAGTACACCTTTTGTCTCCTAAGTATACTTCCTAGCGATTCAAGGTTATAAGAATTGGCTTAAAGGCTCTCAGCATATTCTCTCTGCAATTCTCTGTTGCATAATTGCGTTGCCACATACGGTATTAGAACAATTCCCAGTCTTTTAGAACGCCAAGTACCCGATCATCCATTTTTACTGCAGGTTTACTTGCTTGCTTGGAGGCTGAAGTGGCTATTTTAACATTTTAGGTCACTCCGTCCCTAAAGGAAGGGAAAGAGATGTGGCATTGCCTTCCCTGTAGAGGTAAACTGCTGCACACTATGTTGAGTATTGTGATCCACAAAGCCCATGTCCTTAGAAAATGTGCTGTGTATGGGTGGGATGTGAATGGAGCAGGAAGTGGGCCAAGATAAAAACCAGTTTCTTATTTTCTCTCATTCACCAGGTCTTCATTGTGATGAAGCGGTGGGTAATTGCAGCAGACAATATGCTTATCACCACCATATGAATAAAGCAAAGTCTTCCCAGCTTCACTGCTGTCGGCCTGTTTATCTCCTTAAAACAGCTTTTTCTGTCTGTCTGTCTTGGTGATAACACTGTCTGTTAAATGGCTACATGTCCAGGTATCACAGCAGCATCCAACCTGTGTTTTAACATGGCTACATAAAAAGCTTACATGCATCGGTCCCACAATCATTTGATTTGCTTGATTTTTACGCACACACACACTAAAATGAATGAAAAAGCTTAATTTATGGGAACATTAATAACGTTACTTACAAATGGACTCTTTTCTACTGCACATTTATTATTTGACATTTGCTGTTAGCCATTGTAAATGATACCAGGCAGTCTGAAATAATAGTGTCCAGTGTTTATACAAGTGATAAGGTTTTTATTGCAGTATTTGACTTGTCCCCAGTTGAACACTGGCTGTTGGTTACTGGCAGCGGTTAAGGAAAGCACTTTAACAGGATTTCTTATCACGTTTCAGGCAAACAGAAGCGATTTTTAATTTCTTTTTCAAACAAATGTTTTCCAGTCGCCTTTAAGTTTATACTCTACTTTTGTTTATATTGTACTTAAGCATTGTGGGAAATACATGTATTCTCTTTCTTTCTGAGATGAAATAAGAAGATTAATAGCCCTCTCATATCTGTGTGTTAAGTACAAGTTGAGCCTAGCTGAGCATAAAGACTGGAAGCGGGGAGGAACAGCTAGCCTGGCTCTGTCCAAAGCTCAAAAATACACCTACTGACACTAAAGCTGACTAATTAACATGCTGTGTCTCGTTTGTTTAATCTGTACACAAGCTGAAATGTAAAAACGCAGATTTGTATTTTTAGCTGGAGTTCTAACTATTGAACAGCAGTGTATTCTTCTGGCGAGCACTTCTGCGCAGCGTCTCTGGCTACAGTGTGGTTTTCTAGATGCAGTCAGTGAGCACAGAATTTGGTTTTGGTCTTTGTACAGGTTTAATGGTACCAGACCTGGCGACCTCACCGTGACAACAAGACTAGGGCTGCAACTAACGATTATTTTCAGTATCGATTAATCCGTCGATCATTTTCTTGATTAATCATTTAGTCGTTTGGTCCATAAAATGTCAGAAAATGGTGAAAAATATTGATCACTGTTTCCCATAGCCCGAGGTCACGTCCTCAAATGTCTTGTTCTGTCCACGACCCAAAGATATTCACTTTACTGTCATAGAGGACTAAAGAAACCAGAAAATATTCACATTTGAGAAGCTGAAATCAGAGAATTTGGACACTTATTCTTAAAAAATGACTCAAAATGATTAAGCGATTATCAAAATAGTTGGCGATTAATTTAATAGTTGATTAATTGTTGCAGCTCTAATTCTGAGTGAGTTTACAGGAAGTTACAAGGTTGCTGCCCCCATATTCACTTACCATTACAAGTGCATGTGTCTGTGCCAAAATAACCTTTTCAAGATAAGTATAACATGTATAAGTACGGCTGCTTTCCTGACATGACGTCGTTGAAAAATTGGCCCACTGAATACAGAGTCTGGTGGAATTTAACCAAGGAAATGGCCTCAAATTACATCCATACATTACAATATAATGCAACCCAACAACCACAAACAACAGGCCTATTACATGCTGCTTTCTACGCAACTAATAATATGAGTGTTTGAAGAAAACAACGTTTCTAACATTGCTTGATACTTTTCTGATAGTCATCAGCTGGACTTCTCACCTTAATCGCCTTTACTTTTGAATTTTTATCACTTCATCACCGCTCAAACCTCCCTGAAGCATCGCGTTCAGCCAACCTGTTGATCAAACCGAACAACTTTTTCACGCGCGCGGGGCTCTAATGACGCAGTCAAGTGTCAGCGCGCGAGGGGTGTGTGTGAGACGAGCCTTCATATTTGTCTGACGTGAGACAGAAACTGTCAGAAGAGCAAGAAGTCAAGCGGACACAACCCAAAGAAGACAAGACAGGCCAGCGAGAGAGGGAGATGAGGACCTTCCAGAGCCACAGCCAGCCTGCGCAGCGCGGAGCCGCCAGCAGCCTGCACAGCCTGAGCAGCAGCGCCGTGAGCCCACTCAGCACGGCCAGCATCACCCTCGCAGCCCTACTCATCCTCACCATCCCAGTCTGCAAAAGTAAGTCAGCCACTGTTTTAACTTATTTTATCTTATTTATTTTTATCCTCAGCTTTTTGGTCGATAAAACCCTTTAAAAGCCTTTACACGTGTAATAGCACAACTACTGTTTCTTTGCGTTCACTCCTACACATTATATCATTGTACTAAAAGATAAACCCAAAAAAGATTATAATTATCTATCCATTTGGACCCGAATTTTAAGATGGGAAATCTGGAAAATCGACTCAGAAGAAAGCTAAACCACACACACACACAAAATAATAATAAGAATATGGTTAATATGAAGTAATGGTTTTTGGGGTTTTATCTTATACTCTAGAACAATAATTTGTATATGAATTAATGAATAGATAGATAGATCGACAGAGTTTAAGTATACATTTCTAAATACAAAAACTTAAAATTGTCCTTGAAAATACTGTATTTTCATGTAATTTATTGTACATCAGTTTGCTGCAGACTCAAATCCATGTTCTGAATATCTATCATGATTCACGTTAAAAAGGAATTTTGTCCATCATCCATCCATCCATCCAACCATCATCCATCCATCACTGTCATTCTTGCTCACTAAATTTGCAGCCAGACACCTGTTCTGGTCTTGCAGCCTCTGACCCGATGTGTCCACTATCTGACACACAGTCACAGATGATTGAGATGTGCGTAGATTGACTTCGTTCCATGATGTCAAAGTGGGATTCAGTTTTGGTGCAGTGATGCTGTACTGTTGACATATTTTCTTTGTAGAAACATGGTTAGGCAGATTCTAATAATAATTGATGAAATCTATTTTTTTCTAAAATCATGAATATACAATGTTGAATATTTAACAACTCCCTCCATGTTTTACAGTAAAGCTTTTACCCCTGCTAACAGACATCTACTGCAATCATGTCGAAGGAGAGCGTCAACAAAACAGTCACATAGAAAAGCTGTTCGTCATCACAACACAGCAGAGGCACTACTCACCTGTAGCCTCTACAGTCCAGCCTCATCATGCATTATTGCTGTTCTGTCAATAAAAGTATACTATTGTTGTCACATGTGCATTTTGTGAGGATGATATTAAAATATCAGTATTAACTGTGTATTTCTAAATAAAAGGTGCTCCAGCAGAACTTCAGCAAGCCACAACAGATCAGAGGCAGCTACTCAGCCAGGTACGCAGCACCATTTTATTCTTTCTTTCTTCTTCATCCCTCCTGTCTGTGTGCCTGTCCTTCATCCTCCTCTTCCTCCTCACAGATAGACGCTGTGTGCTCATCCTACCTCTCTGCAGACCTGAAGTTTTGGGTGAGTGTGGTGTGAGTCTGTCTGGCTTGTTCTTTATGTTTTTTACACTCATATTACAGGTTTATAGTACAATTATTGATTTTTTAAACAGCCACTCTTCTTTCTGGTCACTTCTCCAGGCATCTGATGTCTTAGGAGAACTCTGTGTCTTGATGCTGGTTCAGAAGTCAAAGGTACCTCATGCTTCTTGATCTCTTACTGAACATATCTGATGAAACGTTTTAGTGACCAGTGTGTGTTTTTTCACACCAGATTTTATATGAAACAGCCCAGTGAAACGTTGATTGTCGATCACGTTTGAGTAGAGCTATGCAGTACAAAGACTCACACAGTGACATCAACTAAAAGACTCATTTTGTTGTCAACATTTTGTTGTCTTCTCAGGAGCTGAAAGTGCGAGAAAATAGTAAAAGGGTAAGTACAACTTAGTTTTCTCTTATCATTTCCCTAAAATGGTTGGACTAGACTCTCAGAGACATGTCATAAGATTAAACCTAATGATGTAATTTTTATGTCATGCACTGTGTGTGCAGTTTTTATTTCATTACTCTAGACTACAAGGTTCTGCCTTGTCAAAGGGGGCGGTAAGTAAGTGAAAAAATAAATCTGCACTGTTACAGTATGTTGCTTGACCGAAGAAAGCGCCTCAGATTGTTTTACAACTATACGTGACCTGCACTTTTTCTGCAAGCGTGGTACTTTTCAAACAACTGAATCTAGTGCACGGTAGAGCTATTGTGTTAATTACAACACTTCACTCCCCAAACCAAAATGCATGCAGGTACACATTTACCACCACTAAAGTACACTGATGAACACTAATGTATGTGTATGCATGCAGACAAATACTGCCACAGTCCTCATATATACAAATATAAAATGAAATCTTCTCTTCAGCGCTTGTCTCCCTTGTTCTGTGCTCTGCATGTCAGATCCTTATTCTCAAAAACTGGCAACATTTTGCATAGGAAGGCGACAGCATGGCCCCACAGCCAGCTTTATTTCTTGGTTGCATGAGAACTTGGATTATGTTCGCCCCTTGTGTCCGCCGTTCATATTGGACAACACAAAAATCAATAAAGAAACAAGGGGAAAGTTGCACAAACATAATATTAACACTCCAGCCTGTGTCTGCAGTTCTTAATATCGCTACTTAACGATGAGTGAAATTAGATATAAAAGTACATTTTGATAATTAAACATGATCCTTCTTGATATTTTTATGTGGGACTTGAAGCTGCAAAGGATTTCTGGTCACGTAGTCAACAAAAATGAGAGAGCTGATTCTTTGCAGCTGTGATAAAAGTACAGTGAAATGTTCATCTAGCACCAGACTCAGTATGAAACAAGTTATGATTATTAAATGCATTGTATTTATTTTCCTTCATGTACATTTATGCTCACTGAAACCTACAACCCCACAAAACATCCCAGGATGCACATTCATTTGCCACAAGAAAACGTATTTCTTATATGAAATATGAAGCTATTTTGTCTTCTGCTCGTCCATCACTGGTATGTGAATAATGCAGAAATAGATGTGAAGCAAAAACACTGACACTGAGGCTGCACTGAGGAAGCATTTGTATTACGTTTGCATTTCTGTGTTGCATGTTCTTGTGTGTTTATTAAAGAGAAAGAAGACTCCATATTCTGTACTTTCCTTGTCGGTGGAGCTGTTATTCATGTTGGTGTGTCTGGCTCTATCTGTGTGTTTGTTTGTCAGACCCCTCTGTTGCACCCTCTCCTGCATCTAGTTTCGCAACTCCATACCAGAAGAGAGAGAGGACTCTCAATGCGCGTATGTACCACCCACGTCAGTTCTCCTTTCACTCTCCATGTTTTTGTTTTTTGCTTTGCAAAATAATGTCACAGCCACTGATTGATAAAACAAAGATTTTGAAAACAAATACTTTGTTTTTTAGCATACAAAAAAACCTGTATGCAATCAGTGGTGCATACTGACATAAAATCTTATTTTGTGTGACACCTTTTCACAATGTATTCAGATCCCTCAACTGCAATAGGATCCTTGATTGAAAATATAGAAAGAGCTGATGAATAGAAAATGTTACAGAATGCACAATGGAAGTAGTGCGTTGTACCTTTGTATGTTTGTAGTAAATGTTGATACTGAAATGTGTGTGCTATGTACTGTATTCAATCTCAACCTATGTTTTCCCCTTCCTGAGCTTACATGTCAATAACGCAGTTTAATATCAGACAGCTCTCCTCACTCTCTGTACAAGCTCAGTCTACATTAGTTGTTCTTTCCCAAGCTGCGAGTAATTATGGTCTAAAATTAGTGCAGCTGACAGGTGAACTTATCTCTCATTGCTATCAAGCGCTGACATTCACAAAGTGGACACAGGAGGAATTGTGAGTGAGAAGCGTGGAGAGAGTTTGTTTTGAAAAACCCAGATGTGAATGTTTGAGCATGTGCTGTTGGCGTTTGCCGGTGGAGGAGAGTGATGGTGACATCGAGAAATAAGACGGGGACATTGTTCTATTCAACTTAAATTCTGTGGTTTTTGTGTCTATACAGGCCGAAGTTCAGGGTCCTGGGGGAATTCAGAGCAGAGGTTACTTCCTCTATCGGGTATGAACATGTTTATGTCAGGAAATAAAATAAAATAAAATCCCATATATAATATGATGAACATTTAATGAAATTTTGTTTGCACTTACAGCCACGAAATGGAAGACGATCCTTAGAATATGAGTAAATTAAAGGTAATATGCCAACTCAACATCCATGGACTTAGATATACATGTTACAATGACATTTGAAAGCTTAAGGGACTGTATGAAAATTATTATTAGCCATTTTCTTTTGGCTAAAGGAAGGCTATTTTGATTTATTTGGGAGAGCAGGGGAGGGTCTTTAATTTTTTTCTTACCCCAGATTTTTCTTTTGTTTCAGCCCTTCCCTTGTGATATAGTTAATATTTACACAAACAGTTACAATGAAATTTACTATATGCAGGTGACAGCAGTGCTGTGCCCATCAAGGTTTGACTTTTTCCATTATAATGAAATAAAACTAGTAGCTAATGTAAAGCCAACTCCCTGACCCAGTATGTCAACAGAAATAGTTATTAGTGATTGAATGAACCCTTCCAAACAGCATGTCCTTTTTAAAGATTTCCTTTTAAACTTCTAATGTGTGTATTAGTGGCTATTATAAAAAAAAAAGATTTAAAATAAGTACATTTATTTATTAATGGTTGAGTGAGTTGTACTAATTTAACACTGTTAAATATCATTTTGAGATATTGGGGTGAGAGGGTGTTGCACTTTCAGCAGAAGGTCCAAAGAAAATATTAATAATGCTGGTCAGGACCTTGCATAAGAAACATAAGGCCCACTCCCCCCTTCCCACCCTGGTAATTTTCAGACAGTCCCTATTGAAGTCCTGTCATTATCCTAATGGCAGTGGTGATTATTAGTATCATAAAGACCTATAGGCTGCCAACACCATGTTTATATTGGATTAAAATATCAGAGAAGTGTTTTTGTTCTTGTAATCACCTAATCATGTGCATTAATGTGTGGTAGAGTCTCCACCTCTGAAGCTTAGTGTACAGAGACAACACAGACCCTGAGACCCGATCCGCTGCACCACGACTGAGCGATCCAGACTACAACCACAGCCCTCTGCCACTGCTGTATAGTGATGTCTGAATGTATACAAAGAATATAATTAAAATACTATTCATTTGTCCACATTTTATTTATAGGTGTGTCATTTGCATTAAAACTGCTACAATGTGGTCGAGTGTAGTTGTGTAAGTTTGATTTGCTACATTATGAATGAATGTTTTCACTGGGAAAAGTGTAAAACAGGTACTGTATGCATGAATAAATGTAGATACATGCAATCTTAGAAACTCTTGCATATTATACACTGAAGTCAAACACACATCAGGATTATGTCAACCATAATAAAAGCATTTATCTGACATAAAATGTTATATTAAGAGAAAAAACTTAGAAATACTGTTAAATATAAACACTGAATATTTTCTAAGTATATTTTTAAATGATCATAATTAAGACAAAATAAGAACAGAACCTTTTTATTTTTTTTGTGTCCTGCATGTGTCCTGTTATTCATAATAATACCCATAAAGTAAGGAATCCATAACACACTGAACAAGCAAAGCTGCTAAAAGAAAAAAAAACTCATGCAAGAATTGACTGATGAACTATTAGTTGGTTTTACATGACAGATAATGATGATCTGAAAAGGACTTAAAAAATGAATAAAAGTAGTTCAGCACTCATGTTTATAAAACTCAAATACAACCTCACAGATTCATAATAAAACTACAATCCCCACAACACTTAGATTCTCAACAAGGAGTTACATGAATTCAAACAGACTGGTGACAATAACAGATGCGAGCATTGTTCTGGATTCATAACGTGTAGTTGTAGTTTTCGCTTTCTTCTCGCAATATAAATATTTGCAAGATTAAATTTTGTGTTATTTTCTACTCTCAACATGTAATCACTGTTTTCAACAGTAGATGTCACCATTATCAGCCAGATAGAGCTGAGATTTCTTTGTACCACTAAAGATCCAAGGTGGATTCAGTTATATTGATATATAAGACATAAGCAAATGTATGCATGGTAATGTTTTTATCCATGGCTTACAGTTGGTTTAAATATGTTTTCATCAGCCTTTTAAAGTATGGATCACCTTCACTGGTGTGATAAGGGGTAGATTTGTTCAATGATTCCTCAACTGATTGCATGATAATTCTGACATCAACCTGACACCCTAATAAAACTCTGACCTATGCAGTTTGCTTGCAAAGATGACAGATATAAACAAAGTTAAAAAAAACAGATAGAGAAAGGTTCAAGAGAGTTAAATTATTAGTATTCTGTGTGTTACTCTCAGTATCAGTACAGCATGGCAGGAGTTCTTTAATGGTTCAGCTGCACCACAGTAACCACACAGCATTTTGCAGAACAGAACATTTCTGGCTGTGTCTCAATGTCCTCAAGATGGATCCAAGACGGAGTGCTCGCATTTCCAGCCATAAAAAGAGATTTCACCACAAACAACAATAATAATAATCAAAAAAAGTGTTTTCACAGTAAAGTTTTAATTAGTTTGGGAGCCCTTAGATTTTTAGAACATTAAGAGCTACTGTGTAAATACCATGGGACCTCTGGCGAACTCAATAAAACAAAACCCCACTGCAACACTTCATGTTGGACTTGAATCAATAACGTATGGCTTACTTCTAGATTGTTCCCTGTGAGCACTCAGTGTGACTCATATTACCTGAGAACAAGAGTAAGATTGTTGACAGTTTGACTGAAGACTATTGTGCCACAACTGGAGTAATAGAAAAATATTTCTGACCAATTTTCCCATTTGGCATCCTTCTAGGGAGGTAAGAACATGTGAAATCATATAATAATAATTTGCAGGCCTCATATTTTAGGACAGTTTTGATGATAATACCCGAAATAAATAAGCGGGTTATTTAGTAGTCTTCTCTTAGCTGCCTCAAGATTTCCTCTGCTGAATTCCTGCAACTTAAATCCATGACATAAAATCAACATTTTAAGGAGGACATGACCAGTTTGCAAGAGAGGCTTGCAGGAGAAGCACTGGATGCATGCAAATCATTTAACATCAGTGAATACAGAGGTGGTAAGCCTGCGTTTAGATGCTATAATGTGAAATGCCTCTTCTCTATGGAAAGAGTAAACGGACAAAACAGGGAAAATATACTTTCTAACAGATAATAAGGGCATTAAATTTGCATGGGCACTTTTTCCACACACTGGATTTGGACTGGAATCAATTCATCCTTTTAATCTCTCCCTCGCCTAAATGCAGAAACAGCGCCACGAGCCTATTGACTCCATCAATGTGGCCAAAAAATAATATTGCAGCTTTTCCTACTTTGTCTGTTGCCATGGTGATGAGTACCACGCCGGAGATGGGGAACTGCTAAAACAGTCTGATGGCCAATTAATCCAAACACACTCGTCCAAAGAGCTGCACTGTTAAACAACACAGTATTTCGCAATTCAGACTTCATACGTGATCCCATTGAATTGAATTGAAAAAAACAATAAATAGATAAAAAACACAAAAAGGGTCACGCAAAATCCACAGGCTCACAATATTTGTCTGTCTGGTGTAGGCTACTAAATATATAATTAATAAGCCATAAAAAGAAGCAGCATTAAAAACCTATAATGATGTTAAATATCTTCCAAATGGGACTTTGAAAGAAGATGGGATATTTTGTCCTTTAAACATGTTTTTTTTTTTGTAAAAATGTCTGGGATTCACTTACATTTCTGGAAAAAATACAAAATCTTCCTCAGGTTGAATTTAGCCTATATGTATATGTTAAAACTGTTCAAACAAAGAAAAACAGCACTTTTGAAGAGTACTCTAAGAAACAATATTTACATTAAATGGGGCCAGTAATAAGGCATTCAGACCATAGTTTGTAGTGATTTTTAAATATCACATTATATGAATAAAAAAAGGGGGAAATTTAAATTTTGCCTTTCCACAAGTGGTTCACTTTAATTTGACAGATTTAAGCTACACTGTAAATAATAATAATGAAAAACTATCCACTAACAGTACATACCACAGTGTGACTGTCCAGTCCAGGTAATCTAACTAACTGTGGATGTCGATCACCTCCCTCTAACCGGGCATGTGTTATCTGGAGTAGCGGCAGGCCCTTTTGGCTCCAGTTCCAACTCCAGTCAGCCTGCCTCAGCCCTGCGCAGTCAACCGTCAGCAGCGCCACTGGGTGCAGGGATATCCCGATGAAAGGGGAGACTGTTCGGGGGTAAGTGTGACATCTTTACCGGCGAACTCCGCTCTGTATTTTTATCGCTTATATCCGCAGCCTGTCCGTGTACAGTCGGCGCACGTAAAGCTTCAAACGGAACAGTTTTGCTTCGGCTTGTTTGGTGACAGAGACTGGCCAAAGGCCCGGTGACCCACATTCTTATCTAATGCTGAGCGTTAGCTAGCTAGCTGCAGCTAAAAGTGGGTTGACATACATACAGTACATTGTGGCAGACGAGTTGAATGCTCGATACTTTATATTATAAAGTCGCTATCCGGCGGGAAAAAACCGGCTGTCTAATTTGTGACGGATAAAGGTGCCTTGACAGTGTGTGTCATATGTCGCAGTAAGTGTGGCAAACTATAAAGCTGTTGTTTTGTTGCTGTAATTGACGTTAGCGCGCAAGCTAGGTGGCGTTAGCCTTCTAGCAATCACTGCCCGGTTTGCCGGCCGGCATCAGCAGGGAGATAGACAGATAGATGTGCTGTACCTGGGTTTGTCACTTCAAGGCTGACTTTAGTTCAGGTGACTTAACGTACTTGACAACCGTACACATCTGACCGGCACAGCCTTTTCCACATCTGCTGCCTCTTTTTAAGGGTATGTCTGTTTTTTTCCCCCGGTGTTAATTAATAGATCTGTGGCAGCTGCGGTGCTCTTCAGTCTTGTTTTCGCATGTATCTCCTCTGCTGCTCCCCATTCAGCAGATATGAAATTAATCACAGAGTCACTTCATCTGTTCATTTGCTGTTGTACGTGTCAGGCTTGTTTAGAAACTCATTAACGCTGCGTGTTGTCTGAGAGGTGACTTGCACCTGGATCATACCTGTTAAGACGACATGAACTGCATGATTAGTTAAGCAGTCTGATATGGGCATCAGTCAGTTTTATTTGTGACCCTGCAACATACATAGCAGACACAAGTGTAAGAGTAATGGCTGCTTCATGTTATAAAAAAAAGTTCCTAAAATGTCATCAGAAGAGGCTTTTGTATTTTGTCACAGTAATCTGTTGAGACAAACAGACATAAATGGACATATTGAAGCTCTGAATCAGGTTCATGTTGTTTTTAAAGCTTGGATGACAGCTCAGACTTTTTCTAATTTAACCTAACTACAGACATGAACTTCATGCTTTCTGTGAGTGAATTAAAGCAAGTGCTGGGGAAGAGTATCTGTCCTTCTGACTAGATTAATATACATTTGAATATACTGTAGTTTCAATGATTTGATGCCCCCAGAGTTCACTTTAAGCAGCCTATGATTCTGTACAATTTGATTCAGACTTATTGCAACGTGATGTGGTGTGGCACAGTACACAATGCAATGATTTTTTTTAACACATTGCAAATATCCTTTATTCTTTTACTTAAGTACTGTGAACTTTTGCACATTCCTGCACAAAACTGTACAGTTCTTTCATTTAAATGAGTCATATTGTACATATTGTCTATATCTTTATTTTATGACATTTTTTATCATATTTTATTGTCTATTTTATATTTAATCTATGCTGCTGACTTGCTGTACTTGCTTTTGCCTTTTCTTATATTTTCTACTTACTGTTTATTGTTATTGCACCAACATACCAAGACAAATTCCTTGTATGTGAAAACTACTTGGCAATAAATCTGACTCTGATTCTGATATAAGGAAGATAAGTTACAATGTTGAATGGAACTATTTAACATCTACTGTAGTTTGTTTTTTGTATGAGATAATGTTGAAAATGATTCAAATTCCTGTTTTAATTCCCGTTATAATGCAGTCTGATTTGACAAAGAACAACTAGACAACTTCCAATGTTGTATTTACTGTAAACTAAAAATTATTATTATCATTCTTTTACAGCGTTTGATGATTATTTTATACATATGGCCTATTCCTATGTGGTTTCAAAAATTAAAAACAGTCAAATCAGGGAGTGATACTATCCAATAGAGTAATTGTTAAATAATAATACCTCGCAGACATGTTTACACACAATAGAGATTTAGTAACCAAATTTTTCTCTACAGAGTTGTTAGAGCTGTTATAGAATGGAAAAATACTTTGACACCTTTTTCGTTGCTGGCACTACGTCTGGCTGCAGGTGAGGAAACAGGGGCGCTCCCTTTCTCCCTGCAAGTCTATGCTTTCTCTGCTTTGGCACTTTATTACGGCTGTCTACCGTCTATTCGTGTTTCACTGTTGCTTGGCATCTTTATCACCTTTCAGCACGTTTATCAAGTTTTACAAGTTTCTCCAAGTTTATTGCAAAACCTAAACTGCGCATGCATTTAAAATTTATATGTGTTTTGCGTATCATATACTGTAGTTCTGAAAAAATAATGGGCTAACTTGGCAGCAGAGTGCTGGCCAGTTTGTTTTCTTTAAACAGAGGAGGGGGTGGGACTGACGACACCATCAAACAACGAGAGGGAGAGAAAAACATACAGATTACATTATTATGTGCTACGCCTAATAATGTAATTACTACACGCCTGTCATGTCAGGCTTTTCTGATACAGAGGAGCCTGTGTTGATTTAGATGTGATATTCTCCGGCTTTGGACTAATGCAGACAGCTTGAATCATTCAGTGTGCTGATAGGAAGTGGTGGTACTGCCAGTGCTGTGTATCCCTAGTTGATTCTGATAGTCAGCAGATTGGAACACTCCTTACTGATTAGAGATCTGTTAATGAATGCTGAAGTTTGGAAATTGCAGTAGTCCATAATGCAGATTCTGTGTTTTGCCTCCGCAGCTTAGGTGGAATAAAAAGTTGACTCAGTGGCTGTGTGATCGTCAAGGCCTCGGGCTTAGTGCAGTGGCTTTACGTGTGAGTTGTGCATTCACAGTGTCTCAAGGATGACTTCTATAGCGTCATTACCTCGGGGTTATCTTCCTACTGACATCAGTGAGAAATTTCACATGCTACAGCAACCAAAGTGGTCCACAATTCAAGTACCGGAGTTACAAGGAGAAGGTTTTCATGCTTCACAACCCTTGAAATGNNGACCATGTTTTTGTTACACTCGGACCTGCTGTCATCAGGTTAAAGACTACTGTGTTTTGACAGTCAGACCCTGACTTTGACGTCACCTGGAGTCTTCTGCAGTTGAATCCCTGTTACTGTATCACTTTAAAAGGTAAAGGTATAGTAGAGGGCTTTTGACTTGTATAGAGGACCTGACTGATGATGAGTCACACGCTTGAGGTTGTTACTGGAAGCAGGGTTTGATAATTCTGCATTTTTCATCACTTTTGCCTTCGTCATGTAACGTGAAATATAAGTTTCCAAGCATCAGAGAATATCAGATGAACTACATTTAGCCTTTTCTTCTTCTTTATGTCGTTGCCTGCAGATTTAGGAGACGGCATGTGACTTTAGCATGACAGCCATTTAATAATGCTGACTTCACCAGCAGAGCCTTGTTATGGCTACAGACTGACGTTTCCCGCTCATGGCCGTGCAGCAGATAATTTGGTGCCACCAATATTTGGTCTGCAGTCTGATTCACACGCAGTAATTAATGCTGTTTGTTGAAATATACAGTATTTCCTTATTTTTTTGATGTTCTTTTTGATGTTCTGTCGAAGCAGGCTTTATTATACCGATATGTTATACTTTCCTGCTTGCATTTTAACACTGTTGCAGAATTTAAAATGATCCAGTGAAGTACAATATAATTTGATAGCCAATCACCGCAGAGCTGATTTGTTACAGTCTTGACCGACTGACACCAGGGACTACACTGACCATGTTCATTGTAATGAAGGAATATGTCACCCAGTGCAACTGTATGACCCTTTTATGCGTTTTTAATGTGTTTTTGGACAACAACAGAGTTTTATGGCATAAGCTATGTTGAGATATGATAATACAAACATTATCCTAGAAATCCATCCACGAGTGATACTGGCCAGACATAAAATTAAACATAATAAAAATGTAAATTTTAAACCATAACATGGACTACTATAAAACAGTAAAAAGTAATTTTTCTTTTTACTGTTTGGCTTCTTTGAGCTCTAAAAAGAGAAAATCCACTGACAGCAACATTAGCTGCAGAGAAATCCTTTTGCCACACAGGATTGTTTCTGTCAGATTGACCTTTCTCTGAGAGCCGAGAGGATTCTTCCTCTCGAAGATGCGAATCGGATTCACACACTTAATCACCAGCCAAATCATTAAAATAATGTTCCGTTACTTGACACATGTCTTTGGAGTTTGTCTCAGTATGTGCAACGATGATACAGTAATGCTCGCTGACGAGGTGAAGTGGGAGACTTGTTTGATGTTGAACTTTTGAACTAGTGAAAATGGGTTACTGATCTAATGGCTGAATATCTCTACAGTAGATATTAAGACTGGGCCACAGATTTGGATGCACAGCACACACACGTACACACAGAAACAAAATAATACATTTCACAACACAATCCATCCTGCAGTACTATACTACAGGATGGAAGGCAGACAGTACAATAGAAAGGAAAAAATATGAACATAATCTCCATGAACACTGGCCTTTGACTCAAAACCAGACACAGCAACTGTTGCTGTGTGTAGGTAAGACTCTAGTCTACCTCATATATTTTAGGGAACAGCGTGTAGTGTTTTTATTACAATATTACCATCATTTAAAGGTATGCCTGTATTTTCTTATTTTGCTGACCTCGGGACGTTTCTGGGCATCAACCTTTGGGCAGTGGTGTGTAGCCCCCAGCCAATAATAGCGTGCAGGGTGTGAGGTGTGGGACTCTATAAAAACGTAGCGACCAGTTGCCAGATCGTAAGCACGTGGGACCACCAGAAGCTTTGAGCCGGGGAGGAGGGGCCAACTTTGAATGTTGTGTTTACAAACCGACAAACTCATTATGCCTTTCAGTCATTTTTCAAGCAAAATACCGAACATTCCCAAGGGCCGGCTTTTCAACTGCGATGATTCCTGCTTTTATTTGTCTTATGTGATAGCAAACTAAATATATTTGGGTTTCTGACTGTTGGTTGGACAAAACAAACAGTTTGTAGATGTTTAGTTTTCACTATTTTCTTACATTGTATACACTAAGCGATTAATCAAGAGAAAAAGATTATAATGAAAATAATTGTCAGTTGCAGCCCTTCTATTATAAATCGAATATCTCTGGGCTTTGGACTTTTGGTCTGACAAAAAAGACATTTGAAGATGTCTCTTTGGGCTCTGGGAACTTGCATGACATTTAATAGACTAACAGGTTAATCATAGAAAAGGTAATTTTAAGATGATAATATTAGAGAGATGAACCCAGTGGTTCCCAACATGGGGCTCGGTAACCCCTTAAGGGGTTGCAATACAAATCTGAATGGTTGTGATGGTTTACAGGACAGCAAATCAAAGAAAATGTATTTTTCTGCTACCCAAAACCACAAAAAAGGTTGGCAGCCACGGGAATAATTGATAATGAAAATATCTGTTAGTTGCACCCCTTACTGTGGAAGAAATACGGAGCTTGTTGAAAGCTGTCTCCTTCCACAGTAACACAGCTGCTCACAGGTGCACAACAACAATCAGGCAGATGAGCTGAGGTGTAGCTCCAGCCCTCCTGCTGCTCCCACCAATAATGGGAGAGGCGAATATCTCCCAGACTGTCAAAGTAAAGTCCCACACTCTCAATTTCAGTGCCGAGCGGTAATGCAGGGCTGCCAGTCACTGCTGTTCTCTGCCACACTGCGGATGTGTCAGTCATTGTGCCAGGCTAAACTCATTTGAGCTAGCTAGTCTGGTGAGCAGCAGAGCATGAAGGAAGACAGCAGCAGCTCGCTGCTGAATCACTGCGGCTCCCCTCATCCCCCTGCTCTATCTTCTACTTTTTTACTCCTCAAACCCGGCCATCAGGGAGGCAGACCAGCAGAATCGATAGCCACAAGAAGAAGAAGAGGAGAAGAATTATGCGATCATGCACATTATGCATTTTGGGAACTAAAACCTGAGTCTCCAACTCCACACATATCAGGCCCCAGCCAGCAGGCTAAAGACTATCAGAGGCCCAGAAAGCTGCTGATAGGAGGGCGTGTTGTCCTCTCTGACGAGCCCAAGCCACACACATTTAAAGGCGTTTCCTCACCCCTTCTCCCCTCCGGTTGGAGATTCCCCCTGTGGCGTGTTTACTGCCAAAACTTGTGACGAATGTGTTGAGGGAGACCCCCTCTGTGGCATGTGTGTGTTCAGTCACTCCTCCCTGCTGGTCTCTAATGCTCAGAGTGGTTTTCAGTGACACAGAGCAGGTGTGTGTGTGTGTAATACAAGTCAGTGTTGAAAACTGTAATACTGTTAGTTTGACTGAGTTTAAGCCCACTGATCCTCATTTGAGCTGTTTCACTTTTTTGTAATTATACTTTCTTCTTCTACTTTGTTTCATTTGTAAAACCCCAAACTTGGCCCCGGTCCCTTAAATACAGTGTTTCTCTGCTTAAATGTGTTTGTTCTTTTTTTCTCAGCTAAGTTCATTACATTTCAGTGTGTGGATGCAAACTGACCACCCTGAATTTGTTTGTTATGAAACAACATTATGTTTGCAAGTTTTGCAATTACTGTAAAAACAGGCTGTTTCGCAGGAGCTCTTAAAGTCCTCTCCTGCAACAGCAAAGTCTCTCAGTAAAACAGCAAGTGTATAACCCTGTTCTTTGAAAGGAAAGTCTATCATTTACTTGTTCTTTTGTGAGTTGAGGAAGGTGGTCGTGATATTTGCTCTTTTTGAAAGTAGACATATTTCAAGGACAAGAAGACCTTTTCTATTTAGAGGTGTAGGAGAAAGATTCCTTAAAAAATGTGCCTCACTGAATACATTTAACTTGTCTTTTTTGCTCTGATTAGAACACAGTAACATGGACCATGTTTGTGTGTTTTCAGGTGGTGGACCTGTACTGGGGGGTGGACCCAGAGGAGTGGGACAGTCCAGAGCTGCAGCGACTCAGAATGAAGCTCCTGGAGGAATGTCTAAAGACCTCAGCGGGACCATGTTTTGTCGTAAGTATAACACACCATACAGGTTACAGCTACAGTTTGAAATGTAATGGATTTTATGAAGCCTGTTTGGATGTTATCTAAGTTCACATCGCTGTGCGTCCACACTTTACATAAGAAGTCTGTTAAATCGGTGTCTGCTTCGGTTTTTCCCACCACCCCTCTCTATCTCATTACATGGCTCTGATATGGCATTAAGACTGGATTGTTCCCAGGCTATTCGCTTTTGAAGATCTAATAGCAGTGCGAAACTACCTAATAAGAGTGAAATCTAATTTTTCTTGTAGACCTGTCTTTTTATAAGCCGTGGCGTGGTCGCATTTGAAAAATGACCCTGAAACGACAAGAGTTACAGTCGCGTTTGAAGTCCTTTTCAGCGCAGCTTTTGTATGCAGGACGTGTGCGTCTGTTCTGATTGACAGTGCGTGTATGATGTAGAATCCTTTTTTAATGTTCAGCTTTTTCACAATAGTTGATTTGGTTTGTTAGGGTGATGAAAATACCAATAACTTCGTCTCTTCAGTAAATAATATTTGCATTCATGTTACGTGATGCGTTAGTGATATTTTCACTGCATAAAAACAGCAAAAATCGTGAGACAACTTCACAAACCTGACAGTAGGTGTTAAGTCGTCTTTGCTGGAGTGCAAACGAGAAGAAAGTATGTCAGAAAGTATCTTGGGCAAGCATATTGAAAATACTGAAAATCCATGCAAAGCTAAAATTATACTTGTGTGAATGAGTTATGTGAAGACCTCTGCAAGGAGAGAGAGAGAGAGAGAGAAAAAGACAGAGAGAGAGAGAGAGAGAGAGAGAGTGGCATGGCGCGTAATTACGGCTGACATTTCAGTGATCTTTTTTAGATAATTTTAGGCCACAAAAAAAGTCAAGGCACGAGGAAGGAAAAGGATGAAGACAGGAGTGAAGAGAGGAAAGACGAGGGGTTGAGAAATTGATGGTGAATTATTCAAATGGAACAGATCCGTTTCTAGAGGTTGAAATTGAGGTGAGAGATCACAGGGAGAGGTAATGCATTATGGGTAGGACAGGAGCCCTGCTCTCCATGGAGCGTAATCTCCTTCCCCCCAGACTTGAGTTTTGTATTTTCTTCTTCTCCCACCATGCACTGCTTCCTTCTGCCTCTCTCATTCACACGTTGTTGTTCTCTTTCAGTCTTTCACACAAACAAGCGCACAAACACACTTTTCACCACAAAACATCTGATTCATTCTGGTTTATTTCCAGTGGAGTGATGCTCCTTACATCAGGCCAGTGTCACTTCTTCCAGGAACATACTTCTAACAGGTAAAACTGCTTCAGACACAAGAGAAATTACAGTATCTCCCTGCACAACTCATCCACAGGTTAAAAAAAAGCTGATTTGTTTGGCTGCTGCACAGTTTTTAGTTTAAAAATGATGAATAATTTAGTTGACTAATAATAATATTACTCACAAGCATACTGTACATGAACCTCAGCACAGCAGAGTTTGCGGAGTGATGATAATAAACTCACCCCTCATTAACCACATTAGATATAGACCACGACACAAGCTATTATGTGCATTATTAGAACATTAATATTGTGCAGTCTGTGTGACAACTCCATGAAAAACTCTTATCTGCTGATGAAGAGCATGAGATGCGGTTAAAAGCTCCAGAAAAAGCTAGAAAATGGACCTTGAGTGAAGCTTATTTTGTTATTTTTTCTGATTTTTCCACTGTGTAAATCAACAGCAAGAAAACATCTTAACACACATTAGAGCCAAATAACAACCAAATAAAATTCATCCACAATAAATACCAAGGAAACGTACACCTACGTAGCAGTGAAGCAGAAATTAGCCGGTATCGTTGGCAAAAGCACACAAAACACACAACTGAACAAAGCCAGGATATTAGCTCACATATGTTAGCACAAGTTGGCACAAATGTTGGAACTTACCTTGGTCGCGGCCATCCAAAGCAGCAACATCACAGATAGGAAAACCCCACATCTGTCTTGAAATGGCGTCTCTGGACCCAGAGCGGATACAACAAACAGCCAACCAACACAGTCGGGGAACACCAGGAGCAGCATGGGTCACTTTCTTTAGAAGCTGCCTTAAAGCCACATAATCAAAGTGCTAACAGGCAAGCTTCCTTATGAAATGCTACATTAGCAGCAGTAGCAGCAAGTGTTGGCAAGTGATCAGTGTGGTCAAAAAAGTAGGCGGGGCACTAACAGCTTGAATAGACTGCCCCCTACCAAAGGGTGCGTTGGATATATGTAGCAGCAACTAGAGTATGTCATGTGAGTGTAGCAGCACACATGATTTCTTTGCCTGAACAGTCTAACAGCTCTAAAATATACATATTTATATGTTGTTAGATATTGTTGTTATATAGTAAATCTTCTCTCCATGTCCTCTGCTGTATATCCACTCTCTTTCTTTCCCAGTGTGTCTTAATATTGCAACCATTTCTTACAAATATTGCCTGAGTACTTCAGTGTTGACCCCCGCACTTTGAGCAGTTGGTTGCTGTTAATGTTGGCAGTCTAGGAGTTTTTGTCCTTATGCGCTAAAGTTTTTAGACCGCATGGTGAAATTTGATGTCATGGCCTCTAAAGCCCATTGAGACACTGTATGAGATATTATGCTGCACAATGGGAGCTCAATCAGACTAAACTGGGCTGAAATTATCAGATCTGAGTTGAAAAGAAGCAACACGCTCTCCTCTTTTGTGCTGCTGGCTTGGTGTTTGGTGTGGTGTTGTACATGCCGCGCTGATTTCATTCATTCCCATCAGCCTCGCCGCCCTCTGTCTCTGCTGCAATTTCACCGTCTTAACCCCGACTGACCCTGAGCAGTACCTCACAACACACTGAGGGAAAGTAGGCACACATAAATTCACACACACACACACAGCTTTTTGTTCTGTCTCCCTCTGATCCTCCTTCCTCCCTCTCTCCTGCTTTCAAACACACACACCCACACAGGCACATACAAACAGAGCATCTTGACCCGAGGCATTTTCTCTGTCTTGAGACTGAGAATCAGTCGGGGTGTACTCTAACTCTGGGTGAAACAGACTCTTTACACCCATCTACACACTCACACACGCATCTATAGTGCACGTCCTCCCCATCTGGCTGGTTAAATCTTTAATGGCATATTCTCGTGGTGAATGAAGGGTTTTATGCCGAGGAGCCCACAATGGTTCCACAGAATTAAGTCCCATTCAGACTTGTCAGAGCCAGCTGCTGCTGTCCCTGCAGCCGGGCTCCCCGTCGCCGCCACACAGGGCGGCCGGCCCCGTTTCCAGGACTGGGGAGCTCCGAGCAGTGGCGGCGGGTCCTTTGATCAGGGACTTGGATCCTCGTTTATGACAGTTCTGGGTTGTCTGGGCCATCTCCGGAGTCCCGTTGTTTATTTTTACAGGGTGGTAGACCTAGATATATGTGTGAGGATGGAGAAAACGTCAGCAGAATTTAGGGTCTTGTTGTCTCCACGACAACATACAGTAGGTTTCAAACCATGTGTGTAAGTTTGTGTGTGTGTCATGCATTGTTCAGGCGATTCCCAGTCTCTTCTGTGCTTTCACTTTTCTCATTTCGCTCACCTCATTTTCATTTCGTTTTTTTGTCTGTAGTCGTTGACATGCAACCATTCATCATCACCTTCACCCCACTAAGGCTGGCGCCCAAGCATCACCTGCAGCTAACACACACACATACACACACTCCTACACACAGCCACATGGCAGTAAGAGGACACTTCAAAGAGAAGCTGATCTGGGGGGTCCGCAGCCAACAACAACAGTCACGGAGCCCAGTGCATGGATCAGAGGGGGAACAGAAGAAAGGATGAAGACAGAGGAAAATCTCTGAAATATCATCTGCATTGATTACTGAGAGGAAAATAGAGGAGGTGAGATGTGTTTCAGTTGCAGAAAAGGGGGGCAGATAAAGAGAGCAGGGGAGAAAAGTGGAAGATGGGAGCTCAAAGTGGGAATAACACTACGGAGGAAACAGAAACAGAATTGACATGCGTAGTGTAGGTGTGTTTCTTGCTGCCACAGAGGATCTGTGCAACAACTGGAAACCTCTTAATACTCCGTTTGGCACGTACATCTCTCTCCATTCACCTCAAGAATCATTCACTGCTGCGCTGTACTCCAGAATCAAAATAATAGCACTAATATCTAGTCTAACCTCCATATCTCCTTCATGTATTTCTGCTTTGTAACTTTTATGTAAAGGCAGACTTAATACTCCTCAACTCAACCGGATCACTGGGAATGAGGGATTTAAATCTCACTTTTTCAGATTTTAAAAAATGGCTCTTGAGTGAAATCACAACTATAAAAACAACCAGGTTCTTTTCATTTAGCGGGCACGTGTGAGCATCAAGATTTAGAGTTGTTGTCATTCACAAGACTGTTATATAACCAGCGTTTTATTGGACGTGTCAGTCTTTCTTTATGAGTAAGAATCAATTGCAGCAAGTGTTTTTCAAAGCGCACGACTGAACACAAGACAGGTGGCAGTGCAGAGTTGTTAAACACACACACACACACACACACACACACACACACACACACACACCACACTACACCTGGGTGAGGGGGGCTTTTCTCTAACCTGTCGATGCAATAAAGCCGGTTTCCATGGCGATAGCTGGGGTTGGCATGGTGATGGTGTCATTGACCCGGAGATTAAGCATGACAATGAGCCATGTATGGGTTTTTTTTCTTCTTTTTCTTCCTCACTCCCCTCTCTTCTGCTCCCCAACAGTCTCAAATTCCTTCGTGTAAAAAACACTAAAACTTGATAAATGCCTCAAGGACGCGTATCAGCAAACAGCCAGTTTGTCTGCTTTTTTTTTTCCTACTACTTGCCTGCATGTAAGAGGATAGTTGAGGATACTGTAGCTCTTATATTCTCTCTGCTTCTCCTCCATGCAGTTAACATGATGTAACTGCTAACGTGATAGCCCGGGCCGGCTGGTTTACCTCTCATCTCCAGTGGAAGTTGATACACATAGCTGGATTCTCTGCACCGATTATTCGCTAAGGAAGGAAAGAAACCTGCAAGAATTGAACAAAAGAGTGACTTACGATTGCTTTCATTCAAACATTGTACTTTGGCCGGTCTGAAGCTTTGTTGCAAATCCGCACAACCTACTAATTCTAAGAGAGGTTTAATAAAATAGAGTGTTCAAACTGGAGTCAGCATGCACACTAAATCCACTTGATTTTCAAGTGTGCTGTTGGTGGATATTATTGTACCACAATAAAATGCACAAAGAAAATAGAGGAGCTACTCATCGCTGCAAAATAAATTGGAGATGATGTTGAGACTGCTTGGAAAACAAGAAAATAAGGATTAATTGTTCAGAAAAACATTTTTCTTCGTCTTTTTGATGTTTAAAGGATAAGGCTGACGTTATGCTATATTATTCTCATCGTCAGTGACTCCCAACCAACATCGTGTTAGTCCATCTTTCAATGCTGACTTCTCTACAGCCCTTTTACAGTAGCTCCAATCCCATTTGTTCCTCCTGAAGATCTTTAAAAACAGGCCACAAATACGTTTCAATACGTAGTTTCATTTTTAGAAAAGGTTCATTCATTTCCTAAAACAGCTGGGCACTGTCGTTTTTAGAAAACATTTTTCAAACATGCTGATCGTGTGGATTGACTCAAAATGAAGTACAGTGCCCATATTCATTGTAACACATGTGGCTCATTGGTGTGTTTTTGGACAACAATATAGGTAATGTGTACAAAGGAATAAGCTTTTCGTGACAACGATAATATCAATACGCTGTTGGGTTTGGTCTTTTCATGTAATTTGTTGACAACAAGGAAAAATACTAAATGTCACAGGATTTTTTCTTTAATTTGCAGCCCACATATCGCGTCTTTTCATGTATGTACAAAACTGTAAACTACATTGATTTCTTGTATACTAACTGCTACTGTATGTAGTACAGCGGAGTTAAACACTGCTCTGTGAGTGAGCGCACACGTCACTGAAAATTAAACGTTTCTTTGATCAGATAATCTGTTTCTTTTCAGAGCCGTTTCCCCCCTCTGCAGTGCCAAAGCTTATGCAGCAAATATCAGAACAGTTGACTGTGTGTTTCATTGATTGATTGACCGCGTGAGTGATTGATTTGTTGACTCATACTGTAGCTGCGTACAATATCTTAGTCGCCTCTCCCAACTGGCTCATCAGATAAAGTGCACTTAGCCAGAGTATAAAACCCCTTCCAAGGATGAAAAACCGGAGGAGGGAGGGAGACAGAGGAGTGCGGCTAAAACTGGAATTGCATTTGGACCCTATTTGCTTTGCTAAGGTCACTTTAGCCTCTTGTGTTTCTTGCACCTGCGACTGCTAAAGTGTAATAAGAACTACTGCAACCCCTTGGTCACACACATACTATACATGTGCACACACATGGACACACACACACACACAGAGGAGTGAAGTCCTAGCTTGTCAGCTGCCATGCTGTAATCCACTTTGGATGGCCTCATTCCAGGCCTGCTCTCTGGCTAAGACAGGGATGTTAAAACCACCCAGCAAATATTTGGACATTTCTTACAGCTTGGCTTTGGTAAGTTGAGTGGGTGACAGAAGTGACAGTGGATTACACGCAAGGGTGGAGTGGTGTGAATGTGTGTGTGCTGATGTGTTAGCATTTGAACACCTGATTTTGTCGTTTTGATAGGAAACACCAGTTGGTTCTATCCTAATCTCTATCTCCACACACACACACACACACACTCAGCCACTCCATTCATCCTGCTATATCACTGCGAGGCAAGCTGACAGAGACTTTGTCAGCAACTTGGAGAGTGACTGTTCTCTCTCTCTCACACACACACACACACACACTATATGTCTCTCTCTCAGCGTTACTGTAGTCCAGCCCAGTGCCTCCATCCTCTACTGACATATCACTGCAGCACCGTGACTCATAGAAGGCCATTTAAAGAGGGTGGATGAGGTGACCTGTAGGGTAGCCCGGTGGTTCGAGAATCTGTCCCGTCACAGGTCTTTAAAAGATCTGAGGTGTCTCTTGAAACAGTCACTTGTTTGTAGGCTGTTGTAGCTGAAATAGGTAGATTTTGAGGAAGTTTACACTGGTATCACCAGCCAGTGTTACCCCAGATAGTGTCACTTTTGCCAAACACACTAGTTGGTCCTCATCCTAACCCAGTCCTCATCTCCCGTAACATATAAAGAGAAAAAAAACATACACAATAAAGCATAACTTCTGCCTTACTTGTCCAAGTATTTAACGAAATAAGAGTCTGCTCACGCATTTTTCCTTATCATACTTTACATAACATTGTTCTTTGTTTTAAAACAAGTTTGTTGGAAACATTAAAGGGTCAAATGGAGACGGCGTTTCCAACCAACTCATGGAGGGACCATTAGCTTAATTAGCAAGCAAGCTAGCTACAGTTGATAAAATCTGGTAGCAGCAGTTGTCATTTCAGCCTGCAAAATTGATGGTCGCTGGCTAGAAATGAGAAGCCTGCTTTTGTCTGTCTGAAATCAAGGACCTATTATTTGAAAAAATTATTGTGTGGTATATCTGCCGATGTTACTGTATCACTGTAAACAATAACAGAAAGCTTAGCATCAGTAACTAAGCAGAGCAGGGCTTAATAATGGTTAATTGTGGAAACATCCATTGATTGAATATAAAATATCCATTTTCCATTTTAAAAGAACAAAAAACAAATTGTTTGGATCACATTGTGTTTTGGTTTCACATTTCTGGTAAGAAAAACAAAACTGAACATGATCTTTTAGTATTTTGGAGAGCAAATGTATGAAATGCAGTTAATTATGTCTTTTTTAAGTACCCTGAGCTAAAATGCGCACCTGTTACTTGAAACATTTCGGGCTTGAATGCAGCTCATGACCTTTCCCGTCAATCACTGCTGAAGATAGTGAGCAGCCTGGCCTACTTATCTATTAAACTCTTTATTTTGGCAGGAAGAGAGCACAGAGACTTACACACAAGAGGGAATCCCTTTCCTTTCTTCCTCTATTTGGTACCTGTGTATTTTCTGTCTTATAGAGATGCTCAGCTCATTTTCTGTTCTTAAATTAGCACAATTTCCTATTGGGTTTCTTACTTTATTGGTTGTACTCGAATATTCCAGCCACAGGAGAGCTCATTTATTTATTACCTAGCATCATTTTCTTCTCTAACCCCTCTTGTTTTATTTCAAATACTTTAATATTCAGGGGATTTTTATGTTTTCTACTGTTGTTTTTTGCCCTTTGGTGCAGGCTACATACTTTTAATCTACTGTTTCACTTGATAAGAGGGTCAGCTAAATGTTTATATAATGCAAATGATGGGTTTGGATCCAAAACGCAATGCCCAACCTTGAAAATGACACCTCCTCCTCCAAAACAACTGATGCTGTACATGGAAACTATCTTTTAAATCCAAAAGAAGCTGCAAAATGAACCTTTGGTACCAATCATGGCTATAAAACTGCACGAATGTAAATGAATCTACCACGGGCATTTGTGGGTTTTGAGAGTAGGCCGTCCTACAGACCATGCCACATGCCATCATCTGATTCTGCTTGTTCTCTGCATCTGTTCCCACTGAGAATGCCAAGGGAACGAGGAGTCCAACATGGAGTGGCTTTGAAGCGTCATTGCCGTGAGCGTACCAACGTGGTTTTCCTGCTCAGCGGAGCTCACGGTCATTTGGCTTGCTCCCTCACTCGATCTGCGTCTTCGCCCCCTGAGGCTTTAGCCAAATGGGAATTACGATGCACGGAGTAAAGATCAGCTGGTCACGGAGTGGAGGGTTTCCAGTGATTTCGCTCCCATTGTCCTCGAATGTGACTGATAGAGCACGTCCGGGAGCGTGCCAGGAAATGGCCGTGATCATTTCCGATGGTATTGAATCGGCTGTCACTCAAAAGCATGTGCGTAGATGTCGAGGGGGAAGAGTGGAGGCTCATTGGAGCTTACAGTAGATATGCCATGTGGAGTGGGAGATAATAGTGGGATGAAAAGGCCACTATTTAATTTGATGATGTCTAATTATGCAGCTACTGTGTTGAGTGTTCTGGTTTCTGACTAAAAAGATTGAGGAGAGCGATTGTCAGTATTGGCTTTGGTGCATAGGACTGATGATGACGAGAAAGATAACATTAACTTGTAACACAGAAGCACACTTAAATCAAATTTCACAGTCTTTCTCTTTTCCCACAAACCTACACATGTCCCTCTAATTAATGCATTAATTTCCTTTCATTTAAAACAGTCCCATCTGTTCTATATATAAAGCAAATCTGCTCATTTTCTTAATACTACTGATTACTGAGCATTAGGAAATTTGGCTGAGGCTGTGTGTTTTACATAACAGTGTGTCATTCAAACATTTGCCGTGCAGCAGCAGAACAAATTAGCTTTTTCTGACTGAAAACAATGAATTATGAGTAGGGATTGGTATTGAGCCTCAGTGCTTTTGTGGTACCGACCAAAATGTCTCCAGAGCACTGGATAAGTACCGAAAGCTAGCATCGAATGTTTGGTCAGATTTGTAATCTTGTTTACTTCCTGTTTGATCAGATATTTCCTCATTTAAATAATCTTTTTGCCAGGCTTTCTTGTCGGGCCGTGAGTGTTTAGACAACATTTAACATTTGAGAATCTTTTCTTTCTCATTTAGAAAGCATGTCTATGTTTCTCGGAGTAGGAGTGCAAGTGTTCTGGTGATGTTGGTCAACCAGTGTGGGTTAACAACCCTTCATGGGCACAAGGGTACATGCAAATTCCTCCTTGTTTCTCTCTTCTTCTTCTTCTAAAACAGCAACGACAGTTTCCTTTTCCTCTCTCTTTTTCTTTATATTAAACCTTACTCATCTTCCCTTAGTTTTAATTGCTCTTTTACGTATCTTTGTGTCGCGATACTTATGTGGCAGCGTGTGACGTATGGCGGGCAGATGGCGTTTTCACTTAACGGCCACAGGTTTTTTTCTCGCTTGTGCACGATTGTTATTTTCAACACTTACAAAATGCAAATACAAAATTGCAAACGTGAATGCTTCTCCATGGGAAGAGCGGTGCAACATCGTCTTATTTAAACTCTACATATGTGGCTGTGGTGTAAAGCAATTTCCATCCAAGATAGAGCTGTCAGCCTGCACCACAGTGCCCACAGATTGCGGTGGCAGCTACATCCCTGATGTCACAAATTGGCTGGTGGATGTCCCAACTGCACCAGAGTTGCGCCTTTGGCTCTGAAATTGCCTTAAATAAGTCGCACTGTATGCATCATTGACTCCGCCGTTCACCCTGCGCCACTGATCCAAAAAATAGAGCCCTGAAACAGTTTGAAGGATTGCGATGATACACATTTCCTGTCTCTCTCTTTCTCACCTTCCCTGCCCTCTGCCTTTCTTTCCTTCCTTCCCCACTTCAGGGTCTGGTGGGAGAAAAGTACGGCAGCATCCGAGTGCCGGGGGAGGTGGAATCAGCGGAGTTTGAGATGATCTTGGATGCAGCTGTGGAGGCGGGGCTGGACACACACATCTTGGAAGAGTGGTACTGCAGGGATGAAAACTCTGTGCCACCCGCATACTACCTCAAACCCAAAGCCCAAATGCTTAAGAACTACCAGAACTCAGTGAGTCCAGCTAGCATGCAGAAAGGGGATTTACTGGTGGTTGTTGGTCTTCCTGATATCTTATTTTACCCATATGAATGTTACTAAATAGAGGCTTTAACAGCGCTGATAATGGAGTCTTCTCCTTGAGCTCTGTGGTTCATGAATTTAATTCTCCTTGAGGATCATATTTTATATGCACATAGAGAAAAGAAAACCGGCTTTGCTTTGAGTTTGTGAGCAAAGATGTTTAGTCTCAGGCAGCTCTTGAGCCCTTTTGAAGTCCTGTGCTTTACTGTTTTTCAAAAAAATGGGTAAAAAGTTTTAGTATGCTTGCAAATCACCCCATAAAAGTAATTTAACAACAATTCTGTCAGCACAGTTAATTTTACATAAAACTGTTTAGCTTCCACCTTCTTATCTTGTCCAGAACTTTATAGAGGTAATAAAATATCTGGCTGAGTTTTGTGAAAAACTGCATGACAATGTTGCCTTGAGTTTCACTTAAGTCATAAAAACTGCACATTGTTGGCCACTTTAACACACTTTAGGATGCTAAAAACATTCAGATATGAAGGTTTCATACATAAACTCCCCACTAGATAGCAGAATCACTCAAAAATCAATCACAGAAAACACTCAAGCAATTCAGCCTTCATAAAACATTGCAAATGAATGAAACACAGAACAATATTCCCTTTGTTACTGTATGTGTCTGCACATAAGTACTTAAGACAACATGAATAACCACATTCCCTGATGAGAGTCCTCCGTCTAAACTGTCTTCTCCCTGCCCCCCTTTGTCCCGCTTAGATGGAGTCAAGCAGCGCAGCCAAGACCAAGAATGACAAGGCCTGGAGGAATGTGTCGGAGGAGATCAAGAGGATCTTCCGAACAGCGGTGCTGCAGCTTCAGGAGAAGGGGACCATGAAGAGCGCTCAGGCCAAGAAATTCCTTTGCTCTGGTGAGTTTCAGGTCGAGTTTTTCTTCCTTTTTCATCTTTTCGTGTCACATCTTTTGATAACTTCTTTTCAAGTTGGAACATGTCTTACTGTCTGATGGGTAGCTCACTTCTGTCTTTCTGGGTTTCTGTTTTGGTTTTTGAAATTATTTATTTATTTTTACATTAAAAATTAATTATCTGACTTTTAATTTGACGGCACAAAGTTCAAGCTCTGAATGCACTTGATATAATTATATGAAAAATGACAACCTCTGCAATCTGGGTCACATATACCTCATTGTATCTGTTATTTCTTGGGCTAAACAATTAGTTGATTCATCAATTAGTTGAACAACAACAACACATTTTGGATAATCAATTCATTATTTGAATTTTTTTAGGCAGAAATGCCAAAAATTCACTAGTTTAAGCTTCTCAAATGTGAATATTGGCTGGTTTTTAGTCTCTAATGATAGTAAAATGAATATCTGTGTGTTATGGACTGTTGTTTGGAACAAAACAAGCAATTTAAATATATTAACTTGTCCTTTGGGAAATTATCGTGGACATTTCATCGATTAATCAAGAAAATAATTAGCAGAGTAATCAATAATAATAGTTAGTTGCAGCCCTAGTTGCCACAGTAGACAAAATGATAATAATGAATGAGAGAAAAATAATGATTTTTTAAGAAGATAACATTAACCATCAGGGAAAAAAATCACACGACAGAGGCTGTATATTTAATGAGTGAGGCTGTTGTTTAGACTGCATCTTGTAACTAAATTGATAACAAGAGATGAGATGCAATCAGGATCCATCAGCAGATGACGTTGATTGATCAATCACACTGTATGTTCACCTCGCGGCAATTAATCCAAACTGAAGTGTTGCAATGTTGGGTAAAAACATTTTTGCTAAGTGACTTTTCAAGACCACTTTTCTCCTTTTTATTCATTACTTTTTTTACTACGTTCACTAATGTTATTATGCAATATTTTCAGTGATTATCAGGCTAATTATTAAGTAACTCTACTGTGTGTTGTGTTAGTCACAAAACCACAATTTGCAAATCAATACGGTTCCTGAAAATACTGATTGTTATTCACGAAAGGGGCCAATCTGAGTCTCCTATTACGATCAAACATCAAAACAGAGAATCAAGTACAAAAACAAAACAGTTATTCTCAGTTTTTCATACCTCTGCTAGTGTGAAAGGTAACAGCAAGAGTTAAAAGCTACAACTCTGACATTTGAACAATTCCTCCCACTGTTTATTTTCACCCTGTAACGTTGTTCTAATATCAGTTCTTGTCTGTAAAAGACTCCGTTTGGGAATCACCCAGTTATTACTGAATTGTTTGGACAGCCCTGAACTAATCTTCCAAGACATCTCTTTTTCTTTTCTCTGGCTGTCAATGTGGGAGATGATCTAAGCAATATGCTATCAGGATGATGACAAGTCCTTGTTTTATAGTCCTGGCCCTGTTCTGACAGAGCAGGCGAAGCATGCAGCCGTTTTCATGGTGGAATAATACAAACCCAATTAAGTAATTGCAGTTCGAGTTTTTTAATTTCATATGAAAAGGAAGCACCTCTTTTATGTCAGGAAACTGCAGTTTTTGTGCACTTTAATTGAGCACACTGGGCTTTAAGCGGTGCCTGGTTTTGCTGTGTAGAGGAAGTTGTGCCGTCTCCTGGAACTCCCAACTTTCCTTTCACACTTTTCTCTCTCCCACCTAATTAGTAGGCTACCATGTGAGCAAAACTACACAGGAGATGCTGGCAGAATCTCAGTCAGCCGGCTCTTTGTGGGGGAGCCTGTGATACAGTTCAGTAGTGCTGGCTTATGTGATTTTATCAACTTTATTTCTTCTTAAATAAGGCTCAAGAGAAATCTATGTAATCGGAGGCTAAAGGCTTCTAAAGTCTGTGCAGCTTTGCTCCTGAAAGAAATCTAAATCCTACATCTGTTAGACCGTTATCTTTGCCAGCTGTACATTATAATCCAGGGGTGGTCCTTATCAGCATGAGGCCATTTTAGAATGTACCAAACACAATGCTGTAATCTAAGTTTTCAAAAGTTATTACAAATAGATAAGTTGAGGAAGACTTCTTCACCTAAAAAAATGACTATTTTTCTCCCATTTCAGCCTTGGAGGATGAATTAGACTTTGCCCTTGGGAAACAAACTCCTGCCTTTCTCAGGAAATGTGTCTGCTACATCCGCAAGATCTCCAACTTCGACCGCTTCGCCAAACTCCCCGAGATGGCCCGATACATGGACATCGTGGTTAGCGGCGATCGCGTCATGCGCAACCAGGAGGCCTATGAACGCCTCCTGAAGGTGCGGGATGAATTCATCCCCACGGTTGTCGCCGCCTCCAACCTCCGCGTCTATTCTTCGGTCACTCACTGCGACATGAAGTTAGGCTACTCCCAAGAAGTGGAGAGCCACTACGTGGAGGGTCTGTGTAAACAGTTCTACGAGGACATGGTGGATATCATCCAAGCCACGGTCCAGCAGAACTTTGACACGGAGAGCGACCCGCTGTACGACGAGATCCTGCAGCACCTCTCCCTCTGTAAAAGCTACGCAGCGCTCTACGAGTTCAAGACCGAGTCGTTGGATTACATACAAGAGTATCTTCTGCCATCCAAGGGGAGCAGAATGAGCCCTCTGGTGGTGTACGGGGGGCCTTGCACTGGGAAAACACTGCTGCTATCTGAGGTGGCCAAACAGGTGAGATGCGATAGGGAGAATATTTAAAAAATGATGGTGTTGTCTTTCTCCTCGTGTGTTCCCCACCCCTCTTCCTCTCGCAGTGTGTTCACACTTGTGCTCGTCTGTCCGTCTGATCTGAGCATGTGTCCATCTTTGTACAACAGAGTATGAGGGGGCGTGCAACTGTTCATCTCTTCTCATCAAACGCTTGCTTGACCATCTGTGTGTCTGCCAAGAGTCGGTCCATTGCCATGCACACGTCTCTAATTTCCTGTGAAGCCATGCGTGTGTGTGAGTGTGTGTGTGTACGCACCTGTACACATCTGCATATGACTTTATAGGTGTGCTTTTTATAAAGTGCGTGAACATCTGTAGAGATTTCCGCAAAATCTGCATACATTTGTTTCTTAAAGTGGATGTGTGTGCGTATACTCTGTTCACTCTCTGGCTTTGTGTGTGCCATCTGGCTGCCCGGCTACATTAGGATCACACCATCGCCAAGATCACACAGCAACACACCCACAGATCTACCCCTCCTGTCCAACCTTTGTAATAACTGTCACATTGATACACTCATTTATTGTAAGCACCATTCATATCATCCAAGTTTATTGTAGAGTTGTATAGAATAGGGCCAATAAAACAGCAGCAAAGCCTAAACTTTAGCGTTAAAGATTACCAGGGGATGTAAGAATGAAAGTAAGCGTGTGAAAATGAAACTTGAAGTAAAAGTCCATAACTTTAGGCCAACAACAGTAAATGTACACACACATTCATAGGCGTGTAAGAGAAAATGGTTTGCTAATTCAGTGCAATAGGACCACGTGTCTAGCTTCCATCAGGGGAGTTTACCTGTTTTCTTAGAGCCTGTCCTGATTTCCGTGCCATAATATTTTCAAACACCTGTGTTCTTTCATGTTTTCAATACCAGGTGGATCTTTCAAAGGCTTCCTTGTTGCATGCTGACATCCACACTGTGTCCTCAAGTGAAAACAAGTTTTTGGAAAGAGAAAAGGAATAATCTTCTTTCTTAAATAAGTTTTTAGAAATATCAGTTTTATCCATTTAAAAGTGAAAAGAAATAGCCTGTTTTGGATAAAGAAACGAAATGATTCATTCAGATGATTGTATTGATTGTATGACTTATCAAATACTGCCCACACAGATTAGCCAACTGATTTATCACACAGCCCTATTGCACTAATACACGTGTTCTGCCTGTGTTGAAACTGTCCACCTTATCATGTAGTTAAAGAGTGAAAGACGACTGGATAATAAAATATGTGCTTCAGATAGATTAGATGTTGACTTAAGTATGACGATCGTGGTTTTCCGCAGAAGTTTCTCACCACTGTATTGTGCTGTGTATTCATCTCCGGCCATTTCATACTCACAGCAAGTTAAAGCAAAAAATAATAGTTTGAATCCTATGTGGCCTTTGGCGTTTGAAGGAGAGAGGGTTGTAATTAGATTTAAGCCAGACTAAAAGGTGCAGAATAGAGGCAGAAGTGTTCCAGGGCCACTGTGCTACTACTCTGTGTTTGAGTCCAGAGGGTGTAATTCAAACCTAACCTGTTTGGTTTGATTCATCTGACCCCTGGAGCATTTACGTCTTTACTTTAGAGCTCAGACCACACCGGATCTTGTAGAAAACAGAGGTCCTGTACTCCTCTGAGTGGGCTGAGCCGTGGTTTGTTTGTAGTGTAACACAATACAGACAAACCGCAGCTTATGTGATGCAGATATGTGTAAAATCAAAAGCTAAAAATGGACAAATTCTTCTTAATTAATCTTTTGATCATAGCAGCCATTTTCCTCATCATATAATAGTACAGGAAATATTATGTCCTTCTTGTGTTTCTAGTATCTACGACAAAGAAAAGCCAGTTGTAACGCGTGCAAATAATGTGTCTGGCGGAAAAAAGTGTGCAAATATAGATAGCTATAATTTGTGCACACAGTAAAGACCTGTGAGTCAAACCCGGTGATGTTAAGATAAGGGCAAAATCAACAGATTGCAACATTAATATTAACATTTGAGTAGCACACAAACGCGCACAAACTCCCATTAGCCACAGACAGGTAGATAAAATTGAAAACATGGTTGAAAATTTAACACACTGAATTTATATCTTGTTTCTGATATATAATTCAAGCCAGTCCACTGAGAAAAGAGGAAATCCAGGTCAAAATGTCTTACATTTGTGGGACTCAGAGCAGACCTTTGTGTTGAACGGTGATCTGTCTGTCAGTCTTGTTCGCACATTCTCACGGGGGCGTACACACAATTGAATGAGTTATCCGAATATAACAAAGTGGCAAAGAGAAGAATAATGTCAAAGGGAATTATGGAGGTATTTTATTTGCTTTTTTAGGAGCTTTCACCTTCTCAGTTCACCACGGTAGCTACTGTAGTAGAGTTTTGTGATGAAAACAGGTGTGTGAGGTTGCAAAACAGGTTTTCATATCATCAACCAAATCAGAATAATATATATTAGATGACATATTGCAGTGGTTGTTAAATAGACTATTATGGCATAAAATACAGCACTATGTAATTGGTTCCTAAGTGCAGTGGCTGCTTTGACACAGTTAGAGAATATTGCCAATGCAGGAATGAGTCTTCAGAGACTCTGCTGAATTTCAGGCCCACGATAATGTCTGGCATTTATTCTACGTAGGAATTAGGTTAATTAAAGTTATGTAGACTTTCATTTATGGCTGATTGTAATAGTGGGTAGAAGGCTTGCTTGTGCATACAGATTCACAAAAACTATGTTGAGAGAAAACGTAGCGTGTACATTTTTGCCTTTGCCATTCTGTGATCTTGCCCTCCTGTTCTGCAGGTACACTGTAGCTGGATTTAATGTAACATATGTGACATATTATAGTTACATGTTAGTTTATTGTAAGTTTCCATAAACTGTTGACAGTCTATGAAACTCAAGCAGGTTGCCAAAAGGATTGTATGTGAGTTTTGCTCAAATTTAGTCTTTCATATTCACAAAGTTTTAGAAATTCAGTCACACACGCTCACACACGTAAAACATTTAAAACTGTAAACACTCCTCTGACAGATACTGTGTCTCTCCCCCTCTCTCACACATACACAGCTAAATGTAGAGTAGGCGTCATCACTGTTGCCCTAAAAGTGTCAAATAACATCTTTATGTCTCCCAAAATCTCAGCTGGGCCCTTTCATGAATTCATGAATGAAATTATTATAACTGCGAAGCCTCAAAATTGGAGTAGTGCTCATTCATAGAATGTTTCTCATGATGAAAGACATTATTAATATATGAATTTAATCTATGTATTAATGACTTTTAGAATGTCTGAGGACATTTAAAAGGAACATTACTGAGTTTTATACATTTTTCTGTCTAATAAAAGATAAAAATTTTGTGTAGCACAGATATACTGTTATAAGATAAGAATGTATTAAACCTCTCTTCCTTGCTGTGCTAATGAGCCCTGCCTCATACTGTTAGAATAACAATTAATTAGATCCCTCTGCCTTCACTCTAGAGCTTTGATTATTCTAGTTGTTTTACTGTGTTTCCCTGAGCAGACCAAGCAGAATACAAGTACTTTTTACTCACAGTAAATATAAACAAATGTCTGAAAAGGTTCTCCATTTGAAGATATTTATTTTACAAATATATTATATATAGATATTTATTTAAAAAAGTAGTCTATATATTCTAACAATCATCTCTCAATGCTGTTTTCCAGGCCTACACATGGCTGCAGAGCGAGATGGGCCCTGAAACCGACCCAGTGGTCATTGTCCGTTTCATTGGCTCCAGCCAGCTCTCCACAGACCTACGCACCCTCCTCCAGAGCATTTGTGAACAGATTGCACTAAACTACCGCTGCCTGATTCACTTTTTGCCTAACAAGATCCAGGAGATGAAGGAGCTGCTGATCAACCTTCTTGGGGAATCTTCATTCCACAGGCCCTTGGTCATTGTCCTGGATGCCCTGGAGCAGCTCTCAGATGCCGATGAAGTTCGCAAGCTGTGGTGGCTCCCCATACACCTGCCTCGGACAGTCCGCATTGTAGTCTCAACGTTGCCCAATAAACATGGCATCCTGCAGAAGCTTCGGCACCTCATCCATGATGAGGGGTATTATGTGGAATTAATCCAGAGGGACCGCAAGGTCTGCAGCCAAACGTTAAAACAGCAGTTGCTGGGGGTGAAGAGAAAGGTCACCTCGGGCCAACAGATCTATGTCAATGAAGCACTTGCCAAGTGTACATTGCCAATGTTTGTCAACCTCATCTACAGAGAAGTAGTTCATTGGAGGTCTCACAAAGATGTGGACGACCGGTCCCTGTGCTCCACAGTGCATGAAAGCATAGAACAGCTCTTCTACTCAGTGGAGAACAAGTTGGGCCAACGATTTGTCTTCAGAGCATTAGGGTATATCACCATGGCCAAGGCTGGGCTAACTGAGGTCGAGCTGGAAGATATTCTGTCCCTTGATAACATAGTTCTTGGTGATGTCATTGTGGCAACTTACCTCAAAAACCCCTTGAGGATCTCCTATGATTTGGTTGCAAGGCTCAAAGAGGAGCTGGATGGTTATCTGGTGGAACGTCAGGTACGTAACGTCACCTTGATGGTTTGGGCCAACAGACACCTGCATCTCATTGCCCAGAAGCTGTATCTTAGCAATGAGGAGGACGTCCATCAAATGCACAGCCTCCTAGCTGAGTACTTCCTGGGGGCATGGTCAGGAGGCAGGAAGAAGATCTTCACTTACGATAACAACCATTTCACTTCCCTAAATATATCGCATCACAAAAACCCCCATCAGCAGCAGTCCCATGAAAAAACATCCTCTGACAAGTACTCATATGACAGGCAGACTCCCGAACAGCCTTGGGTGTTTCAGTGCAACCTTTTGGAGCCTGACATTTTCTTTGTCAACCACAGGAAGATGACAGAGCTGGTGTACCACCTTACCAGGAGTGGGCGCACTGATGACCTCATGTTTGGTGTCATCATGAACTTCAGCTGGCTGTACACAATGATCAAGATTGGCCAGTTTGAAAAGGCTTTAACAGACATTGACCTGGCTTACAGCTACACCCAAGAAAAAGAACTGAAGTTCCTGGCCACCACTCTCCGTAGCATCAAGGTAAAAGTGCTGAAGAACCCAGCATCGCTCTCTGCAGAACTACAGCAAAGGCTTCTGCCAGTTGTCACCTCTCTCCCCAAGCTCAGACACCTCCTGTTGGAGTGTGACAAAGATGGCCCGAAGTACTGCTCCATTGTGCCTCTCCACTCCTCTATGGACGTCACCTACAGTCCAGAGAGGCTTCCTCTGTGCTCTAGCTACATGCAGATTGTGGAGATCTTGCCCACTCTTGCCCCAAACATAGTCCTTGTAGCCCTGGAAGATGGGTCTGTCAGCACCTGGGATGTAGAGAGCAGACAACTTCTAAGACAGATTGACACAGCCAGATCCGTTGTTCTGGGAATCAGGCTAACCACTGATGAAAAGTATCTGGTCGTGGCCACAACCAAAAACACGCTGCTCATCTATGATAATCACAAGTCCTGCCTTTTATCTGAGGTTGAAATCAAGGGGTCCAAGCATGGTGGCGTCACTGGTGGGGTGGCCTTCATCAATGGTTTTACTTTGTCCACCCATCATGCCTTGGCTTGGCTTGAGGCTAGTAAAGACGTCAACGTTATTGACCTACTCTACGGTTGGCCTCTCTACCAGTTCCATTGCTGGTATGAGGTGACTTGTGTCCAGTGCTCTCCAGATGGAATGTATGCCTTCTGTGGCCAGTACCTCAACACTGCATCCATCTTTCATCTGGGAAACGGGGACAAGTTGGCCACTGTGACCTCTGAGTTTTCTGGGGGATTCGTTAAGTCCATTCTAGTTCTGGACACCCTTAACCAAATGGTGATGATTGACAATGAAGGCAGTTTGTCAGTATGGAACACCAAAGAGATCACCAACCCACGGCTAATGGAGGATTATGATTGTAGAGGGGATGATAGTGAAGTGGTAGGCATTGAGCTATCTGAAGACCAGCGCTCCATTCTCATTTGCAAGGCCAGAAGTATCGAGGTTCTGGACACAAAAGTGTGGAAAATGGTAGAGAAGTTCAAAGCCAAACGTACAGAACGTTTTGTGGCTGCTGTTCTCTCCAAGAATGGACAAAGCATTGTGGCCTCCATGGAGAACACCTCCTCCATCTTTGTCTGGAGGAGGGACAGTGGACAGTGCATGGCTAGCCTGATTGAGATCTCAGGGGCTATTGTCAAACTCATTAAATCAGTCCACCACAACCTGCTCCTTTCTGTTGCCAGCAGTGGAGTGCTGTCTGTTTGGGACATTGATATCATCACCGCCATGTCCAACATTGACAAAACAGGCAAGAAGATCCAGACCTTGCAGCTGTCCGGCAGAGAGGATTATGTGTTTACCATGGACGGTTCAGAAGCTGTCCACAAGTGGAACTTCAGCACTGGCTTTATTGAGACAGTCTTTAAGCACGAGGGCATGGTGGAGAACTGTGTCCTAACCTCCTCAGGGGATCTCATGGTGACTTCAGATGACAAGTCCAGTCAGTACATCTGGCAAACCAACACTGGAGAAAACATCTTCCGCATCAATGGACAGAGAATATCACAGCTGCTAATCACCCACAACGACCAGTTTGTGGTGTCCCTCTGTGAGCAGAACGCCTCCAGAGTCTGGAGGCTCGCGACTGGGCACAAAGTGTGCAACATTTTAGTCACCCTGCAGAATGCACTGATCACAACAGCAAACACTTTCCTTGTGGGAACCTCCAAAAACAAACTCCTCGCTGTTAGCCTGTGGTCGGGCAGTGTATCCAAGAAGTTTGTCTGCGATGACGGCATTACCATCGTCAACTTCAAGCTCATTCCTGACTGCCCAGACTGTGTGGTCTTCATCACATCCACAGAGACCGTCTTCATCTGGAGTGTGGCAGATGAGTCGGTTTGCAGGCGGGTCCAGCTGCCAACCAACTTCCTCAAAAATCTAGAGGACTTCCAGATCTCACCCAATGGGAAACTAGGAATAGTCTCCAAAGGTGATGAAAATATTAATGTCCTGGATCTCCACAGCGGGAAACTGAGGCTTGTCCATGCTGCTGGTATAATTTGGCGTCAGAAATTATCAAGAGACGGACGTTATCTAGTGTATGTCTGTTTCCGGAACTGTGATGAAGACGATGATGCTGGCGTCGTGTCCAATCTGATCGTGATGCGCCTTGCTGATGGTAAGAGCATCGGCACATGCTCCCTGTACAAGACGCCCACCTTCCTGTCTCTCTCCCAGCGGGCACTAAACATCATCATTGGCTTCGAGGATGGCAGCATCGGCACATACACAGTAGTGGATCGTGTGGACGCTGCCCTCAAGATAAAGATAGCCACCTCCAACAGCCGACAGATTGTCAACAATGCCTCGCAGAAGGTGCGTCCCAAATGTGGCAACCATTCCTTTAAGACCGTCGCCGACTGCACTTGGAGGGAGTCAACAGAGGTCTTCTCCAGGGACAGCCCTATCAATGTGTCCGACTCTGGTGAAGGTGAGTCGACCACGCCTACAAAAAAGACTGAACTGCTGCAGTGATAGGTGGAGATCAGAGAAGCGGGTGGAGTTAGGACAGGCAGGTGGAGATAGGTGACGGTGTTTGGAATCTCTGGGGTTGCAGTTGATTCTTGTTTACAGCCACGTGATTCAGCTGCAGATGTCAGCCCTCTGGGTAGTTAATGGGCCGACCATTTTAACGCTGCACTCAAATTATGTATTACTTACTTCCAACTTATGATACAGTTTCTCTTTGTTTTACACACGAAGACTGTTAGAAAAATACTATGTTTTTGAAAAGAAGAAAAATGTCAATTCTGTGAGGTATTAGTTTGCCATTATGTGTCCTTTTGCATTTGAAGAACAAAGTTATTATTCAAATGTCTCGGTCAAACATTTTCAAAGCCATTCCAGTGATCTTAGCCACTTTCATTGTACACCTTTATTTACATTGTGCACATTAAGCCATAATGTTGTTAAAAAAAGAAAAAAGAGTATATTTATGTTTGTATCAACATCAGTCGGTACTGTACAAAAAGGAAGAACTATGAACATAATGTACATATCCCTTTTTGGCTGCTGCAATTTGTGCAACTCCTTAAAAATGTTATGTTGTGCTTAATGCAATCAAAGTGAGTGCCTGGAATTTAAAATGTTCTTTATGTGCAGATTACAAGATTTATGAAAATGCAGGGAATTTGTAAACACAGTATACACACAGTTACATAATACTTGCATTGATGTTAAATCTAAACGATCAGTGTACTGAAATCCAGTCAACAACACGAGAGATCGATGGCATTGCTCTTTGTAATGATGGTTGTAGAAATTTCTTGGAACAGTTTACGTAAATTTGATGTGAATTTACCTGCGGTTCCATCAGTTTGTGTGCTGTTTGTTTTAAGGGAAACACCACTATTGAGCATACAGTGTAGCATAGCACCATACACATTCACGCCTTAACCAGTGTACTTGCTTTAGGTTTAGTGGAGTTTGTTCAAATGTTCCAGTAGAAATGGACAGAGTGATTAGCCCAATGTTTCACTGAAACAACTTGGCCATGTGAATATATATAGAGGTTTAGACAGTAGGTGGAAGCACTTTATGAGTGGTTTGTGAGAAATTGTTAGATTTATTATGAAAACATTGTATAAATTGTTTAAAGTGATCTAGAGTTGTCTTAAAATAGGTATTGGATTTGCCTACAAAAACACACAAGGCCATCCAGGTACTTGCAGGCTACAGCTAACAACAGTCTCTCTATATATGCCCGGTATCAATACAAAATGAAAATGCCGTCATCTTTACAGCAGAGACAGGAAATTATAAAAATATACAGGATCAAATAAAGGTCGATTAGATTTTGAGCTTGTGAAATGATGTTTAAAAATCATTCAAAACCTTTGGTTGTATATCAGTTTCTGTAAACCTGTGAAAAAAAATGTTGCATTGAAAATTTAAGATTGTGAATGTGTAGAAAAAAGTGTAGTTGCGGAAAGAAACTGTCAAAATAAAATGTGTGCACAAATTGTATCAATGGTGAAGGTTACACAAAAAAACTATAAAATCAAAGCAGATGAACAGTTTGACACTGAAATTATAGATGAACCCACATTTAAGTTACAAGTGTGAAGTTTGAACCTGCTTTTACAGCCAAACTGTACACAATAAATTTACTTTTTTACATTTATTTGTACTTTCTGCTTCAAATCTGTATTCAGTCTTTGAGTTACCTCACTGTTGCACAAATTTTATTCAGACATTCTTAATTGTTTTCTACAAATACAAATCTTTTCTTACACATTCACAAATTTTATTTCCTCATGCAGAGTTTTGTCACAGGTTCACAAGAGTGAAATAAAAAACAAGTTTTTAAATTCTTATTTCACAAGCTCCAAATCTTTTTGACCCTTACGTGAGCCCATAGACATCTGACTCTGGTAACATCACGACAGGCTGAAATAAAAGCTGTTAAGATCTAGTTTGCTGACAATCCAAATGAAGAGATGAGTTATTTATGAGTTAATCTATGAGGTTGCACCTTGCAGGTACCGTGATCGCTTTTTAAGCATGTCTGTAATAACCCAAAACGCAATTTTGAGCTGTGATGAGACCAGTCATCTGCCAGGCATGATTGAAACCCACACACTTACACTTTGACATATACTTTTTAAGGGCTATTCCATCTTATTGTATGTTTATTAGTTTTGAACTGTTGAGATAATGGCCCTTGGATAATTTCAAAACCGGGTAGCAGCATCAAGCTTTAAAATACATTATTTCCCTACAAGATTTCTAAATTGAAAAAAAAAAAGTATTATATCATGTAATTGCCAAAGTCCCAGTTATAGTTTGTGTTTCATTTTTGTTTTTGAGGCTCGTACTGTAAGTATATTGTTACCAAATTGTTTCAGTGTTCTACTGTGATTATGTTTATGATAGAGAAAATGTGCTATCTTTGCTAAAAAGTTTAAAAAGAGTCCTCTTCTAAAATATATTGGAATGCCAGTTTAAGAGTATATTTGAATGTGTCCATATGGAAGCCAGTAAATGGTATTATTGTATGTTAAGTAACTTGAATGACTTTTAATAACTTACATGTTTGCAACTCATAGTTGACATACTGGTATAATGAATGTTTCTATGGTATTCTTTGTATTGTCAGGACTGACTTACCTGTTTAGAGATTTATATTTTCATAAATGTTGTACTTACATTTTGTTACAGAGTTGTTTAACTGGAATTCAAACAGAAAAGAAACTTATGTCTGAAGCAATATGAAACTAGTGTGTATGCATTGTTTGTATGAAACATTTTAATGTAATAAAATGGTTCACTTTTTGCCTCCACTGCACTGCCTCAGGCTTTTCACTGTATTTAGAGGTTGCAACAAGACATTGTGATCATGTTTCTACTTTTAGATACCAGAGTGTTTTATTTACTTTGATCTGACAGTGACTGATGTGAATAAACTCTCTTCTAATTGGCTACAATTAGCCCAGTCCTGACGTACCAGTAGCTGTGAACTGCAGAGCATCCTGTGAAACAGGTAATTCATGGAGTTTTTTTGTTTTGTTTCCCAGAATCAGAAAACACTGACAGTGCTGACAGCCTCACACACACACACACACACACACACACAGAACAGAGCTGTAAAATGATTTGATAGGCCAGTAATTGCTCGTCTGCGCTTGATGCCGAATGCCAGACAAGCGTGGTGAATATTTCTCCAACACTGGCTGACATTGTCATTATAATTAGGCGGTGCATGTGTGGTGCACCTGTACAGTGCCCTGCGCCAAACACACACACACACACACACACACTCGCACACAAACTTGCAAGACAAACGCATCCAGGATCAAGCTGTGTATCGGCCAATAAAAGCCTGTTGCTTTGGGCTACCATTTTAATTTCCCAGTGGTGTCACTCTAAGCCAATCTGTGTGAGTGTGTGTGTGTGCACGCTGTCTCCACGGCAACATCAGGTCCACAGCGGTGACGGGCTTGGCCACGCCTCTCATTGTAATGATGGTGAGCTCATGTCTGTTGGCTATTGGGGCTGCTTCCAGTCCTTATAACAACAAGGGCTTGACTATCGCTAGCACATTCCACCTGCAGCGCCACACAGGCATATAATTACACCACTTGTTTGTTGAACAGGAGGTCTCCACAGGTCACACAGTGTGTTTCTGTGTGTGTGTCCTACAGTAGGTACAGTATGACATTGCCTCTTATTTACTCAGCCCTAAAATAGCCTCTTCATTGTCAGCTGCATTTACTCTATAAGCCAGGGCCCTCCTTTTGTCATCCTTCTATTTTTTCAACTGTAACCTGTATTTTCCGCAATGGGGAAGCCTATGACTCACCCATATTTCTCTCCCTCCCCCTTCTACTCTCTGGCAGGCCAGATAAACCAGCCACGACTAAATGCTTTAACCTTAGTGGCAGCTGAAAGTAGAAGCAAAACCCTGCACAGTATATAAGCTCAAAAAAATACTCAAAATCCTCTGGTTGTTTGAGTAGCCTGTGTTTGACTAACTAAAAGCCTTTCGCCAAATATGGGGTATTTGCCCGGGGAAATCACACCAATTTTCGGCCGCTCAAAGACAAAGTGCGCATAAAAAAGTGCCATTCCTTGTATGGGAGGAATCCAATCACTATCACACACAACAGCTGAAAGATCACTGCTAATTTCATCCCTTTTATCTTGTTTTCTTCCCCCCACATTTGCCTCAACTCTAGACCCCAGTTTGGAAAGATAACCACCAACAAGCCCTGACCTAATTCCCCTGAAGCATGCTGGGAGGAGAGACACTGATACATGAGGGCTTCCTTCTCCGAGTCTGTCGCTCTATTTTGATTTCAGGTGAGCAGCAGGAAATGGGAGATGTTAGAAGAGCTGTTTGCCCGTGATAGGTTAAAGAGATTAGAGCGTCCTCTCTTGGGTTTTTATATCTGAACACACAGGACAGAGGACATTCAACATGGGGAGGGGTACCGACAAACGTATTATCCTTCACTCACCCATAGACTTAAGTTTTTGTTGGAATTAATTACGACAATCAATTAAAACCCTGTGTATTTGTAGGTACTTTTCTTTCTCTTTTGATTTTAGATAATGAGACTGGCACCAGTCCAGCAACGACTCAGCACAGACCAAAGTCCATGTATTTTTCTGCCGACTGACACGTCACTGCTGAAGCTCAACAATGAGGCTATTCAGCAATGTTTGACGACAAATCAAAGTTATTGCTTTTTGGTATAAAGAGTCTTTAAAATGACAAAGTTGACAAATGTTTAAGATATAGCCTGAGGTCATGCACACCCAAGATAAAGATTCAATTTATTTCTTGTTATTTTAGTAGGAGATAAGGTCAAAACGACAAAGTTAACATTTCCCTGAAATCCCTGAATGATTAGTGCATTCTTGAGCTCGCAAACAGCAGTAGAGAAAGCAATCCAACCACAAGGTGCATTTAGTAGCTGTTCTGGAACTTTCAGTCATATCACATGATCATCCGCAGAGAACAAGAACTGCACCAGGACACAAAAATATAGTAAACCTGTCTGTGATTGGGTCAACTTCTAGTCACTTATCGCATCATCTAATGCACAAACTAAGTTATTTTTTAGGATGTTTTAAAAACACTAGTAAAAACACATTGGTCATTAATTAGTCAATTAGCCTTCAACACTTAACCATTTTTAAATGAGTAGTTTGACATTTTATACATACCACTCTCACATCTGTACGGTGAATATGAAGCTACAGACAGGACACGGTTAGCTTAGCTTAGCATAAACACTGGAAGCAAGGGGGAAACAGCTAGCCTGACTCTGTCCTGCTAGCACCTCTAAAGGTCACTAACTCATTACATCCATTCAGAAAGTGTGAACACAAGTTGTGGTTTAACGGGAGGTTATGTGCCGGACTACTTCTTGGGTGGAGGCAGTGACTTCAGTGGGCTGTTTCCAGTCTTTATGCTAAGCTAAGCTAACTATCTTCTGGCTCTAGCTTCGTATTTTAAGGAATGGTTCGATATTTGGGAAATGTGCTTATTTGCTTTCTGGCAGAGAGTTAGATGAGAAGATCAATACCACTCTCATATTCGTGTGTTAAATATGAAGCTACAGCCAGGAGACGATTAGCTTAGCTTAGCATAAACACTGGAAACAGGGGGAAACAACTAGCCTGTCCAGAGGTGAAAAAACCTGCCTACCATTACTTTTAAAGCTCACTAATTGTACAAAACTGAAGTGTAAAAGCAACAAGTTTTGGTTCTACCGGAGTTTAAGTGTCTTCTTTGAATGTCTTCAGGCTAAGCTAACAGTCTCCTGGCAGATATGAGAGTCCTTTGCATGAAAGTGCATTTCCCAAAATATTTAACTAAACATTTATATTGTCTTTTGTTATAACTCTTTGGCAACTCCTCAGTGTCAAAGCTGAGTAGCTGCTTCTGGTTCTTTCACAGGAGCTTTGTTGCAAAAAGAAAATGTAAAAAAGGAGGAAGCAGCGGAGTGAAGACAGAGATGGAAAGCATTTATGCGGCACCACTGGCCGTATCTTTGAAAACGTCTAGAAGGGCTCTATTTTGCATCTGACATGTCACATTGTTGTCATGTTTTGTGTCTTTGCCAGAATGTTAGCCGCCATCCTGTCAACCGCCGCCAGAGCGGAAAAACAACTCCAGTGTTTTTCAATGATATTCTGAGTATTTTCTTTTCCAGAAAAAGGCCTGAAAATGCTCATACCTTCAAACTCACACATACATGAGTCATGGAAAACTGTTTATACATAAAAACAAGGTAACACATATACACCTGCTGCAGTCAGATAAGTTATTCCTCTTAGTTTACACTTAAAGAAGAATGCCACTTGTTTTTTTAAGAAATAATTAATGTAATTTCAATTATAAAGAACAACCCAGAGCGAGATGAGGCCTAAAGCTACCTTCATATAGTCCTCTTGAACCCATTTAAACCCGTATTTATGTTACAGTTTGTAACATCATCATGAGGCAGCGCTAAATAAATTTCTGTTTCCAACCCCTCCAAGGATGAATTTACTGGCCTGTGCATCTGTAAACACTCAAACCGGTTTTTCAGTCATGTGTCATCCCCAGGGAAGTAATTTGTCTATCAAGTCACACAAAACAGTCCCCTCTCTGCACCGCAAAAAGATAATACATTCCTCCATTTAATTTCCTCTACAGTCTTTTTTTATACATTTTTTCAGTGTAAATGTTGGATCAGACTCACTCATTTATCTCTTATTTTTATTTTCCTTTTCCAGGTTGGAGCCAAGTTTTGTTGAGCGAGCAGCAAGTGTTGAGGGGTGATTCCACACTAATCAGATCCAAGTCATATGATCAAACCTAGTAACTGTGAAGAGGCAGGTCAGGTTAAGCCGAGTCAAGCTAGACACAGGTTGCCAGGTCGAGACAGGAAGTCAGGTATTTTAAAGCCTTGTATGGTGTCAGTTGGTGTACTGTAAATATTAATGTGGGTAAATTATGACCCCAGATGCTAATCATTATTAGGCAGGCATACACCAATATAACTTAAAATCAATTAAGGTGTGCTGCTTCCTGTTCTCATATAACCTTCATTAGTTTGATACTGTATCATGTTTATAGAGTGGTTCCCAACCTTTTTATTTGTGATCTCTTTAAATGAAGTGATCCCTCTTCTCAGGTTATGACTGTATCAGTGTGGACGTGGTTTGTGAGCGGTTCAACTAAAGTCTTATATTTTTTGTCCGTTTTATTTGTCTTTTCTCTCTTTTGTTTTGCTTTTGAGGGCTTTTTTTTAAAGGCCAGAGGCTTTAAGATGTAATAGAATGAAGTATTTCACAAAAATAAACAAAAGTCAGAAAAATAAACATAATTTTGTGTATCAAAATATATATTTTTTCCTGTATTATCCCTTTAATCATCCTGTGACCCTCTGCAGGGTCCCGGCCCACAAGTTGGGAACCACTGTCCTAATATGAATTTACATCATTAAGATTTATGTCTGCCTCAAAAGCTGTATAAAAGGCACAAGTATAGTTAGGATTACATCCCAGTCAGGGGCGTAGGACTGGGGGGGGAAAGGGGACTGAGTATACAGGGCCCTCATGTGAGGAGGGCCCACAAAGATACTACAACAGGGCCCATAGAGAATGCTTATGTACAGGGTCCAGAATTTTGTGCAACGCCGCGGACCCCAATAAACACTGTAATTGTCTATTACATTTTTAGTTTTCTTTTATTTGTTGTGTTTTAACTTCTTTAACCTGTTTTTCTACTTGTAAAGCACTTCATGCACTTTTACTTTATCATAACAACTAAGTAAGGACAGTTTAATAAACTCTAAATGTAGTTTATGTGAGTTTTATTTTGAAAGAAGCGACAGGAAGCAGTTGTGTTGCGCTGTGTAGCTTGACAGTGGTCCTCCAGTGTCCCGGGCTAACTAACCAGCACACGGCTGTTCAAACAGGAGACATGGGACTGTGGAGTCACCGAGGGGGGGGGGACTCTTCTCAGCGATCAACCACAACAACTCAAACCGAAGGAAGGAAGCCATATCCCGCTGAAGATGTTCAATGGAGCCGCTACTTTTTCACCTGTATTTCTAATTTCCACTCAGTAAAGGACCGGAAGTGAAACAACTTAAATGACAACTGAAGTTATCCGTGCTTTTTTGATACCTAGGGCAAAGTGCCACACCTTCGCTTAGCGCAACAGGTAGGTGGAAACAACACCTGGTTACTTTTCTTCGCTTATATTAAATAAAATACTGTTTTAAATGAACTTTAAAGTGCATGAAAGGTGTCGCTGAAGCGTTATTAAACCTTTGCTAACGCAGCCTCGACGGTTGGTCACAGCGACAGGTGAACGTTGAGCGGTAATGTCAGCCATATGGAGAAAAACAAGCTCAATAACTTCATGATATGACACAAAATAACCTGTTTATTAGAATAATTCATGTTTGTGAATGTTAATGAAAATATAAAAGTACGATAGGAGCGTTGTAAGTGCTTGAGTAGCAGTTTTTACACTGTTAATGGAGATGTGAGTGCACCTGTTGCACATAAAGGTACAGGCTGTTAACACTGACTATAAACATATTAATACATATATATAATATCTGTAGGCAGGCAGGGCCGTCAACACTTTCAAAGACATTGTGTTCAAAAAACAACAAAAAAAAGGCAAGTTAAGGTTTCTAATTTTCATGTTTTATTTATTTATTTAAGTGTTTCAGTACTTTATGTTAATTTTATTTGTCTAAATAGGTCTAAATACTACCTGGTGGAGAAACACTGAGTTTTTAAATGTTTTTGTTGGCCTGCAGATAGTGAAATGTGAAAATATTGAGTCTCAAAACTCTATAAAATACCCACCATAATTCTTCCAAATGATTTTTTTCATTTATTGATTAATTTTGTTATCAATACATTTTCTTTATCCCCAAAAAATATCAGTTAATTCATTGTTATGTCTGTAAAGTATCAGAAAACTGTGAAAAATGGCCATCATGATATCCCAGAGCCACATGTTGTCCCACTAACACTCCAGAAACCCAAAGATATTCAGTTTACAATCAAATAAAACAGAAAAAAGAAACAAATCCTCATATTTATGAAGCTGTTACCAGCAAATGTTTGGGATTTTGTTAAAAAAGTGACGTAAACGATCAGAACATCAGTCTATTAATCGATTAGCAAAGAATTATTTGGCAAATTGTTTCAGCTCAACTGGAATGTAAATTTAATTTTAGGCTGTTAAAGAACCTCAAATTCCCGTCATTAATACTACTGTAGTGTGCATGTGTGTAAAAACCAGACTGTAAACTGCACCTCACTGTGTCTCAGTGTGTCACACACAGTCCTGTAAATGTGACACACTGTGTGGGAGCCAAGCTGAAAATTTCCATCACACCCTGAACACAGCGCACATGGGCAGGTGAAGTTAATGAGTGAATGGAGGGCTGTTATTGGGGACATTTGTTCTTTGTTGGGATGGAGTGGGGAGGAGGAGGAGGAGGAGGAGGTGGTGGAGGAGGAGTGGTCTTGAACCAGTTAACCAGAACTCATGTACATGGCCTTGGGCTTTGTTTGCACATCCAGCACGCAGCCTCGCTGAACCCTGGGTCACTTAAAACGCCGTACAAACTTTATGTCTGAGCCCAAACCTGTCAGGTCTGTCATGTTAACAGCCGTGTACGAGCAGCTGTCGTACATCAACGTGTCTCTTAAAACTCCATGATGGTTTTCTGACCTGTGCTTTACCTCCAGGCTGGTCAGATTTACAACATCATGACAGTTGATTTACACAGGATGCTAACCTGTGGTTTGCTAAACCCATTTTCTTGCCTTTAGTGGCAGACTCCACCCGGCAGTGGCAACTTATTAGACAAAACAAGCCATTAAAAGTGTATGCAAATAGTATTTGCCGAAGGTCTAGTTTGCTTTGCAGCAGGGCTGCTCCTGCAGGATGACTCGGTCTGAAACAGGATATAAACATGAGGACGGAGCTCAGTGCTGTTGTTGACATTATGGTCTGGAAAATAGATTGTACAGATAGTGTTGTTTTTTTTAAAGTAAAGGAAGTGTTGTTGTGCAACAGCAGGGAAACCAAAACCCATTAAAAAATATATAGTTTTAACTGACAGAGGAGTGTAAATTAAAAGAGGACGGAATAATCCTGAGTAAAACAAAAAGGCTTTAATATTGCATGACTGACACCAATGCATTATATACTGCATACTGTATGTATGTTAATATACTCAGGACTGATGACGCCTTTCTTTCTTGTTTGCATTTGTTGAGGCACCTGACTCCAGAGAGCACCTTTGTTTCTGTGGATTTTTAACACTCTTTGTTTACAAAGCAAAGACACACAGTTTTTGACTTGTAAATTAGTCAGTTGTTGACAAAAAATTGACAATTTTTAAACATTGTAGATGATTAATAATCATAATCCTTTCTCAAGTAATGTTTTCTAGTCCCAATTTCACAAATATGAAGGGTTGCTTGCTTGTCTCTGTTATAAAATTCATCATAAAATGAGTCTTTGGGGTTTTTTGGCTGTAGCTCATATGAACTAATTTGAAGATGACACACTGTGCTGTTGTAACTTCTGACGAACATGAGTCATAACTTTTGATGATGAATCGACAGGATGACTGAAACGATTAGTCAATCTACATTTTTGACAATCAATATCATCGTTTCAGTCATTTATCAAGAAAAAATGCCAAACTATGTGTGGCCTCAGCTGTTCAAAAGTGAGGATTTGCTGCTGTTTTTCTGCTTTATATGATTATAAATTAAATATTTTGGTTGGTATTTTGGTTTCAGACTGTTGGTCAAACAAAACAAGAGATTTTTTTCACATCTTATAGACTAAGCATTTAACCGATTATTGGGAAAAAATAATAAATGGATTAATCTGCTGTATAATGGAAATAATCTTTAGTTGCAGTCTTAAAATAGAATAATCACCAATGAAACTAATACCAGAGAAGTTTGTCCACCTTTTCTGATGAATTGATTAAGCAGATGATTAATCAGCAACTATTTTGATAATGAATTTATTGTTACAGTTGTTTAATCAAGCAAAAATGGCAAATATCCTCTGGTTCCAGCATCTCAGATGTGCTGCTTTTCTGTATTATATATTATTTTAAGTCGAATATCTTTGGATTTTGGATTGTTGGTCCGACAAAACAAGAAATTCAAAGACATTAACATTTGTCATAATAGATAGATTAAAAATGAAAACAATCGTTAGTTGCAGCTAAAATCAGATTTTTAATACCTGTAATTATTAGAGGTATCAAACCTGGGAAAGATATATAAAAGATATCATTCCTTAAAAACAAAAACAAAACAGAGTTTTGTTTACATTATGGTTGTTTAAATGTTAAAGATCAACTTGAAGAGGTGGTTTACCCTCCTTTTTGTTGACCACTGCATCACTGGCTCTATATATTTAAAAGTGCACTCTTATTCGGCGCTTCGTAGGCTTGTTTACTTGCTAAAGTGCGATTGGGAGCTCCTGGGTCAGGAGGATCCACGGGAGCCAAACAGCAGCAGGTCTGTTTGCGGTGTGGGAGCGAGGAGGGGAGTGCTATTGATAAGTGTGGGCTGCTGGGTAATAGAGAGGAGACAGGACTTGTTTTCATCACACTGCTGCCCAAGGCCGTCTGAAAAGGATGTTTGGACATCATATTATTACACACAGAAACAGACACGAACACACACACAAAGCTTCATGATATATATATATATATATAAATATATTTATATATACATATTTCAGACACTTCTGATTGGGCCAGCTGATCAATAGCACGTCACTTGATTGATCTTTACGCCATCTAGTTTAAATAAAAAATCATCAGTTGCATGTGTAAGCAGAAATGTGAAGCTGTGTAAAAACCTGCTGTAGATTGTTCCTTAACGAGGGTTGACTTAATATAAATTGGTCGCCCTGACTACTCACCATGGATACACTCGCCTGATCACACCTGGCTTATTCAAATCATCTCGACTCAAGGTCAGCCCGTCAAGCACGCGCATCAAACACTCAAATCAGAAGTCGGGGAGTCTTCTTGTTGTCCTTTGTGTGAGCTGTAATTGAAAAAGTTGCACAATAACGACGTCACCCAGATGAACAGCTCAAGCTCCTTTATGGAAAGTGTGATCAGGTGTGGAAGGTTATCTCATCTACTGTACATGCAGGCTATTAAAAGCTGGATAAAGCAGTGGGTGAGACAGTTTTTCTATTTATTATTTTTTTTGTCACCACACCGTCTTTAAAATCGTGTATTGACATTTCAGCTGGATTTTAAAAGCCTCGGAGCTGATAAGAGGCCTAAACTGACCACCTTATCGAATGCTGCAGTTCTCCTGCAGCAGAGAAATGCAGAGGGTACACCGGCTGCTGATGACCACGAGGAAATCTTGTCAACAATTTCTTTGTTTTTAGTTTTACTCCACTCCACGAGCACATATGAGATAAAAGCAGCTGCTTTGGTTGTAGATCAGGCGTCACTGAGCACCCCGAGGACATAAAGATATAGCACAAAAACAAGGCAGCATGTTGAGATTAAATGAAGGACTATCTTGTTTGTAATGACATGATTAATTGATGAGTCTCATTTAACCTTCTTAAATGTGTGAAAGCATGTTTAGCGGCTCATAGCTTGGGAAATAAAGTCTTGGTAAATATTGAGGGTAGAGATTCATTGTAGACCTCGGGGAAACATATTTGTGTTTTTTTATGCTCTTGCTTAGCTATTCCCAGAGCTTTCAACCATATCCCCGGTTCCTCTTGAGATACGGTTGAAAGCTCCAGGAATAGCAAAGTAAGACAACTTTATTTGCATAGCACCTATCAAACGCAGAGGCAATTCAAAGTGCTTTACATAAGAACAGCATTCAAAAACACAATAAAAAGGGAAATTAATCGATTAAAATGCAATAACATTTAATTTAAAATTAAATTAAAGACCAGAAATACAGTTACAGAGCAGGAAAAAAATTCAATAAAGGAAATTAAAGTGCAGTAGAGAAATTAATTAACCAAGTAAGTGCTTTCAAAATATTGATAAATGTTGTTGGTGGAAGTAGCACCAGTGTATTGGCCACTCTGGAAGGTAATTCAGCATTTCATACAGATTGTTATCTATATGGATGCCACATTAAAGGCCTTTTCGGGCTTGTATTGATCACTGATTTAATGTCATTTGAACTGGCTGATGCAAAATGTCACTTTTTTCCTCCATGCCATGTTGTTCTTCTCAAAATATGTCATTAGGGCTGATGCTGATTAGTTTGATTCATCGATTATTCATTCGGTCAATAAAATGTCAAAATCCCAGAGCAAGGTAACATAATCAAATTGCTTGTTTTCTCTGACCAGCAGTCAAAAAATATACCAAATATTCACAATTAAGAAGCTATAAACAGTATGTTGTTTTTTTAAGTTGCTGATTAATTTTCTGTTGATTGACATATTGATTGATCGAACAAGCATTTCTGCTTTTGCTTACAGGCTGCGTAGCAAAAGCAGTACGTTAACAGAGCAGCTTCAGTCTTCTGTGTGTTTCTACACAGGATGCATTCAGGCACACTTCTGAGTGTAAGTCACCTGCATCTTTGACAGCACTGGAGGCCAACACACATCACCTCTGCGTAAAGTGGAAGAAAATAGACTTAAGGCGTAAAAATGCTCTAAAACGAAAGCTATAGCACAGTCTGTGTAGACAGCTGCCATTTAAATAGGAGCATATCTGATGTTCATGAGACGGACAACTTAAAAAATGCACTGAAACGCCTCCTGTGTAGACAAGCTGTGACACTTTTCCTTACAATGTAGACGTACAAAACTATGATACATCCAAAAAATAATCCTAAAAAAAGCCAAAGTTTTTTCTTAGAAAATAACGTGGACCACAGTGGTGGATCAGTCAGGGGCTGCAACTAGCAATGATTTTCATTAATGATTCATCTGCAGATTATTTTCTCCATTCATAGACTAATGTTTTGTCTTTAAAATGTCAGAAAATAGCCTGTTACAATTCCCCAGATCCCACTGTGATGTCTTTAAATAACAAAACACAGAGCTATTCAGTTTACAGTGATATAAAACAGAAGAAAGGAGCAGATTCTCACATTTGAGAAGCTGGACCCAGTGAGTATTTGGCACTTTTGCCTGGTAAATGACTTAATAATTATAATGAACATCAAAATTGTTGCAGATTGATTTTCTTTTGTTAGCCTAATTGATTAATCTTGTCTTGATTGGTCTTTGAAAGCACCGCATGAGTATCTTTACTTTGTTTTACTTAAGCTTCAAATTTGTAGTCATAGTGGTGAAGAGTTTCTTAATATTTAATACCTGATCGATCAGATCATCTCAATAGTCTTGTGAGTGAAGATAGGTATTGCCAGAAGGTTGGCAACATTAGGGGAAATAATATGTGATATGTGTAAGCAGAGGACTGGGAATAAGAGTTTGTTCAATTATAGGATTTGCTATAGAATAACCTGAAATTTGTTGAAAACTGGGTCAAACATGCCCACCAGTTTCCCTTGTAGCATACCAGACGTGCACATCCATTGTAGCGATGCAAACTCCTGCCATTTTTCTGTCTATGTCGTCTCAGCAGCGCATGATTTGACAGTTCAAATTTCAAGAAAGCAGATGTGACGAAACAAACTGTAGATGAAGAAAAAGATAAAGAAACAATAAACAAAACCCACAGACAGTCAGATGGACGTCAGACCAGTTAGCCCACTTTTCCATCACCACACCCCTCCCATGTCACTCACATGAACACGATCTCCCTTCACACACACACCAAACACCAACACACACACTTTAACCGGCCCAGAGTAGGTGTCAAGATATAAATTATGACTTTATAATGTAACGCACAGCTTACATAAGCCGACCTTTTCACAGATCTATCAGGTGACCGAGCTATGTTGCAGGGTCTTGCCTGTGAAAGACTCGGCTCCTTTGTTGAAAAGTTCACTAGAGACCCTCCAGAGAAATATTCATATCTGCACCTCAGGCAACAACTCTCCGAATGTGCATTCAATTACCGTCAGTAGATAAGAGAAAAGGGATTTTTGTGATGTATTAGCAAGCCTCTAATGTTATTCAAGCTCTCTGTTTTTGTCTCTAAACCTCGGCTACCTGTATTTAGTTTTATAGTGTTGGTATGTGCAGTGTTTAGACCAGCAACTCAAACCCACAGCTACACAGAAATGGTTGTGGATAGATTTCAATCGTCCAAGGGTACAACAAAAACAGCTGGTATCAGATATGCGACACGGAGGGAAGACTATCTCAAGGAGGCAACTCTGTGTTTTTGTGTTTTGGAGGCGGAATGAGAGGCTGGAGATCAAATCACTACAGTAACTATCACAGTTTTACACACCGATTTATTTGTATTTTTCCACTTTAAAGGTGACTTGTTGTTTTCTTGTAAACAAACAAAAGTCATGTTTACATTCAGTGTTTCTCACCAAAACAATCTGTCCTTTTGTTTACATCCATGTTTACCAGCATGCAGTCTTCTTCTTTACTGCCTTTGTTGGCGTATTGCTGCGTTTCTTGGCACGTTACCGCCACCTGTAGATCAGTGGAATAGTGTGAAACCCCTAAAAACATTTCTGAATACCTCCAGTGATCAAAACCTCCACAGGGTACCTTTAAGTTTGTGATTTTGATTAAGATTTAGGTAGTCCAGATGGGGTTTGGTTCTGATACTCCGTTCCATTTTGGATCCAGTTCCCTGTTGGCTAAATACCTGGTTTGTTATAGCAATAGTTATTTATAGCTTTCTTGCCAAGAGTTAGACGAGAAGATTGATACCACTCTCATATCTGTTCATTAAATATGCAGCCAGGAGTTAGCTTAGTTTAGCTTAACACAAAGACTGGAAACAGGGGGAAACAGCTAGCCTAGCTCTGTCCACAGCTCACACATTAGCACGTTGTATCTTATTTGTTTAATCTGTACAAAAACGTGTAAAAACAACACGTTATGGGTTATGTGCCAGACTATGTCTTGTGCTGGGTGTAGTGACTTCCTGGTCTTGTTGTCTCTGTGAGTTGTTTCCAGACAAATCTCAGAAAAAGTGAACAAATGCTGGCAAATTTATTGAGCGTTTTATGTAATATGACGGTTGCTTTTCTGATTTATATGACAAACTTCATAGGCCGCGTTTTATAATCACCTGACACCAATTAATCCCATAAAATGGGATTTTTTGCTGTTGTTTAGTTCTTGTTTTCTTGTTTTTTTTTGTGTCTGTACTCAACCAAAGATCATTTGTGCGAGAGTACTGTGTGTTTACATAGTTCGACAAGAAATCATGTACTGTAGCTGATCGTGTTGCATCAGTTTCAGAAGAATCTCCCAGTTTAATCATGAATGTATATATTTAATCATATCAACTTCATAATTCTACATTGTAGCTACAGCATTTAAATAGAATAGCTTGTGAAAAAATAGGTTTAAACGTAAGTAGGCTCTACTATTTGTCAGATACATTAAATGAACATTTTATATCTTATTTTCAGGTTGTGTCTACAGGTTGTGAACATTAATTCAGTTGCCACTCAGTTCTGAAGTGTTTCTGCCTTCTCAGTCAAGAGCTGATTACATATCTCACAGTTTCCCACAGTATATAATAGCGGAGGAGCCCCACCTCGCCTAAAGTAAAGAGTGCTTCCCGTAACGTCTGAAGATATTCTTACATTCTTATGAAATCTACTGAGCTCATTGAGCTTTAGCAAACCATAAAGCAAAAGCTACGTGTTATATGAGTGAGATGCTTTCGTAAACTGTCCAGAAACTACATTAAACACAAACAAACCACCAATTTCTGGGAGAAAACTCTGGATCTCAATTGAATCTTTGCATTTTGGTTTTTTATAACTTTAGTTCCTTGAAAGTTAAACCTAATTAAGATTTGATAAGGGATTTGAAAGGATTCAGATTAGCTAAAATGTTACAGAACCCCAACCCTAATTCCTTCGTCTATCTGTGTAAGAAAAGCAGTTATGATCCGGTCTTTAAAAAATGATTTAGCTGATCAACCAAGTAGTTAAGGTGCCCACCATCCTTTAAAACAAGACATACATTTGTTTTTTCCTTTTCGAATGTTGTCCTCATTTCAAAGACTGTGACTCCTGTTTTCAAACAAAACTCTTTAAAGGTAAAATCAATTTCAACTGGACTCTTTCCGGAGGAAGAATTATTTTAAGCCTTATCTTTCCAGATGAAATTTTTCCACCCGCAGCAATCTTTCAAAAAACGGCTCTGACTGCCACTTCCACGGGTATCCCCTGGATTTCAATCCAGCCCACATTTAGGGGACACTCCACAGCAATCTCACTTTTATTGCACCTGTTTCTCCAAGATGAAATGTTTCAATTTCCTCTGAGGAAAACTCAGAAAGCGAAAAAAAAATGGGAGCTGGGCCAAGCTGCCAGCGCTGAAATATATCTCCCCTTCAGTAATCGTCCTACGATCTTCCCTATCATAAAAAACAGGAGCAATATATGATATATTGAACGGCACAGGGAGCAGATAAAGCCCTGTTATTGCCAGCCAACAATGGCCAATATATGAATGAATGATAGTCATTTGATGCACAGATTGAATCCTTGATCTCATTATGACTTTGGATAGTCTCCAGGGGAACAACATGATTGGTCAGTTGGATGTTCTGATGTGAATCTGAGTCAGCTGCTGTTGGTTACTGTAAAGCCAGCGGTAGGCTTTAGAGGCCGAGAGAAAATCCTCATTACTGACGGGTTTGCATGGCCCTCAGTTTCTCATGAATCCTCTGATATGCTTTAATACTTGCAGGTATATTCTGCCTTCTTTAACCTTCGTATGTTAAACTTTAGCCATTACTCTGTGACATAATGTGTAGTGTGCCTTCATGGATGTAGCTCAATTGAAGCAACAACTCTGCTACTTTTTACACAGCAACAGAATATGCAGTGGTGGAAGATTTAGAAGTAAAAAAATTAAATTAAATTACAGTTATACTAGAGTAAAAGTACTGAGGTATTAGCAGCAACATGTACTTAAAGTATCATGAGTAAAAATACTCACTGTGCTGAATGTGTTAGCAGCATTAGGTTGTAATTGACTGAGGTGAAGCTATTTTTAACTACTTTACAAACTGTCATAGTATTTTAATCCATAACACTGCATCATATTTTGTATGCTGGTATAATGTTTTGGATCAAGTATCTACAGTAGTCAAATAAATGTAGTTGAATAAATATATACAGTATTTCTCTCTTAGTTTTAGTGGATTAGAAACATAAAAATTGTATTAAAAAGTACCTCAAAATGGGTGTTGAGATGACGCATGTTATTCCCCTCGCCTCATTTCCTGTCATCTCTCTACTGTCGACTAATAAAGGCATAAAATCCCCCCAAAAATAATTATTTTAAAAAATGCATTGGAAAATTGTACCGGGTTTCTGGTCTGGTTTGTGCACTTTGTTGAACGAGAGCTGAAATGATTTGGTTGATTATTTGAAAAACTAATAATCAGAAACTATTTTGATAATCGAATAATCAATCAAAAAACACCACAGATTCTAAATTGTGAGTATTTGCTGCTTCTCTTTGTGTTGTGTGATAATACGCTGAATATCTTTAGATTATGACTGTTTGTCAGGCAAAGCAAGCAATTTAAAGACGTCATCTTGGGATTTATGAAATTATTATTCTCTATTTTTGACATTTTGTAGACGAAACAATCAATTCATCAAGAGAATAAGATTAATCAGTAATGAAATACTGAAATAAAGATAAACCATAGCTTCAGGTCTCTGGTCAGATGCAGGTCCAGGCTGGGTTCAGATCTCAGTTTTAGGCCCCTACAGAACTCTGAAATGGGGCTCCGAGGGTGTTCACTGCACCAGCATGCAGTTTACTTGTTTTTCCACTCCTCTCTGTGTATCTAGAGCTATTTACTCTGCAAACAGTGTGGCAAAGATGACAGCTGAAAGTAGACACACATCAGCCTGTTGTGTTACTCATGTTTGTCTTGTCATTTTCTTTAAGCAGAGTTCTTGGGAGTTGTCTTTTAATGTCACGTATCGGTACAGTGACGTAACTAGCTCGTTACTCATGGGCCCTCGTTGCTTGGAGGAGCGTTGTTAGCTGCTCGGGCTAAGATGGCACTGTGTCATCACCGCCCTGCAGGACCAGTTCCCCTCTGACTGTGAGCCGTTTCTGCTGACCAGCAGCAGAATGGTTAGCCCGAGGCAGGTAACACTACAATCACATTGTCAGTCAACCCACAGCCGGTTTTTGCCTTGCAAATTAGCAACCCAACGCCATGCCTCTGCAAACCAGCTTTTTCCGACCCAGTCAGCCAACCATTAGTCGGCCTGTCTGATGGTGTGTCCTCACTTGATATTAGAAGTTAACCAAAACACACAACAAAATGCTCTTTACATGTAACAATATAATAATAATGACAGAAATCTGGTGGCAAGAAATAAAAACATCTGGAATTTGTAGAATTTTAAACATTTAATTGAACCCATTTCTATGTATTAAGATTTGTTTACCATATGTGACATAAAATACTGATGTTAAACTTGAATGTTTGCTGTACAGAAAGTTAAAAAGTATTGTGTGAGTAAGTAGGTACAGCCTGTTATGAACTTGCACCAGCATTATTGTCTCTAATGTATGCAGTGAATTTGTTTGACAGACTCATGTAAGCTGAAAAATGAGAGTATTTTACATACAAAAAGAGTTAACTATCCATCGCATCGCTGCCACAAATTAACTGCTTCACTGCCATGTCCAGTTTTATTGAACACAACCTTGCTTTCCAGCTTTTCCAAAGCTGACACATGTGAGGGAAAGTCATGAGATTGACTTCAGGGGTAAATATTGTTGAAAAGGTCATGTGGTGCCATCTTCTCTTTGACGCTTGTTGGTTTATTCTTATTTATTTGTAGTGGTCTTAACAGTGTGATTAATGAAAACCTTTTGTGTTATCAGCCAGATATGAAATACTAAATACCAAAAAACTCGACTTGAAAGAAGAAATAACAAATGCATAATGCTCACACTTATGTGTTGTATGTAGAACAAATAGTTTCTTTGCAGATTTTTTTCTTTCTTCTCACCATATTACGTGTAATGTATCCACTGTATGGGAACTATGAGACTAGAGCTGAAACGATTAGTTGATTAATCTATTAGTTGAATGACGATACACTTCTGATAATCAATTAACCAATTAAGTTTAAGCTAAAATGCCAAAAAGTCACAGGTTCCAGCCTCTCAAATGTGATTATTTGTGGGTTTTCTTTGTCTGCTATGAGAGTAAATTTAATATTTTGGGGGTTTTGAATTGTTGGTTGGACAAAATAAGTGATCTGAAGCCATTACTGTGGACTCTGTGGAAAGTTAGGGTTAATGTTAGATCTAACGATGAATTAAATGAATGATTAACGATTAAAAATGACATATGAAACCATAATTATAGATGGCCATCTACATGACCGTGCTACATGACCACCACATACTGGTAAAGTGTTAGATTTGTGCAGCTACTTCTGCACAGCTACAGTTTTGCTTTTTAAATAAAAGACGTAACAAGTAACTCAAGTCAATGTAATCTAATGCATTAGTTTCTTAAGGGATAGGTAAACAAGGTGTGGTTCAACATATAACAGCAGTCTGGGTGCAGGTAAAATTAGGTCATATAGCAGCTGGAAACCCACCTCAGTTAAAATCAACTGACAAACATGAGCTTAAACCTGCACTAATTGATTTTTTGGCCACAAGCTGTAAACACAACATTGATATATTGTCACCAGTTGCTTATTTACACGTCCAGCAGACACAGAGAAACATTAGCATTCATTTGAAGTTGTGTTTCTGGCCACCTGATGAATGTAAGTCCAATATTCGCTCTCTTTTAGCTCTGTTTTTGGTCTCCTGAGGGAAATAATATGTTCACCAGCTAGTCACTAACTTTGTCTGTCTGCCGTTAAGTGCTGGGCAGGTAGCGTATCGTAGGTTTATCAGAGCCTTTTCACTGAAAACAGCTGCCTGCTGCTGGAAAGGACTGTAATGTGAACCGTGAGAGTGAACCAAAACAGTAAAGTAGTGGGCCAGAGAACCAAAACAAAGAGCTGAAAGATGCTAAAATGCTCTGAGGAGCTGAGGAGACACTGCAGAGTCAGTTCATATTAATCTGTGGGTTTGCGACTCCTTTCACAATTGCACTTAATAATTTGATAAATTGTTCATATAAAAATATTGATTAGTGCACTTTTAAGTATGAAGTTGGTTGGTTAAAGATAAAGTTAGCAACCTCCAGGCACCATTTACAGGCAGCCAGGAATATCTAGTTTTATCTGTGTATGATGTAGAAAATAGTTCAGTAATTAAATTCTAATCAAAAATCTGTCTATAACTTTCGTCTTACTGCAATTTTATGAAGAAAAATATGGAGTGAGTTGTTTAACTTGAAGTAAGTTTTTGCCCCCCTGCCACAACACTTACTAATCCATGTACTCTCAGTGTTTTTATCTGTAGTGAAAACATGGTGCCGGGAAGAACTAAATGTATTCATACTCATAATTAATTCATAACAATTCAGTCAGAAACAGTCATGTCAAAGGGTTTAGGACCATTTATTGCAACAAATATGCAGTTGTATTTGGCAGAGGAGGCTCTGAACGCGAGAACGCTCCCCAAACGAGCCCAAGCAGCCTGCAAGACTCCGAGGCAAGCACATTAAAACACCCCCAAGGGTATAGAGAGCAGGAAGCAGCAGACACATATCACTGAGGTACGGAATATACATAATGCACAAGGCAGGGAATGCCACCATGAAACAAGAAAACAGGAGGAGGAGGAAGCTGGTGGCAGCGGAGGGAGGAATCAGCATGAGCGATCAGAGGATTGAGAGTTGGAGCTTGTCAGATGATTATTGACCTGCTTGAATGTGACTAGTAATTGTAAAAGTCAGCCGATAGTGCTGGGACTAATACAACACTCCATTAATGTGATAGTTCCCGATGCCCACTGGGAAATTACCTCCTCTCTTGCCCCCCTCCTGGAAGATAAGGGACAGTTCAGCTGGGTGGGTGCTTCCAGTGCAGCAGTGTGTGAAACAGGGTCCTCTATTTAAAGTGCAGCCTGTCGGGCCTCTCTGCTGCTCTGAATTGCACTTGGCGTGGTGCACCCACTTGGCTTTTGTGGCTGTAAATGTGTTGGAGGTCCCAGTGCAGATGGATGTGTGGTGGGGATTGTTTCAGCCAGGTTACAGTCAAGCCCACCTCAAATCACAGATCGTTTTCTATGAAGAAGAATGGAGGGCACTGAAAGACAAGAGGATGCTACTCCAGCTGACTTTGTCTGCATCCTCAGTGACTACACCCACCTCTGCACTCTTTTTATGTCGTGGCGCTCAGCAGCAGACCTGTAAGGGGGTAATTAGACGCCTTGGGATAGCCAAGTCATGCTTTGCTGCTGTTGCACAAATAAAACAGCCTTTCATGTAAAAAANNAAAAAAAGTGTGCATTTTTCATACCAATTCCCCAAGCAAAGCCCACTTGGACCTCTTAGCTCGTTCCCTCCAGGACTTTGTACACATAGACTTTACATCATAGTTGCCCGGCTTTACTGCATCTTGAATATTTGCAGGACTAATGGATACAAATAGGTGAAGAAAACTACTGATTACAGGAGCTATGGGGCATTCTTTTTGGCTGGAGATATCCTATACTTTTCTTATTGTCAACAAATCCCACAAAAAGACCAAAATCATCCAACTAACAAGTGTTACCTGTGTTGCCAAAGCCTGATGTATCTTATTCCTCTGTGCTGTAGAGCTCCATTGTCATCCAAAACAATCAAACAAACAAAAACATATCAAGCCACACAGATGCACTGGGTGACATGTTCTTCACATTAAGAGAACAAAGCAGAGCGCAAAATCTGTAAACTTGAACTGTGTTGTAGGGCTGCAACTAGCGATCATTTTCTCGATTAATGGATTAGTTGTTTGGTCCATAAAATGTCAGAAAATGGTGAAAAATGTTGATCACTGTTCCCAAAGCACCAAGGTGACATCCTCAAATGTCTTGTTTTGTCCACGACCCAAAGATATGCAGTTTACTGTCATAGAGGACTAAAGAAACCAGAAAATATTCACATTTGAGAAGCTGAAATCAGAGAATTTGGACACTTTTTCTTAAAAAATGACTCAAAATGATTAATCGATTATAAAATAGTTGGTGATTAATTTAATAGTTGACAACTAATCAATGAATTGACTAATCGTTGCAGCTCTACTGTGTTGCTGAATCAGATATGCAGACCTCAGAGCAGTAGGCCCGATTTAGATTGGCATTCAACAGTTGAGCATTGAGTGCAAAGTTAAAAATAAATGTCCACGAACAATAGTCCTGTTCTTCAAACCACAGAAAAACGTGCTAAAATTGCTGCCAGCAATAGATATTTCTTCCCTAGAATAAAAATGTCATTTTATGATTAATTATCAGCAGTTCTGTTAAAAGGTCCAACTTTATTTAGTGTGTGGCGAAAACAGAAATATATTCCTGTGAAGTAATGATTTTAAAATCATAGAAAAACCTCCAACCCAACATCCTGCTGTTCTAAATGCTCACTAGAGCACCAAATGTTTATTAGTCCGCAGCTGAAAATAGTCCCTTGTTTGAGTGACATTTGGTAAAAACTACAGTACCCAGTTGTTTGGAGGAATTACTTAGCCTTTTTTAAAAGTGAAGCCACATTTGTTTTAAAGATTTACATCCTCTATAGGAACAAATAGGCTTTGGTTGGGAAGTCATAAAATCTACAGAGAACGACTGTTCGAAAAATGTAGAATAATGCCAGACTTATCTTTTTTATGAAATCTAGTTTCTTACTCACTTTTATTTGAAACATCATGAGACGAAGCTGCACCCAAAACTTCTGTTCAAAGTTTCAACTAAAGGTAAAGGAAAGGCCCACAGGGTCAAAGAGTTAAGGTTAGGAATAGAAACCATTTTGTCTCGTGGGCACACATCCTTCCTTTTATTCCACAAAGAGACACTGTGTCCTCTACCTTTGTCGCTCTCTCTTTCTCCTTCGCTTGCAGACAAACCCATTCAAGACTCAGTGATTAATTATTTACCCAGGCAATGAAATGCCAAAGCCTAGAGAAACACACCACCAGGAGAGAAAAGGTCACTCCCATCCTGCACGTAGATACACACTCACACACACACAACAGTGATGGATGGCAATAACATCTTTATCGGTGCTTCAGGCAGACAGAGTTTTCATCCTCATGTCCAAACGCCGTCGAGACCAAGGGCAAAGCAAAAACTTGACTGATGAGGTGAAATCTTCAAGAGAGCCTCCGAAAAAGCCCTCATTTAAAAACCACTCACATGTCAGAGGTGGTGAACTGTCCGATCAATAGTCTCAGACTCAGTCAAAGTGTGTGTGATCGTACAGACCAGTGTGTGTGGCGCTAACTCTCACCTGTCCTTCATGAGCGAGCTCAGACACTGATGGGAAACCGCTGAAAATGATAGGTGCATGTTTTCAAAGAAGTTTTGTTCGATGTTGTCTGTGCTGCTTAGTCGAAGGGTGTTTGTGTGATTAAAGTTTAATTGCTCTCTTAATGTCTCTCCACAGCTCCACGACACAGCTGGCCAAATGGGGTGCCAATGCTGCAGGATGATAAAAAGGTGAGAAGTGTGTCTGACTCTGCAGTCATTACCTCTCTCTTTGTTTGTTTGTTCCGTCTTACACGATCCCTCTGGTGAATATTGTCAGGACACACTCTTTCAGGGATTTAAGGGGATGTTATTAAACTACACAGTCCTCTGGTGGTATCAAGCCAGTTTTGGTTTTATGCTTCAGATGTTATGTTTTGAGATATATGGAATTTCATTTGTTGACTCAAAATATTGAAAAATTATAAATAAATTATACTAAAAAGATCAGCAGCAACATCACTTTCCAGAAACACAGTCAACTGTTTTCATTGATTTTCATTCTACTGAAGAAATAGTAAATAAGTGATATATTCTTCTGTAATTTGGGTGAATGACCCTTTAACAGTCTGAACACTTCACTGTAGGGCTACAGCTAATAATTATTGTCATTATCCTTCTTTTTTTCTGTCTGTAAAATGTCAGAAGATGAGTACAAATGCCGAACAAAAGTCAATTTTATTTATAAAGCCCAAAGTCATAAATCACACATTTGCCTCAAAGGGTTTCCAATCTGTACAGCATCTGACACCCTCCATCATTAGACCCTCGATTCGGATAACTCGCCCCAAAAAAAGGGAACAGGGAACAAAAGGAAAAGTTTCTCGCCTTGTGCAGCCACACTCATTAAATATGTTGCTTTTACTGTGTGAAACTACTCTTTTTCTTGAAGGTTAATGTATTATTTGGTAAAAGGGTATTAATTTTTTACAATGTTATTGGAGGTGGTGTTTATTTCAGGCGATGTGGCCGACCTACACGATAAAACACTGCGGGGAAACCCTTGTACGAGGTGGAATATCCACAAATTTTTACTAAAGATTAATAGCGTCTTGAGAGGATGGGTGAATGAAAAAATAAAAACAGGATAAAAATGAAACCACTGGTTCAGTTTGTTCACATTAACACAAAATACAGTTTAGCAGCAAGAAACAAAGAATCTTCTGCACTCTTTAAGCTTTGTGTTGTTTTACTTTGTGTATTTTGTATTGTTTGATTTGTTTAGTTTTTGTTTAGTTTTTTTATCTAATACCATCAATTGTAATTTGTCAAATACTTAGTTTTTGCAGGTATTTTGCCATAAACCAAATTCCCATCAGCCTCAGCTGACTTTGTGTGTAGTGCTAATTAGCAAATGTTAGCATGCTAACATGCTAAACTAAGATGGTGAACATGGTAAACAATATAACTGCTTATTGTCATTGTGAGCATGTTCTGTGCCTGCGTACAGCCTCACAGAGCTGCTAGCATGGCTGTGGACTCTTAGTTCTTAGTTTTGTTGCTGAAAAAAAGCTATTAAATTGTTAAAAAAAAAGTGCTTTCTGTCAGTCAACTATCATTCTGATTAATTAACTAATATTTTAAGCACTAATTCTTTGTTAGCTGCTCTGGCTTGGAGCATAAAGTGTTTGAAAGTAGCATAACTGTGTGGTTGATTTGTCTGTCAGTACTCTTTTGGATACGTCACAATATTTGTTTGCCTTATCAGTTACCTTAAACCTCTGAACATGTGTGTAAAAACTCCAGTCCACCTCCTCAGTAGCAACCTCTCATTGTGGATTTCCTGATCTGCAGGTCCACAGTGCCAATTCAAATGTCTCCTTGCCCACATAATGATTTCTTGTCTTGTTTCATGCAGATAGTGAGAGGTCCATTTATAATATGTCTGCGCTCTCAGCCTCACGTGGGCTCTTTGTACAAACTGGGAGTCAATATGCCAATAGCCATCACCCTTGGTTACTGTATTTCTTTGCAGGACTGTCTATTCATTAAAAGCCTACAAGGCATCGTTGTCAGGGCTCGACATGGCTGTGCTTTTTGAGGTGAACGGGGAGACAGAACAGGGCCGGGAAACGAGATTTTGATTGCAGATTAATGAAAGGGCACGCTGTGATTCGCATACCAGAGTCGTAATCCTCCTCCACACTTTTTTTTTTTTCTTTCCCATGTCAAAGACGCACATGTGAATGCTTGTGACACGCTCACACATACCTCCCTAATTGTCTGGAGTGTCACATTTCTGGGCTTAGTGGTGTTTGGGGTTTGGCAGGGTGGGCGTGTAGGTTACTGGGTCAACAGCACGGCTTCAGTTTCAGCAGGCTGACACTCACACATTCCCAACAGCACAGGGACTTTATTTTGAAATCTGGTAAAAAATTGACTTAAAGATATGAATCTGTGCGAAAATCAGATTTTTATTGTTTTCTTACTTATTTAAAAGGACTCTTGGAGAAAGCTAAAATTACCTTCTGATCATGTCCCAATCTTTCTTCTTACTTTGAAGCATTTTGTGAGCTGTCTGTGTCACAAAACTGAATCATTTACTTTAAATTTCAGCGATCAGCATTCATGTGCAGCAGGAAATTCAAGAATGTTCCAGGTATAGTTAATTGAAAATCCATAAAAAAACAAAAACAATGAGACTTAGGGGTGTAGTATGCGCTAAATTAACTATTTCGTACAAAATGTGTCATTTGAACACATCTAGCTAATACAGAGGTCCCATTCAAATATGGAGCATTTTAACAAAAGTAGGCTATACCACAAAATTACAATTATTCTTATGTTATATATATATATATATATATATATATATATATACATACATACATACATACATACATAACACTCATAGTTACTTTACAGTTTTTTTGCTTTGCCACTCCAAAGTGGAAATTTCCATTCACTTAAACGAGGACAATGTGCCTCGCATTAAGAAGACTAGGATATTAGGATGTTCATCACAAGTCTAATGGTGTTGGTGGCATAAAATCCATAGGCAGTACTGCACCCTGCATTATATTTTAAACCAATATAATCAGCTTAAATCTGTGTAGCACAAGAAGTGAGCTGGTGTTGTGCTCACATACTGCAGGTGTGGCTAATCGTCGTATTAGCTTGAAAACGACGAAGGAATCTTTCCTATAACTTAATCGCTATTTGACTTGACCTGACGCGGTGAACAGCGTCTTGTCTGGTGCACCATCGAAATGAAAACACATGCAAACGATGGCTTCTCCAAAGTATGGAGGAGCTTCCTAAAAAAAACCTCTTTAACATAAACCCAAAACAGAAAGGGAATCCCAACAGAGAGAGAGGGAAGCAGGAACTCCCCAGAATCAGCTGCGACGACTCGCATGCAAAAATACTGTTTTGGTATTAAAATCCAAGCTTAAGACCGGGGAGCTGCTGCTTCTCTCTGTCTGTGTAACCACATAAAGACTCACACACTCCTTACACAGACATAAAACTAGTCTTTTTTATTCAGTGTACCCAAAAATGTCACATTTTGTCCTTCTTTTGTGTCTGCTTTGTGTCTATCCACTTCACCAAAAAACAAAAACAGAAAATCGCAGCAACAAGTTTGAAGATAGCTCGGAGATAGAAAGGGCAGCCTCCTGTCGTTGATGAAAATAGTTTCATTTTCTCACACAGCTTTTGTCCAACTTTATGAATCATTGGTCTATTTTTTTTTATATATTTATATAACACCTTGTGTGTGTCTGGCTTCTCTGAAAGCGATTCTCGAATTTCACCTTGGCAGCCGGGACACAGCGGCGGCGCTGCCCAGGAGTGAGAGAGATGGAAAACATTCATTTTCTCAGCTCTCCACTGTGAAGGGAGACAGAGGGAAGGATGCAGGGTGAGAGAGAGGTGCTTAAGTCAGAGAGGGTGAGCATGTGTGTGCGTGTGTTAGCTATAAATGTGTAGGCGGGGGATGTTTCTGTGTGTCTGCTTACCAGGACAGGAGGGTGGTAAAAAAAGCTGTTGTTGAATCAATCAATACATGTGAAAGTTATCTTCTTCATTCTCAGGTTCTTGCGAAGCACATGAATAATGAACAGTGTGAAGTAAAAGCCAAAAGAGGGTGAGATAAAAACAGAGCATAGAAAACAAGAGTGAAGAGGACAACTTGAGAACGAAGAAGGAGGAGGAGGAGGAGGAGGAGGTGGTGGGAGTGAGGCGATAGATGGAAAAAGCTCGAGGGAAGGCGCTCAAATGAAGGAGAAGTCAAGTGCAAAGGGATAGTAGATTAGTGAGCTGCGACTACATTACAGTGACGCTGAAAGAGAGACGAGGAGGAGGTTTGTGTGGAGGCACCTGGAGAGGCGCGAGATGGAGGCAGCTCTGCTGGGGTTATGAGGCTCGCAGGGTGGAGGAGAAAACAAATGAAAGGAACAAGAGATGGGTGATAAAAAACACGAGGCTCTCGCAGCAGGTGATGTCTGACAGCCTGTTACACTGTCCGCAAAATAAAGCCCCCCTGCCAACACTCCTAATACCTGTCGGGGTGTGTCTGTGTGATCTTGTGCTTATACCCTTGTAAGAAAATCCTCCAAAATGTGGTATCAGGCAGTCATTGCAGCCTACAAGGGGCTATTTAAGGTGTCTAAATGAGCATTAATTAGTCTCAGACCTTTATCGACCTCCACCATCCTACGAGGAATTGGGACAACATCGACAAATCTCTGAGAGCGTACGGCTGCTCTGTAATTTACCCGATGGAGGACTCGTTTCTCAGCAGAGGAGCGAGCAGACGAGAGCAGGGATTCAACAGAAACACCTAATGAAGGAGCGAACAAGAAATACATCCCATCAATGCTAAATAATGTAGCAGCGATTGAGAATGGAAACTTATTATGCTGGTTGCAGGTGAAAGTGGCCCTTGTCACTCATCTTAATGAGCTCATTATTTTCTGTTTTTCTTTAACAAAACGAAAAACAAAATGTGAATTCATTTGTGTTTATTATCTTTTTTTTTCTTACTTAGACTCTGGAACATAATCAGCTGCCCATTTGTTTTTTGTCTCAATCTTTTCCCTTCAGTTTCTATTACTGAATGTATTTTCTGACCTGTGTGTATATATATTTATATATACACTCACTTCCCACTTCATTAGGTACACCTTGCTAGTACCAGGTTGGACCACCTTTTGCCTTCAGAGCTGCCTTAATTCTTGGTGGCATAGATTCAACAAGGTGCCTGAAACATTCCTCAGAGATTTTGGTCCATATTGACATGATAACATCACGTAGTTGCCGCAGATATGTCGGCTGCACATCCATGATGCGAATCTCCTGTTCCACCACATCCCAGAGGTGCTCATGGTCAGCAACAATACTGTCACAGGTAGGCTGTGACGTTTAAACGATGCTCAATTGGTACTGAGGGGCCCAAAGTGTGCCAAGAGAATATCACCCACACCATTACACCACCACCACCAGTCTGAACTGTTGAGACAAGGCAGGATGGATCCATGCTTTCTTGTTGTTTATGCCACCATCTGAATGTCACAGCAGAAAGACTCATCAGACCAGGCAACGTTTTTCCAGTCTTCTCTTGTCCAGTTTTGGTGAGCCCGTGCCCACTGTAGCCTCAGTTTCCTGTTCTTACCTGACAGGAGTGGGGTGGTCTTCTGCTGCTGTAGCCCATCTGCTTCAAGGTTCGACGTGTTGTGCGCTCAGAGATGCTCTTCTGCAGACCTCGGTTGTAAGGAGTGGTTATCTGAGTTACTGTTGCCTTTCTATCAGCTGGTCTTTCTCCTTTGACATCTGCCATCAACAAGGCATTTTTACCCAGAGAACTGCCGCTCACTGGATATTTTTCTCTTTTTCGGACCATTCTCTGTAAACCCTAGAGATGGTTGTGCATGATCAGCAGTTTCTGAAATACTCAAACCAGTCCGTCTGGCACCAACAACCATGCCACGTTCAAAGTCACTTAAATCACCTTTCTTCCCCATTCTGGTGCTGGTTTGAACTTCAGCAGATCGTCTTCACCATGTCTACATGCTTAAATGCATTGAGTTGCTGCCTCGTGATTGGCTGATTAGATATTTGCGTTGACAAACAGTTGAACAGGTGTACCTAGTGAAGTAGCAAGTGAGTATATATATATATATATATATATATATATATATATAAATAAAACAACAACAAAACAACAACTATGGGCCTAAGGGATAATCTAGTATCATTAGCTTCCTCCATAGAAAAAAATAGCGACGTGGCTATCATCTTTCACTTTGGGCAGTATGCTAACTATGCTAGCATGAGTAGTCTCCTTTAAAACTGTTAATTGTGGAAAATGTGCTTCTTTGCTTTGTTTCCGAGGGTTGGCTAGATTAGAAGATTGATGTATGGAGCTAGAGCCAGGAGACAGTTAGCTTAGCTTAGTTTAAAAGCTGGAAGCAGGAGGAAACAGCTAGCCTGGCTCTCTCCAAAGTTCATAAATACGCCCACCAACACATCTAAGACTCACTAATTCACACACTGTACCTTGTTGTATCCAGACTCGCTGTTTCTCACTGCTTCCAGTCTTTAAGCTATGCTAGGCTAACTGCCTCTTGGCTGCAGCTCCAATGTTTTATCATATTTGAATGTTAATATTGCAGCTTTAAGGTCAGAATAAGAGCAAGTGTAATCAGGGAAGGCTCTGAGATGCAGCCTGTAGTAATACAAACATCTTGTGTTTGTGTGCGTCGTGCATCAGCCTCTGTTTCATCCCCTTCACTTGCATGTCTTTTTTCCCTGTGGTTTCCTCTGCTCCGTGCAAGTCAGCAACACAAACAAAACAACATCTGAGAGCAGAAGTCAGTATTTTACTATTTGAACCAGAGTTGTAGAGAGAGAAGAGTGCAGTCAGAGGCCCGTGTACACCCCCCTGTCCTCTCCTTTCCCCTCCTTCCAACAACAGTCTGCATAATATATCTGACATTCACATGAGTAGTGCAAACATTACCGCAGATGCAGCCTGTGTAAACATCAAGTGCATGCACGTCTTAGACGTAACAGTGGCATTTAGAAAGTGTACGATATGTGATGGTGCTTTCATCGATTTTCACGGGAATATCTGGCTCCTGGAGCCCAGTCAGACGGACAGAAATAGTCCTCTCTGTCTGTCGCCACACTAATCCAGGAAATCAAATAGTGAAGTCAAGTGTAACTCGGGACTCTTTTGGAATTTAAATAGATATTGCAAATTCATCTTTCATTGTTTCTGCCTCTGTAGCAGTTTTGATTTAAAGTCACATTTGTGTTGAATTATAGTTGCTGACATATTTCAGTCTGGACCAGAGTGGTGGACCGTCCAACAACGATACAATTAGAGAAAACCATACATATTTGGCATTTTTCCTTGATAAATGACTTAAAAGACGAATCAATTATCCAACTTATTGACAACTTGACTATCTGATTAGTTATGGTTTCAGCACTAGAAGTAACACCCGCTCCGTCTGTCTTTCTCACAGCTACATCTACGACCCCTCTGTGGCAGTGGATGGGAGGAAGACTGACTCTGCAAGCAGCTCGCTCTACCAGCCCCATCACCTCTCAGGTGGGGCCCCCGGCAGCGACCCGCTCGGCGGCCACAACAAGCAGAAGCAGGGCTTCCACAACCTGGGCTACAGCAAGTCCAACGACAGCACGCTGAAACTAGAGGTGGACAACAACCACGTCAACCACAGGCTGCACGCCGCACCCTCTGCTAAGGAGGTGCACAGGCAGGGGAGCACACCACCTGCAGAGGTGTACATCATCCAGCCAGAAGCTCTGGCGCTGAGATGGGGGATGCAGGAAAAAGGCCCGAGCCAGGTCCCCGTTTACCCCAACATACAGGAGTACGAGAACCAAACGAGTTACGGCGAGAGGGGACACCATGCGACAAGGAACGGGTGGGACAGTTCCATCACCGAGTGCGTGACTGGCAGCGAAAGCCTGTCAGACGAGACAGACGAGGGCGTGGTAGAGACGCCCGAGTACCCGTGCGACACGGGGGACGAGGGTAGCGTCCTGTCGGTGGACATCCACACCAGCACCACCAGCCTGTCCTCAGCCGACACCAGGGACGAGCTCAGACTGCCAAAGACTCCGGACGTTTCCACCGTGGAGAGCGGGATCTCGGTGATGAAGAGCGAGGACGAGGACGAGGAGGTGCAGAGCGTTACAGACTCGATGGTGGCGGAGGCTCTTGCTGCTTTGGAGGCCGCCACCGCCGGGGAGGACTGTGAGTGACGGACCTCTGCACTTTCTTTCACTCATCAAACTTCCAACACGGGCCTGAACGCGACTCGTTCGCGACAGCGTTCAAAACCACCATGAAACTTTGCTCTGAATAACCTCTTGTGTTTTTATCAAAGAACATGGAAGGAATGAAGGAAAACTGTGTTTACAAAAACAAAAAGTACAGATTTATTTTTGAACTCAAAGTCTGGGATATTTTTTTTATTTTGGTCACACTGACAGAGGAAAATATCTGCCTTGTGAAGGAGGCAACTTGTCTAATGCTGCGAGGTTTGCATAAAGCCACAAATGAAAAGACATCAGTGTGTCGACTGTGAATATCACCTGCAGCCATATTAGCCCTTTTGAATTTGTGTATTTAACACTCCGTGTAACAGTCTGTATAAGCCTGTACATGCTCACTCACTGCTTTGCCATGTCCATACTGCCCTTGTACAGGCACAACATGTTGCTTTTATCACATTTTTGCCTCATTTTGGAGCATAGTTATGCTAATTGCTAGCATAGACTCCTTTGTGAACACACAGTCCTTGCCATAGCTCGCTGTCTCTTCAGGAATCTCACCCTCGTTTCACCGAGCAGGCGAAAGACAAAAAAGGTCACCGCATATATTTTTTTTTATTTTTTTTATACGCTACCGATGTTTTTGTCTCTATTTTGTCTTCTCTTGTTATTTATAATATCTTCACTCGCATCGTTGTTGATTTATTGTGAGAAGAAACCGGACGTTGCTAAAGTCTGGAGCCGAAGAGGGAGGACGAGGATGAGCGGTCCTTATTTATAGCTTATTGTGTTCATCATTGATTTCATCACAATAAAACAGAATGTATCTACTTAATTAGTTTACATACTGTTCATACATCACACACATGTACACTGACTTCTCACTGTTTTTTTGTCTATTAATAATCTAATTTAATATCAGAAGATCTATGCACATTTGAAATCTTGAGCAGGTTACCAAAGGATAAAATAGAAAATAGCCACCTGCACATTTCACTGATACCACTTCAGTTTCTGCTGTTTTTCAACCTTAGCTGAACTTTGAGCTTAACGAGACCAGATAAGGTCAAATCACTGGTGAATAAACCACAAAGGGGCCATCAATTCACCCTGCTAGCTCTGTTTTTTTCTACTTTATAGGTCAGGCTTCGTGTTTCTAGTCTGGCCTGTGACATTAGTTCAATCCGCAGCTCGCTCATGTGCCTAATAACGAACTAATTGAGGCTGGACGGTGCAGAGGAAATTACAGATATGGCTTTTTTGAAGAGTGTGTTAATGCTAAATAAGCTGTTTTGATCGATGAAGCTCTGATTTTGTTTAACTGCGACTCCCGTTTTCTCTCATTGTTTGCCTGCCAAATCATTTCGACTTATTATATTTGTATTGTCAAATAAAGGACTTTACTTTAAAACATGTAAACTGTGAGGTACTCGTGTGTATTTATTCTGATGTGGCTTTCAGAATAGATTTTAGGGTTTTACAGGAAAAACTGTTTCTGAGTTAGTTAGCTAACGTTAACCCTGGAGGGGGACGCACTACCTGAGTGCTGTTTGAAACGTTTAATATGTTGAAAGACTTTAATTTAGTTTTTCAGTTTTTGGAGACCTGAGTATGAGCTTTGATGTTGCTGTACTTGTCTTTGGGACTAATCTGCGAATCTCCAGAGAGTTTATTTGTTAGTATAGTAAGCTAACGGTTAGCTAGCTCACTACCGTGCTAGGCCTGGTCACACCGGAAAGTGATACAGCAGAATGAATCCTCGCATCTTTGTGAAATATAGTTGGTTAACTGGTGCCACGCCATTGGTCCGACATCCCATTAGTGCGACGGCCCAACAGCCGGAACCTTGACGCGGACATCCTTTGTTTTGAGTACATTGTGTGCAGGATTTAAGTATTTCGGGTGCCTGTTTTACTATTTCGTTCGCACATTTACTAAATTGTGCACACGATGTGGTAAAACGAGTGCACAAAGTAGAAAAAAAAATATGATGTGACCACTTAGGGGCTCGGCAAAATAACGCTAACGGGACAGTACGTAATAAAGTGGATGGTGCCACACAACTAATAAGCTACAATAGTTTCCTCCATTTTGGACACTCCGGCTCTCCGTCCCCTCAAAGGTTAGCTGTCAAGATGGCTTGCTATTGGTCAACGCCGCAAATTAGCGCAGTTCACTAAAGTTGAACTTGACAAGACAAATGCAAGCGGATTGACTTCATCCCGTGAGCGAATTATCGATTCAATTGGAATTTGTGAAATTTCGCCGTTTTTAAAATGCTTTAAACTGTTTTTTGGTTCAGTTGTTATAAATTCTTGTTCTTCTTCCTAACGCCGTATTACCTGTGTGTCATTTGCTGTTGAGTCAAAGCTAGGAGAGATTGGCCCGTACACGACATTAGATCTTAGTTCACTGTTCATTTTCAGCTTGTCTTCCATATAAACTGTGGTCAGTCTTTAAAATGTCAAAAATCAAATGGACCTTCTTAGAGATTCTGCGGGACATCAAATGCTTGTTTACGAGTGCCTCCTCCTCCCTCCCTCTTCATAAATGTGTACGCTCGCTGAGGGACTTTGGTGTTTAAACCTCGCCATCGCAGCAGTTAGAGCCTCAGTGGGCGGCGTCCAGGGCCCCGGGGCCTCGGCTAATGAACACCTCAGGGCTTTTTGCTTGAGCCAGGAAGACGCACACGGAGCGCCTTGGAAACTTCCACAACAGCAGTGGCTGAAAGAAAATCCTGATCGGCTGACTGACTTTAGGCTCCTCACGGCAGGAGAGGCTGTTAGTGTGTCTCTCTCAGAGCAGGAGGTGGAGCAGAGCCCTGACGACACCAGAATAGCCTTTTCTTTGGATGTTTATCTATTCATCTCACCCACCCCCTTCTATCTGTCTTCATCCCTCTTGCTCTTCGCTGTAATTGCTCGCCATGCCTCTCTCAATTATAGTGCTCTTTTTAAGCCTGAAACTCTGTAGTTCAGACTTCAGTCATGGCAGGGTTTTAATTTAATTATTTATAAAGAAATGTTTTCTGAGCAGGCTTTGGTCAAATAGCTCTTTTTTTACCTGCAAAACTGATTATTACAAATATTTTTACCCTTTTTCACTAAATCTCCTCATATGTACTGCACAGTGTTTAGTTTCAAACGTCACAACGATACCACATGAAACTGGAGACAATTTCATGTCACAGAACAGTATAGGATACCAGCCTGCAGGCCGAGCCAAGGCCTGCGTGCGTGAATACATCCACAGTTTAGCTGAAGGTTTGATCCAAAATGACTCGGGGTGAGTGAACAAGAAGGTACAGTATGTGTCTCTCTCAAGGGGGCTGTTGTGTTTTCATTTTTATTTTCTCCCATGACGGACAAGATAACTTATGGATACAGAAGGTGGCTGTTCAGTCAGCAGGGGAGATCACAAGCTGGAGAACAAACGAGCTTGTTCTTCTTCTTCCAAAAGAGCAAAACCACATTGAAAACATGTCATTTTATCTACAATAGGGCTTACAGTCTTACCACTTAACTCTGACGTTTTTAGGAATCAAATCACACAATCTGGTAACTCTGGTTTCTGCTCCAAAAACTGGTGAAAAACTAAAAATTAGCTTTTTCTTTATGAAGTTCTGAATGTCAGTGTTAAGAAAGAAGTCACACCTGCACCAAAGAGTGTGTGTGTGTGTGTGTGTGAGAGAGATAGTGTGGCTGTCTCACAAAATGAGAAAAGAACATTTCCATATATCTGTGGAGCGTGATGACAACAGGATCTGCTGTGTAGTTCCTGCTTAATCAAACCAGTGACTCATCTTTTCATCAATGCGCCGTTTCTCTGCGAAACAACAGAGCTGAGCTCGGCTTGTGCGTCACCAGATTACTTTGATCCTTTCAATCGGTTCAAGGATACACAGAAAGGTAGATTATGTATAGATAGATAAATCATAGCTGGGGCTTTATTTAGGAACAAATATAAACGAAGTTTGAAATTAAGTGTTGGGATAAGCATTAAACTCGACATGTGATAAATAAAAAACTACAGATCCATGTTGGTTTGCAACTTCTTCAAATAAGAGTCCCTATTTTAAGCAAAGCATTTGCATATTGTTTGTCAGGTGAAAATCCTCCATCTCCCAAATGGGAGTTTTATGCACCTAACCGATGGGGGAAACATGATCCTTCAACTTATTTGAAAGTATTCAAATCATGAGTAAATCACACAGTGTCCCTGTACGAAAGCTGGAAATGAAGAGCTAAATCTTCTGTCACGATTAGCTCCAGATCCATGTTGGCCTGCAGCTTCTTCAAAGTAAAATTCCCTTGTAGTAAATCATGAGCTTAAAATACAGGTTCTGCATGCTGTTTGTTCATTAGTATAGGTTTATGAGGTCTTGTCAGATGGAAACCTTGTACCTCCACAATGATAACTCTTCAGGAGCTAAGAAAGCCAGCCTTGTTTTGGCTACATGAAAATGCATTTTTGGCTTTATCTGAAGGGCAGTGAGAGACTTTTATGAGCCTATATGGGTCTAAATAAATGGTACCAACCAAGGAAGAAGTACTGAAATGACAAGGCATTCTTCTGACAACAGATCTCATGAAAAGACCAAAAACAAAAATGTACTACTTGTAATGTAATACTTTCTGTGGCACTCAGCCCCAAGCTCATTTTCACACACCTTAAGAGGCCACCACACTCACTACTCAAAGCTGAGGTGCAAGGACACCAAAAACATCACATCTTGAAAAATAAAGTGTTTTGTCACTTCGGTCCACTGCAGATGTTTAATCAAAAAGCAGAGCTTTCAGTCTTCAGACCTTCATCAAGGCAAATGTTTGACAAAGGGGACTCTCGGGGCTTATAATGACGTCAGATAGAGCACACCTGTGATTTATCATGCAAGTACACCTGGGAAATGTAGTTCACACATGTAGCTCCCAAAGGCATGAAAGTAAAAATACATCAACACAGAAAGCAGTCAACAAATCAGAAGAATAGAAATACATGAGAAGTAGTCATCCTCAGTTTTTGTGATATATCTGTGGAGCTTCCTATGTATTTGAACCTTGAGAACTACAACAATGAACTACATTTCCCATGTACACTTGCATGAACAAGCACAGCTCTATTTGATGTCATTATCATTCCCTTTTGGCAAACACTTGCCCTGATGAACATCTTGAAGGCCAACACCTTGACTCGTGGCTTTTTGATTAAATACCTGGATTGGATCAAAGTATCCAGAGCCTTGCGTATTAAAGATTTGATGTTTTTAGTCTTCTTAGCGTTGTGCTCAAAAAACTATTACAAACACATAAATGAGCCACACTGTTAGGCATCATGTTACTTCAATGTCCATTGTAGTTTATTTTGACTCAATTCCACATACAGTCTTGCTGCCTTAAATATGGACTACTGCACCAAATGTGTATTGATCCGTAGCTGAAAATAGTCCCCAACAAATGGACTATTGACTCCTCCTTGAGTAACATTTGCTAAAACATACAATGTCCAGCTGTTATAGGAAATGACTGAGCCTTTTTCAAAAATCAGACGACTGTAAATATCTGCGAAGCTTCCTTGAGAACTTCAGTTTTAAAGTATATGTGCATTTTATGTCATTGTAAGTTCACAGATTGTCCTCCCTTTTATCCTTTCAACTTATCTGAAAGCATGGAAATCACAAAAAGGGACATGAAGGTTTCATTAGACAGAAATATGTTGATAATTTGTGTGAGAGAGACAAAAAACAGAGTGAATAAACCCTGACATGCTTGTATGAAAGCAGGAAATGGGCCTTTCTATTGATTATCTTGTTTTCCATTATAGAAGTTACCTCCCAGTATCCTCCACTGTTACTCTTTACTGTTGCTGTCACCCCAGTGACTCACAGTAATCAATTCACCTCACCCCGCCTCGAGATAACAGCACAAAAGTAGTTTTGCAACAAGCTAATTTGTGCCACGACCTGCTGTGCGTTGAATGTAGATGGAGGCAAATAAAGAGCACTTGTGTGTCAGATTCCTTCATGTTGTTTTTATTAGGTCCATTAGGCAGTCCCCGAGGTGTGTGCGCTCGCTTAACATGTTTGTTTTTCTCAAGGCTTTGTTGGCGTTAATGATGTCACCCTTAATTGTGGCGCGCACACACTTCCTCGTCTCAGAGGAATAAGTGGGACTGTATTTAAAGAGGAAATATCCAGCTAAAACAGGATTATTCTACAGATTCTGGGTTGTTAACTTGCATTAAACACAAATCTGAAGCTAGAAACATACGATAAGTGCCACAAAGACTCCAAACAAACTGGGATTTTATCTAAATTTATTTCCTGGTTTCCTTCTGTTCACACTACACAGGCTGGATTTCAGGGTCAGCAACCTGCTGGCCTTTTAATGTTTGTTGATTTTACCTCCAACTGTCCTGAAAACTCATTAATCAGACATTAAATGGTAACTTTAACCTTTAAAATGTCTGAGAAAGAGCCAAAAACAGTTGTCCGTGTTTTGGAATTTAGAAGACATCCCTGGAAAGTTTCACTCTGGTTAAATATTAAATTCCTTACCGGGAATTCGATTATTTTCTTACAGCGTTAAAGTTTTCTGTCTAGCAGTGAAAGCTAACATAACATAAGTAGAGGAGACTCATGTCAGCAAACTAGCTCAATAATGTTAGTTAAACAGAAACCCAAATGCTTGCTAACATTAGCTAAAAATAGGCACCATGCTGTCAGCTACTGGTCATACCAGACCAAGTGAGGCTGTTGCAGCAAAACCATTGAGTGTATTGAACTGAGCGAGGGTGAGTTTTATTTCTAATGAGTTCAACTTTTCATTTAAGAGAGAAAGAATGTCCTGTTTGTACTTTCAGAAGTCAGATGGTGCTGCTTTAACTCTGGTTAAGATACTGTGTAAGCCATTTCCCAGTCACTGCTGCCCACTGGAACCACACTGTTTGAGTTACAGGAAGGTGGGCAGTGAGCCATTTCAGAAGGTCACCGCGTCTACGGCCCTGATGTAGTTCAAAGGTGTTAAACATTGACTAGACTTCCTCCCTCTGGTCCCAAATGTTTCCCCCTAA
>NTHP01000093.1:312409-333851 GCA_003416845.1 Oplegnathus fasciatus | reverse complement strand
CTCTCTCTCTCTCTCTCTCTCTCTCTCTGCGGCGCTCAGTCCTCGTCCTGTCCTTGTTTCAGTCCTGACAATAGTGCTACTATAATGCATGAAGTTGGTGGTTTGCAGGTCGGGTTGGGTTCTGATGATTGATCAACGCATATTTTTGCGGGTCAGCGGTGCGGATTGGCTCTCAGACCGGGTGCGGGTATTAAAAAACCTTAACTGACGCATCACTATTAAGGGTTGTACGAGCGTGTTTGGGGTTTGGCGGATAGGAGCCAGTGGACCAAACCACTGTGAGGCATATGAGGGGGGGAGACAGTCTTTCAAAACTTAAAAACACACTGTTTTGCATTTATAATTAGCACAAGTGCTTTCTGTTCATATTATTATATTATTTAAAATTATACAGTTATGTTTACAATGATATATTGAGGGGGACAACTCATGTTTTTCACAAAACAGGGGATGGGGATGGGGTCCTGAGACCCTTTCAGTTTAGTCTGTGTTTGTCATTAAATACGTTGGACACGTACCTTCATTCTTCATGATGTAGTGGACAATCTGTCCGACTGTGTCATTGTTTTCACTGAGGGTGTCATTCAGGTCTGGATGATAAGACAAAAACAAATACTTGCATTAGTAAGTGTGTAATACAGTACAACAGTAAAACAGGTAAAGCAAACTATATAGCCTAAAATGGGTTTTCAAAGTCTGAGACTGTGGGCCTCCCCTCAGACAAAGCTTGGAAAAAGGCGCCCCCTCACCCTCTCTTAGTTTACTTGCTTAGTTTCGCTCAATTGCTGGATGCCTGTGGAATCATGATTATGTTATTTGATCCCATAGACACTCAACAATTGAGCCAAGATAGCCAAATATGGTTGTCTTCAGACTATACCACACACATAAAAAAGGTCTGTCCTAAGGCATTTATTAGTTTCTGTGGCATTTATTAGTGGGAAAAAACAGTAAAATTCCCCAAAACCACTGTATCTCTGAACTCTCTCTTTTAGCTATTCTATGTGATCTCCTTTTGATAAGTAATGTAATATTTTTTCACTTCCATTCACTGAGCCTCCCCTGAAACTGTTTGGAGCCCCCCTGGGGAGGCCCGCCTCCCACTTTGAAAACCTCTGGCCTAAAAGCTTGTGTGTAAATGTGTTTTGGGAGGCAAACACTCTTCAGGCCCCAGCAGCCCTTTCACATCGTAAATGCTAAACATGATACTCATAAAATCATAATTTAAGAGCAGTTGTTAATATTAGAAGCTGATGACATGAGTCCCGTACGTTCTACTGTTTAACTGGAGCAGGAAGGCAAACAATGAGTCATAACAGAAACTCACACACAGACTCATGAAGCATTTTGTTTACCTGACATTGAAGCTTGGCAATATATTGATATAATGTCAATATTGTGATGTGAGAGTAGATATTGTCTGTCAAAATATTGTGGCATTTTGGGGGCAGCTGAAAGATGCTAAAACGCTCTGTAGAGCGGAGGGGAACTGCAGGTGATAATTCTCTGTGGGTTTGTCACTAAGAGGGATCCCTTCCATATACATACATATATACAGATATTGATAATAGCAGCTTTAAAGGCTCTATTACAGCTGCCAGTGGTCCACGTATGAGGATGATCTGGCAGAGTGAGCCCTTCCAGTCAGCACACACCCCTGTGAGGCACTTCCTAGAGCTTCCTGTTGATTGCTTCCCGAGCCTTTCCTCACTTCTGATACACATAACACTCTTTTCAGCAATTTATGGCATTTTTCTGGTATGTCATGGCTGATTTTTAAACAGTGCACAGTATGAAGGGAGTCACTCACAACTTATATAAGTCAGTCAAAGAGACAAAGAGAGAAAAGAGGAAACCCGATCATTACGAAACAAGAGAGAGAAGAATGGATTGACTGAATGAGTGAGGTCAGAACGCACAAGCAGTTGGTTTTTTTCTACTCTTTTGTCGACGTATGAGAGGGAAAGGGTTGGGCATGTTGACAGAGACAGCAGGAAAAACCCTAATGCACTTAGTGTATGACTATTGTGCTGCTGGCAGGGAGCTCACATCTACTTCACAAGAGAAACTAGCTCTATGCCTATCCTTTTTCCAATACCTACTCCACTTAACCAATGAGGTAATCATTAACAGGATTCAGTGGAGGGGTTTCAGGGCTTTTGTCAACGTGGAAAATAGTAGAAACATAATATGCCAGGAGGAAAACTGTGGAGAGGTCCGTCGTATGATAACAGATAAGTGAGAAGGCCTGACAGCACGGACTCTCGACGATCTTGGCAGCATGGTGTAAACAGTTCATTCCTTCCATAACACTTCTCACGCCTGTGACATACCCCAAGGCAAGCCAGTGATACCAAAGGTTTCACATCTGCACACAAGAATTACTAGAAGGAGAGGAGAGAGCACTAACCTCACCTCTTCACTTTCCTTTGTGTGGTCACGCCACGTAATGCACGAGCAAAAAAGCGGCACTTGCAGAAAGGGGAAAACCAAGCCGGTAAACTTTCTATTTTTCAGCAAGTTCAGAGGGACAACTGCGTTTCTCCAAGAGGCCGGAAAACTCATCATCACGTACACAACGCTCACAGCAATTAAGCACTATCTGCAGTTATCATTACGAGCCATGGGAAATTAAAACCGGGCCTGTGCAGAGAATTTTTTTGTTTCACCTCACTTAACACACCCCTAGTTGAGTCAGAACATGAGCGATGTGAATGCCAAACGTCTTCCAAGTTTGTACTGGCCTCCGCTCCTTAAAAAGACAGAGGCAGTAGAAGAGTGTGGTTGAGATAAGGTTGAGACTTAAGAAGACAATGATAAATAACCACATGATGACTTAAATACACAGTTAATGGGATTTCTGAGCTGAGGTTTGTGATTTCACAGGGGTTCTCTGAGGATTCCTTCATCAGAGCAAACATTGAAAACCACTTCTTAAATGATGCCGCATAAAATAAATAACTATTCCTTAGATAAGCTCTGACATACGTAGGTTTTTAGCATGTTTTAATATTGTGTAAGGCATACAGAAATAGAGGAAAACATTTGCCATTTGCTGGTTCTGCGCAAAGAAAGGCGCCATTCACATCACACAGGTCTATTCTTATCAGCATCCACCCACACCTACAGTACCTGGCACACACAAAACTCATTAGAGTCAGGAATGTAGTGCAAGTCTGCAAGTACTAGAGGGCAGGTGAGAGCATCTAGTGACTTTACTGCATGATGGCTGACCTAGAATCTCACCGTCACATGACAGGAAAATGGAAAACCTCATGCAGACCAATGACTAATTTGTCTTCTTCTTCTGTATTTCCTTTTCCATCGACTGAAACACAACAGCATTGCAGTCTGATATACAGAGAGTCACTGCACATCAGTCAATGTTTAACTTGATTGGAATTTTTCACTTCATGTGCTGCTGCTGTGAAGCAAAGAGGGAGACGAGGTGAAAAAGTTGTAATCCTTTTCATTAAAGCTAGGGTTGGCAATTTATTTCAGAAGCATTTTTTGTTGTATTTGTTGAAATTCTCTTAACATCCCAACAGCAATCAATAAATCAAATGCTCTGACAAAAAAATCCGGTGTCTGTGGCTGTCGCAGTACCTGCCTGTCTACCTACGTACCTGTCTTCCTGCGCGCACTCTGCCCGTGCACTCACTGCGCATGACTGCAGTCTTCCACACAGCTAGGTGGCTAAAGCTAGTGAACTAGTCTCACAAGAATGGCAGAGAAAGAAAAGAAAGACAGAAGAAGAAAAGGCTGCGACCAAAAAGCGGTTGGATAAAGCAAGAGGTCAAACCGGAGTCAACATCGGTACGGATTTTCAACGATGGAGAGAACTGAGGGAGTTGAAGGGCTGAAAAGTGACGCTGTGAGTACTAACAACAGTCATGTTGGTTGTTTACGTTCATTATGATGATGTTAGGTGTTTTCAAACACAGTTAGCGACGACGACGACAACGATGCACTGCGCTCCTCTCCCCAACGCTCTCATGGACTTGTCCTCCAACAGTAGTCAGGCAGTGCGTGTTCATGTGTTTTGGGGGAGGAGCTTTGGAGGGAGGCCTGAAGGTGGGGGCTGTTGGATACTTTCAAAATCTAGCTTACTCCTGCTGGTTTCTTCAACGCTGCGTACACCAGCTTTAAATCAAATCCCTTTTTTTTTTATTGATTTGATAGTCTGCATTTTTTCTGCAATATCCATCCAATGTATCTACATTCTGTAATGAACTCTCTACATGGTAGTCTTTGTTAGTGGCAGCTGCCGCCAATCGTGACCTGGATTCAAATTGCCTTCACAAGCACAGGAAACGAGGCAGCACATAATCCAACGTTACTGTTTTTAATTTTACCTCACTGATATAAGACTTGCTAGTGCTAATGAAAGCTGAACATCCTACTGCTGCTGCTTCACATTTAAAGCATTCATCTGGTGAAATATGGGTGGTAGGTAGCTTTAGTAATGTTTTTAATGTGTTGCCTTCTTTGAACATTTTAACTTGTGTCTTTGAGTACCATGAAAAGCGCTCTATAAATAAAATTCATTATTATTATTATAATTATTATGAGGAAGCTACAGGAAACGCAACATACACATTCGTTAGCATTGTTAGTGTTGACCGCGATCGTTCATCAGAAAACATTTCAAATTATTGCAGGGAGTAATGAAACAAGTCGGAGCAGCTGTAGTGAGCTCCAACTCCTCAGCACGGTAACCAACTTTACACTGTCGTGCAGTTGTGTGGGGAAACCACGTGTGCCGTGCGCAGCCTGGAACCAGACTGCAGTTAATTATTGACGGACCTCTTTATCAAAACAATGTGAGTTTGTTTGGCTGCACTGTAAACACATACACCAGTTGTTCTTTTGTTGCATTTCTCACGAAGCAGCTGCTCAAGGGGCGTTTGCTGCCCCCAGAATTGTCGGACCTCTAGTTATTAAAATGTTACCACGGTAACCACTGGTGTCGCCATATCGACCAGGACTGAAATCCTGAAAGCTACACTAAAAGACTGTGCTCAGTTAACAGTTTGACTCTATATAATCATGGTCTGCTATTAAATGATCAGATCAGAAAACCTATATTTAATTGGCACTTCTTTTAGAAGTGCTTGGCGACCAATTGGGCAACCCTTTAAAANAAAAAAAAAAAAAAAAAGACATGATGAGATAAAATGCTTCAATGAGAGAGTGGCTATACATTAAGTTTTGCAAAAGAAATCATAAAAGCACATCAGTAAATCGACCTTTATCTCTCCTGATACTGTATCTTCCGCATACTATCAATTTATAGCTTCTTATAACTTCCCTTCCTTATCCTCTCTAATCTACGTAGATTAGTATGAGCCTTGTTGAGCAATAATCTTGGGTGTGTTCTGTGTATAGACGATGGATGCCTTACAACAATGAGTACATTGATGCAATAAACACATGAAGCTAATCATGATGGTGTCAGACAATGACACATTTCAGAGTCTGCAATGTCACATTGTATTTCAACACTGAAGACATTTTGAAGTTGCCTTAACTGCCTCCCTCTTTTATTCACATTTCCTTACCTCCACCCAGCTCAAGATCCTTCTCTTCTTCCTCGCACTCCTCCTCGCCATCCTGGGCCTCGGTGGTGCACCGATAGCCCTTACTCTTCAACACGTGGCAGATCACCACCCCCAGCAGGCCCAGGAGGAAGAAAACGGGCACCAGGACGAAAGCAGTGTAGTCTGGGTTATTCCCACCTGCTCCACCTGCACCTTTACCAGCATCTGTAGGCTGACCCGCTGGAGGATGGAGGGAGGGAGAAACAGTAATTACTTTAAATATTGTTGCAACAGGACACAGACAAGCAAAACAATGGATTTGTCATTACAACACCCTTGATGGCAACCTGATATCCACAGTGAGTCTGAGGGTGGCTCGAGGCCCAGGCTGAGCAGCTGAGGGGATTTAAATGCTATCAGCTGCAACATGACCGAGCTTTCAAGTTTCCTTCCTGGATCAATCGAGTCTGCTGCTGTCTCTGCCCTCTTACTGCTCAATTTGGTGCAAGCTGCCCCCCCCTCTTCAGAGCTTTGAGGACACATTTGGTGTGTAAGAGGCAGAGAGAGTGAAAAGGCAAGATAAACCAAAAATAATAAATGTAAGGGAAGGCAAGTTTGAGCCTGCTTTCACTTACACTACATGTAGCAGGGTTGGTTGTATCTTGTTTTCATAGTAACTGCTTGCAGCAAGAAGAGCACAATGACCATAAACTTTACCACTATAGCTCGAGCTTCCCTCTCCCACTCCCATCTACCCACCCACCTACACAGCGGACTTTAGACCCATGCCACAAGACTCTTGGGAAGGGTGCTCGAAGCAGCTCCTGAGCCCAACATACTGTACTGTAGCTTTAGGGCTGAAACTAACTACTGTTATTGTTATTTTCTGGATTTATTCGACTCATTGTTTGGTCTAAGACACGTAAAGACGTGGTGAAAACGCCAATCACACCTTCCCAGCAGGGGTGGGTGGTGTGGCAAAAATATCATACCACCAGCAAGTTACTGAACAGTACGGAAAAGTAATTTCCCTGTCTGTCTAGTCCTGACTATCCAGTATCCTGTACATGACCTTTCTACATTACAGTTTAATCAGTTCATCCATTTTATCACTTCTGCACATCTGCCTCCACAGTATTCTATTTCTATTCTATTCTATTTTATTCAGTATATTATATTCCTATATTTTGAACTTTTGCACTATTTTATATCTTATGTCTCAAGTTCTTTTTTATTTTTTGAGCATTGTTAGAGGGAGCCTGAGATTTAAGAATTTCATTGCCAACGACTGCTTCCATGTAATTGTTGTGCACATGACAAGATCTTGAATCTCAATCCTATTTTAAAAAAACAGAGCCCTACAAGGTAACAAAACCTAAAAGAAAAAAGAACAACAGACCATTTATCATCATCATTTATCATATAAATCACTTGTAGCAAAAAACTGGACTTTCTGAATTTTGTGTTGAATCTGGTCGATCTTTCTGTAAAGGCAGACCGTGGAGACATTTTAATCGTTCGCGACGTAATATCGTCATATCGCACAACCCTACTTCCCAGAGACCAAAGTAAAGTCTTCATGTTGCTTGTTATTTCCAAAACCAAAAGATATTCAGTTTGCTATCATATATGACAAAGAAACGCAGGACAGTCCTCACTTTTGAGAAGCTGTAACCAGCAAATGTTTGGCTTAAAAAAATGAAGGAAACGATGAATCAATTATCAAAATACAGATTAATTTTCCACACACCTTTTTTAATAAAAAAACCCCCACAAAACGTGTCCGATCTGTTAGACAATATGGGGAATTTCAACCTGTAATTCTGTTGCAGACGCTCTTATATGACATTTTGGACTAAATGTCTTGAGACTGACCAGGTCAAAAGGTCATAGGGTGGACCGTGACCTTCGGTCAGCTATAGGCGAAAGCTCCCCTGGCTCCTGCTGTTGGTGAACCACGTGAGGCATACCAGCACAACACACAAGAGGGCTTTTGTCTATTTTCCTGTTCGCATCAGTGTGTGTGTGTGTGTGTGTGTGTGTGTGTATGTTTGAGAGACACACATAGAAAGACAGAAAGGGTAGACCAGAACAGAATCATATCAAATCACAGAATCATGTTCATGCCATTTTGAACTGCACCACGGCACCGTGTGTATAGGCGTGTATCTGCATACCCAACCATGTGCCTCCTGATGTATACAGGCATTTGTGCTCTCCCATTGTCCCAGTCCCCTGGTGCACCAGACTGAACACACTGATAAAGACCATTGTGTGCTCACTGACCATCCTGTGACCGACTGTTTTGCATCCATGTGCTTATATCTGTCACACTAGCAGACTGTCCTGGCATGCTCACAAGCAATCACGGGCCAATTAGAGGATTGTATTAATAGCATTTAAAAAAAAAAAAAGGACGAGAGACTGGCAAAAGGGTTTCAACAGAGTCCTTGAGGAGGATTTGGAGTTGAGTCATAAATCTCTTAGCAACCACAGCTGGTCCTCAGAGGGACAGCCAGAAAATACAGATATCTGAGACCCATGCACATCACAGGTGTGGATTCATGCAGTAATACCGTATAATTATGACATCTTCTTTCTTACAAATTGAAAGCATCTTTTAGGCTTCGGTAAGCTTTGATTAGATACTTGGTGCCACAGTTGTGTAAGGATATAAATATACAGCGGAGTAATGAGCCTAAACACACACAGTACAGACCAAAACAGGAACTGAAAGTTAAAATCAAATCTAAGGCTGCAACTAACAAATAGTTTCTTCATCCAATCATCTGTTTTTCAATTCATCTTTAAGTCGATGAAATGTCTGAAAATACTGAAAAAAATCTCATCGCAATTTCCCAGAACACGAGTTGATGTCTACAATTTTGTTTTTTAATCCAACCAACAATCCCAAACCTAAAAACATTCAATATATAATGANAGAAGACCAAAGAAAAGCAGAATTTGAGAAGCAGGAACAAGAATGTTTGGCATTTTTACTTGACAATTTGCTTACGTGATGAATTGATATTCAAAATTGTTTCTTAAGTCATAACTTATTTCAATTTTATAGTGTTGTGTTTCAACAAAGGTCACTAAACACTGCTGTCTGTGGCTTGTTTTGTTAAATGAACTAATTATTCAGGTATCACATTGACACGAGTAGGGCTGCAACTAACGATTATTTTCATTATTTAATCTGTCGATCATTTTCTCAATTAATTGATTAGTTGTTTGGTCAGAAAATGGTGAAAAATGTTGATCACTGTTTCCCAAAGCCCAAGGTGACGTCCTCAAATGTCTTGTTTTGTCCACGACCCAAAGATATTCAGTTTACTGTCATAGAGGACTAAAGAAAACCAGAAAACATTCACATTTGAGAAGCCGAAATCAGAGAATTTGGACACTTTTAAAAAAAAAGACTCAAAACAATTCATGGATTATCAAAATAGTTGGCGATTAATTTAATAGTTGACAACAAATCGATTAACTGACTAATTGTTGCAGCTCTAATGCTAATTAAGCAAAAATAAGTTAAAGTTTAACACACAAGTTTAGTATTGATGTAAAGATCAACTAAAAATGAACTTGAGAAGAAAAGTGTTTATTTTGACAAGTAACATACTGAGTTACACACGAGGTCGCAAGATCCAGCAGCTCTCTGGACTTTGAGAGTTGTGAGAGAATCGAACAAATATTCACTGGGTCAAACTGCCCCCGGCTCTGAGGAAAACATATCTTGTCTTACAGTGAAGCAGCAGCTGCACTGAGGTAAAGAACTGAACAGGACCTCCACAAGACAAGTGGTTCCCTGCCAAATTCCCTGACACCATCACTAACTTTCACCCTGATAAGAGGTATTCCCAAAAGTATTTCTGCCTACAGTGTCAAATCCCTCAATTGAAACATCCTCTGGAGCCGAGCGCAGGCTGAATAGGTCAGCATTACTGTTCTGCTAGTTTAATTTCCTGCAGGTTTTAGGAGGATTTACGCTGGGAGAAGTTCTTTCTGCCTGAAGGTTATCGACTGCTGCAACGGCCTCTTTCACGGAATGATGTAAAATCGATCTCTGCAAAAACACACGAGGGAGGATGATTTGTGATGGAAAATACCTGAAAAAACTACCTCAAAATTGAGCTGAGACAGTTTACCCTGTAATCTTTGTCTCCAAATGATTGTATACAGTTTCTATTTTGTATTTCTTTTTATTCTAGTTTTTATATACCTTTGTTATTTATTCTTTTACCTCTATACTTACCTGTACTTATTGCTGTCATGGTGCAAATGCAACAACTGAATTTCCCTGCTGGGGATCAATAGATTTATCTTTATCTTAGTTTAGTTTAGCAGCATGTTCTGCATCTTCTCTTTGTACGAGTGTATTATTTGCCTATATGCTCTCTTTCATTTTCTTTTTGCACCTCTTCTCTTCTCGCTTGAATGCCACATGTACTAATGTGGAACTACTTTAGCTATTAATAAAGGTCAATTTGAATATTTGAATCTTGCACTTTGTATTACTCCTGCTCTTGCTAGCACCGAGATTTCTGCATGGAAATCACCCATCGGTACTGAAAGCTGATGTACACACCACAATGCCAAAGGGCATCTCAGAAAACTGGATGTCCCATCATGCTGATATCAGCAGAAGACCTCATGACACCAGCACATTGTGTGTTTATTAACCTAAACGATATTTCCTGTTTCAGTTCCAGCTTTGAGTCACTTCTTGGCAAACTGAACAAATCTTTTAAAGCAGAAAATCAGAAAATCAGATCAGTCAGTAATCTGATCCTTAACTAGATGTAACAGCATTATTCTCCTCCATCGACTCATCTTAGGAAGGGGAGAGGAAATGGGAACGGTTTCGACATCTCCTCATTGACCACTGTTTGGCTAGTTATTAACATCTCCTTCCCATTTTACAACCATGTCTATCTCCACATAAAACACTCAAAACACCACAGCGTCTCAGTGCACCTTCATTGTTTGAGACTCTACTCCTGTGAGCTGTATTTTACCCCAGGAGATGCAGAAAATAAAGCCCAGAGGGACTCAACCGTTACACCACAGCTCAAATTTTTCTTTTCTTGTCATGGCAGCCCCAAGACATAAGAGTATTAGTGCACAGAAAGATACTGAATAGCTGTAAAAATACACTACACAGCTGTGGATCAAGAATATTTTTCTTAACTGTTGAGAAGGTGACATTAAACATACAGTAAAAGGTTTTCGGTTGGCCACAACAACACATCAGGCTCAACAATGAATATTAATGGGGTAAAAGGCTCAAGACTATCTGTGGCTAATCCATTTCCTCATATTCAGGAAATCGTGCGCAGCTAGGAAAGCAATTTTAAAACCCACTGACTTAAACTAACCACATTTCATTTCAGATTACACAAGACAGCGCTGTCATTTCAACCCTTGGTCCTGTATCCATTTAGTCACTGAGTGAGCTCGTGAGTGAGTGGAGATGAAACCTTTCTCAACTCAATCACTGTTTCACTCGCAGACATACTGTAGCTCTGACGCTGTGAGAGATGCCAAGGTCTCAGATGGCACATTATGCCAGATATCCACCCCCGTGGCTTGTTGGTATGTCTGTATATGCAGCCCTGCAGATAAGCAAGCGTGCACTTGTTGCACAAAAAGTTGCTAAACTGCATTCTCATGCTGCATAATGATCAGTGAGCGGAAAATTCAAATTTCGCTTGAAGAGTGAAACGATTACAGTTTCCTTTTTGGAAGCAGAGATTGTGCAGGGATACAAACAAACAATCCAGAAAGAGGGCTGTGGTGTCTTCATTATNTTAATTGATTATCAAAATAGTTGGCAGTTAATTTAATAGTTGACAACTAATCGATTAATCGACTAATCATTGCAGCCCTACTCAATTACAAGACATGCAGGCTGCAAGTAACATTTTCTTTTTTATTGTTTAATCTGCTGGTTATTTTCTCAACAAATCTATTAAATGTTTGGTGAAATGTCAGAAAATAATAAAAAACGCTGTAACAATTTCCTGAAGGCCGAGGTGACATCTTCAAATTGCTAGACTGAGAAAAGCAGCAAATTGAGATGTTGGAAGTAGGGCATGTTATCTATCGATTATCAGCATTGTTGCCTATTAATTTTTTGCAGAATGCCTATCAATTAATCATCAAACTGTTTCAGCTCTTGTCTTGTCACATGTGAGACAAGAATAGCAGCTTAATTACGGAGAAGACACAGCAGCAGAGGGTCAAATTTAAAAATGGAGCTTGACATGAGTGATGGCAACGGCTCCAGAGCCTTCACAAAGCGATGCAGCCTCATCAGTACCTGCGTGGTTTGGAGCAACTTGGGAAGTGGACACAGCTACTCCAAACTCCCACTCCCCTAGATGACATTAAACTACTCATCTTCATTTATAAGCATCTTAAATGAAATATAAAACACAAAGATTGCAGCAGGTTACTTTTGGATCATTTTGGGGATGTGAAACAATGTTTGGGATTAGTCTTACAGTGTGTTAGCTAGATAAAAACTACTGTTAAGTTAACAGTCTATACCTGCTTTATAAGTTCTGCCTTTAAGTCCATATGGACCAGTGGTTCCCAGCCTTAAAGATAAAGCAGTATGTGCTTGTGACCCCCTCAGCACAGGTCTTACTCTTGTGTGTGGATATGAGCTTCAAATATTGTTTAATTTGAAGGATTTTCACAGGCCTGAAGGGGGTGAAAGTGTCCCGAATTTTACAAGAAAAAAGCTAAAGTTGGACAAAGGTCAGAAAAACATAAACAACAGAAGCTTTTATATTTATGTACACACACACACACAACATGAGCGTATTCTTAATACCAAACCAACTGGATGACTTGGTCTAATTGAATGAGCATGAAGATTCAGCCTTGGCCTTTTGCAAGCCACAGACTCCTGTTGACTCTCCATGGAAAATGTAAACAGGCCCAGCGTTTTAAAGGTTATGAAGAAAAACCAAAAGCATCGGCTGGAACTAAAATAGAAACACTGGCTTGAGTATTCCTTGAAGCAGAGACACGTACGGTACTCTCCTCTGACACATAGGTATTTCAAAATATCCCTACTCAGGGCTTCAACAGGCTGCGTACTGTAAAAGTAAGACCCGTTAATAGAAGACTGATAACTAACAAGGCAAATACCCTGTTCAAATATACACTTCTGAACTCGGATTTGACAAAGATAAGAGATATCATGTTTGCAAAGCGTTTTTTGTGCTACTCCAATATTATTACACCAAGGCAGTTAGCTAGTTCCTGTCATGTATGTGCTTAAAGCAACATTTTGATGTTACCTCAATCAGATAACATATTTCTACAGCTACTAAACAATTTCCCCCCCCAAATTTCACTTCTCAAATATTGCAGTTACACCTTAAAAGTGTCATTTTATGTTGTGTTTTGGCTGCTTCACTGGAAATCGCAGATCTTCACTGACATATCCCTTAAAGATACTGAAAGTAGTTAATTTGGTTTCAGAGGCAATTAAGGTAATGAATTTAAGTTTGCCCTCTGAACAATGTCATGAGGTTTTCCAGTTAGGTTTTACATGACTAATATAGAGAAATAACAGTTTTTAGGAAGGAAAAGTACACTGTAAGCTCTGCTGCAAAAATCTCTTGGATAAATCATGAGACTAAAATCTTAGAAAATAAGTAATTAGCTTATATAAAGCCGTAAGTGCAGTATAACCTGGAGACAACACCGGATGTAGCTTTTAACTTTAGATAAATAACAAATCACTGAAATGGGCTGACATCCTTTAAGTTAATGAAGTTACAGTTTTAGTCAGGAAAAGGGTAAAATAAGTTTTCTGAAATGAGTCTGCTGTTTCATAGTGGCATTTTTATTTTATGCTATTATAAATGTTTTTTTCCTTCCTTTCTTCTACACACTGGCTCTTGAAGTGCAATGTATGAGTGCAGTAAAACTTTCAATTGCTGCTAGCTTAGCTGACGTTAGTATATTTCCACAGAGGTTGGCATCAATACAATGGCGCCTCTATAACTTAATAAACTCTGGCTGTTTTGAGATGACAGTAAACTTTTCTGAGGAGGGGGTGAGAAAATGTCTGTGGCTGTGCAGCTGCTACACAGTTTCGTGTCCGCGCAGGAGGTAGAAAAGGTCGGAAACTTACGCGACGCGACGGTTGGATCAGCCATTGATGGACGGGAGCGCTGCTAGCCGGTGGGGATGTTTCTGACAGGCGGCCGTTGGACGCTGTGGTCACCACCAAGCGCGGTCAAACTAAGCTAAAGGAGGGACTTCTCACAAACATCAACGTATTTCCTGATTCCCAAAGAGCGGATACGCCCTATTCTTAAAGTGGTACTCCCTCTGACAGAGAGCAGCACACAGGAGGGGAAGCGAGAGGGTTCACTTAGTGATATTTCCGCTTTCGTCGGCTGGTGATAAAAAAGGCAGTTTTTTATCACTAAGTACTTTTCTAACAGACTAAATAAGAAAAAGACTATTTTTAATATTTGGCTTCAAAGGGATCTATCAATCCTGAGTAGAGTTCTCCTCTTAAAAGCAGAGGGCCTATCTCGCTTTGTGTATCCATTATTTGTGAACGATTCAACAGCCACAGAAGTAAATAGAATTTTTCTAGATTTTATTTGGAAGAATAAATCACATAGGCTGAAGAAATTTGTACTTTCCAATTGTAAAGCAGAAGGAGGTCTTGAAGTCCTGGCTTTCGTCGATACTGTTAATACCTTCAAGGTTAACTGGTTGAAAAGGTGTCTGAAAAATCCCGACTCAGTTTGGTATCGGAAATCACTGGAAACTGTCAAAAATGCCATCAGCAGGCCCTTCTAGCTTGGAAGCTGGCTTATGTCCACAGTCTCTCACCTCACAAAACTTTTTTCTGGAACAACTGTGACATACACTCCCCTCCAAAAGTATTGGAACAGTGAGGCCAATTCCTGTATTTTTGCTGTAGACTGAAAACATTTGGGTTTGACATCAAAAGATGAATATGAGACAAGAGATCAACATTTCAGCTTTNAAATCCATATTCTTTCCTAAATGGTTCCAAAGAGATATAAATCATATTCACAACCTTTCTGATGAATTTGGTAATATGCTGTCTTATGAACAATTTATGTCTGTACACAGTTTTGATTGTGAAATATCCCAAAAGTTCTGGACAGATCTGGAGTCTCACTTTTTTGAACCTACTAACTTTGTCTGCTCTTTTAGTCTTAAAAGGTGTAGTCTACGATTCTAATCCAAAACAGTTTTTGTCAAGTTCAGTGAATATCTGCTCGCGGTCCACTAGCTTTCCGTTCTGTGTGTGCGCTGACAAAAAAGCCTGGTGTTCATACACAGGCCTGGATCTGTAAACGGGAAACAAACAGAGCAACTCGTGTAGAGCCACCAACCCAGGTCGTCAAATACCAACGCTTTAGACGTGTTTCCACTAAACACTTCGGTATAATATGTCACAACTCGTGCTCGTGCGCAGGACAAACTAATGCTGTGCGTTACTCGTGCAAGTTTGAAGGAGCACTGAAGGGAGGGGTGTATTTGTTGGCTGTTGAGTTCAAATATAAACAAGCTTTCTCCAGAATCATAGACTACACCTTTAACTGGTTGAAAAGGTGTCTGAAAAATCCTGACTCAACTTTCATTGAGTTTTCATCCCAAATCACTGGATGTCTTTCTTTCCTTTTGACATGCAGCTTTTTGCCGAACAGATTACCAATCAAAGTGTCAAAATGCCATCAGCAAGCCCTTCTGGTTTGGAAGCTGGCTTATGTCCACAATTCCTCACCTCACAAAACTTTTCTCTGAAACAACTGTGACACAACTATCAGAAACAAATCCATATTCTTTCCTAAATGGTTCCAAAGAGATATAAATCATATTCACAACCTTTCTGATGAATTTGGTAATATGTTGTCTTATGAACAATTTATGTCTGTACACAGTTTTCCAATTCCTTTCAGAGAGTTTAACTCATGCTATTCCAAAAGGATTAATTCAACTTGTGAAAAGCCACTTAAGTTATTGTAAGAATAATGTTACACAGCCTTTACTGATGTTTATTATGATTAAGCTGACAGATATAAAATGTAACAATAAGCACATTCGCCAAACTTTTCAATGAAAGAATAAAACTGTACCAAGAGGCAAATTTTTCTGGAGGTCTCAAATTGAAAACATAAACTGGAAAAGGGCTTGGCTTTTACCGTATAAGTACTGCATTTCAAATAAGGCTAAGCAAGTACATTTCAAAGTTTTACATAAAATATACCCTACTAACTGTCTTATTTATTTAAGTTTACAGACATTGATATTTCTTGTACCTTTTAACATAATGTAGAAACAATTTCTTACCTATTTTTTGATTGTGAAATATCCCAAAAGTTCTGGACAGATCTAAAGTACAGATAATTCAGATGATGGTGCTCTTGAATGTCTGATTAACTTCATTATTCTACTTGCAAAGTTCTTTATTCATGAACAGAAAATTGCTAAATGACTACCTAAGGTCTTTCCTTTTCTTCTAGAACTGAATTCTCTACTTAAAACACTCAGTTTACTAAACAACAACAAAAGTAATAAGCTTCTGGAACACTATGGCACTTTATTCCCTGAAACCTCGAAATGAATATGTTTCTATTTGTACATCTGTGTACCCCTGTACTTTATTTTATTTTTATTTAATTTAATGTAAATGTTTTTTAATAGTTTATTCAAATTCTTCATATCTTTTGTCTCATTCATATTTATGTGTGTATATGTGCTGCTACTGTTCACCCTGAATGTTTGTATATATTCCTTTTGTCAATAAGTAAATTAAATAAATAAATAAATAAATGAAAACAGTCACTAAGTACTCAAGTACAATTTTCAGTTACTTGTATTTACTTGAGTATTTTCCATTTTCTGTTACTTTATACATCTACTCATATAAATTATGGTGTATTGTTACAGGTTAAGATGAGGTAACATAAGACTTTATTGGTATCCGGAGGGAAATTCACAAGCTAGCAGTGTAGTAATCCAACATGACAGCTCACCAAAACTGAAGTCCCCTGGTGGCTGGCTGCAGTATAGGCTATAAATCCCGTCCCCTCCATGTTAGACGATGGGACATGGGCCAAACTAAAAAATCAAAGTACACGTCAAATAAGTTTTTCCCTCGTCTCGAAGTCAGTGGGTTTTTTGAGTGGGTTTTTTTATTAGATGCCTGAAATAAGGTCTGTGGTTAACACAAGCTTAAGATATTTTCACATTTTGTTCTGCGACATAAAACACGTCAGTAAATACCCCACTCATGAATTTTGAAGCTTTTATGTGTCTTTAAAAAGGTGGTTGCTAACAAGTGGCTAAATGAATCATGCCAAATGCGGTCACTAGTCCGCCTTTACAGCCTCGAACTCGCGGTGACGTTGAAATCATGCAACCGTGGTGTAGTTCGTATAATCAAAATAATCAGTAATTCAAAATCCAATGGAAAAATTCCATAGGCTTTTTGTCTAGGGAACCAGGGTGATGCTAACTTCCGGCCTATAAAAATACATCATCCCTGCAGCACTCTATGGCCTCAGGGGCAGCAGGTGGAGCCAGAGGAGCATGATTTTTTTCGCAGATTATCTGTCTCATGTACTACTGTCAGGACATGGTGACAGTTTATATGACTAAAAGTTGTTTTTATACAGGTTATCTACTATAACTTTAAAGCGCAGGTTCTAAATTTTTTTTTCAGCCAAAGAACCCTTACAAGATAGGGAATATACCAGGACCCCCTCATGTATGTCCCTTGAAATAATTGTAGGTAGGCTATTTTTTATACTTCTATTTATGTGAAAGAACAACACAAGAGAAATGTATTAGAAAGATATTAGACATGAATCGGTGACGTTTGCTTGACTGGTGGGAGCAAAGATTCTATGAGTTATAGATTCATTAGATTAGAACGTAATCTATGCATTATATTAGATTTAAAAATTGTAATATTATTCATTGAATTATGAAGCCTTTGTAAAAAAACAACAACAATAATAATAATAATTATATAATGATAATTTAAATTTTTTAAATTTTCACGGACCCCCTGGCAGAGTGCCACGAACCCCACTTTGACCATCACTGCTTTGAAGGACCAGTTTGTAGGATTTTGTGGCATCTAGCGGTGAGGTTGCAGATTGCAACCAACTGAATACCCCTCCCCTCACCCCTACCTCTCCAAGCGTGTAAGCGGCTGCCACTTCAACATAAAGACACGAAAGGCCCTCTCTAAAGCCAGTTTGTCTGATCTGGGCTACTGTACAAACATGGCAGTGCAACATGATGGGCTCCGTGGAAGAGGACCCGCTCCCTATGTAGATATGAAGGGCTCATTCTAAGCTAACGAAAACACAGCAATTCTAAGGTTCAGGTGATTATACGCTAATGAAAACATAATTATGAATATTATATTCAGTTTCTGCCAATAGATCCCCCTAAATCTTACACACTGCACCTTTAAGACCAAATACCTGTGAAAGTATGGACATTACCCTCAGCTAAACTTTGTGTTTTGTGCTAATTATCAAACGTTAGCACAACATTATACCTGCTTAACATCAGCATGTTAACATTGTCGTTGTGAGCCTGTTAGCATACCAATGTTAGCATTTAGCTCAAAGCACCGCTGTGCCCAAATACCGCCTCACAGAGCCGACATGGCTGTCTCTAAGTCTTGTTAACACTCTCTCAAATACATTCTGACCACAAATTAAGCAACATTTTTCTCCAATATAATTGTAAGAGAAATTAAAAAACGGTGCAACACCTCTGCTGTTTCCAGACATTTTAAACACTCCTATGTTGTCAGAACAAAAACTATTGTGTCTGGTGTAGTTTAAAATAGACTTTTGACCAGTTTCAGTGCATTGGGTGCATTCCTTTAACCAAACAAACATGGTGACCGTAAATCATATCTGTATCTAAGTCATTACAGTTGTTGGAAGGAATTTAACAGAAGTACTTTTGAGGATAAGATACAGAGCTAAGGTTAAAAACTGTTTTTATTGCTATTATATCTTCTTTAAGGAGTGATTCAATACTTAAAACAGAACATGAATTTCTGTAACCTGGGAAAGGGTAGAAGGGCTGTTTTTAGGGAAGACACCACATCTACTCCCTGAGAGTTTTGGCTCATGTTAGCCAAGGCTAATGGTACATTCCTTCAAAAACACCATGATCTAAAAAAATAACAACATAGTTGAATTATGGTAAGAAACATATAAGTATTGTGGCTACTGTTATGTTTACTGGTATACTACATTACAGTAGTACTATTTCTAGTACTGCTACCTTGTAATGTTTTACTAGTGTAAGATTCCTGTGGTAATGTGGGAAAGTAATGTTACAGCTTGTGTGTGTCTCATGGAGTTATGTTTGTTTATTTAAAATTTCAAGCATCTGTATTCTATAAATTTGCACAAGACCCTTTGACATCAGTGTAGCTGCTGCATGAAGTCGATAACGCTAACAGTTATTCTATATGCACTGTGGGGTGTCAATGGGGCCGATATTAACAGGTCCAAATGTGTGCCGTAAGAAAGGTCTATTGTTTTAAGACTGGGGAAGAGACCAGTGCTGGAAGAATAAAGTATACTGTCAAATAAGTCAAGGTGTTTATACTCTAGGTGTTAACTGCAATATGCTTTGCACCTGTGCCATGCTAATAATTAACAATGTGTGTCGCTGGTTGAGATGATTCCTACTGTATGTTTTCCCCCAGGAGACACCAGGATTTCTCTGGGCTGGAATGGGAAGTGAAATATCCAAGTAGGTAAGTCAACCAAGTGTGCGTTCATTGAAATATGTTGCCTCAATTTAAGATGGAGAGGAACCAGATTTCCTTCTTGGGGAACTGCAGTAACCCACTCCTTTAGGGACTTTTACAGAAGGTCTACACACAATATTATGATTTACTTTGGGCTGTGAACTGAAAATACAGCAGTATAAATCAATGGTTCTTCTGGTCTCTCCATGGGTAACCTGATTATTTTCACTTATATTCACTAAATTTATAATGATCACGCACATATTCACAAAGTCCAGGGCCTTGAAATTCAAAATAAAAGTTCCCAGTGGATCTACTGCAGCTAAAAAGTCCCAAACATATAATGATTTAATCAGAAGCTTCAATAACTGATCTAGTAGCCAAGTCAGCACATTGTTTTCAGGTATTTTGTATTGTTTGGATATTATCTAAGAACTGCTTTTGGAACAAAAAAAATCAAATATCATTTATTTATCTGTCTGTGGGATAAGTTGGGTTTTTTTTTACTTTGTATGTTAAAATTCTTACAGGCTGATTCTGATTTATTACAATTCCATGGTGGTGTCATAACGGGCCACATTCTAAGCACTGTAGGATCATCACTTTAGTGCAGATATTCTCATTTCCAACCTGACCTTCGATATCACAGCCAGATAGAGAAGAGCTTTATTGAACTTAAATAAGTCTACTTATCATTAAGCGATTTTAACAACTTCAAAGATGTTTTGCCGCCCTCGCAGACGACAGAAGGTATACACTTGATTTTCTGTTTAAACTGTAAATTTGACTTTGTGCATTGAGACGATTGGCTCTGAATTTTGACAATCTTCATGTTTTTTGTTGCTATTTGTCTGTGAAGCAGCTGATTATGTGTCTGTCACGTGTCATCACGTCTGATTTTATATGTTTTAAACAGAAGAAGCGTCGAGATCTTGTGGAAGTTGGAGACGAGAAGAGCTCCAGCCCACAGAAGAGGTAAGATAATGCCTCATAACTATATTATTTTCTCTTTCTATTATGCTGTTTTATTCAGTTTCTTAGGTAACACAGGTACACTCCCACATTGTTTTCTAAATATCTAAATATTTGTCTAAATATTTCACTTCTAAAAGTCTGGAAAATCTCCACCAGGATGATGTCATAGATTCAGTCCAATTTGGACTGACGTTTAGGGCGTTTTGACTCCAGCACACAGTAGAATAGTCATCTGTATTTTCTCTTTATTACCATCATCAGTGTTAAGGAGGACCCAAAAGAAGACTCTGTGGTCCCCGACACTCCGGTCACCTCTGCCACCACAGTCTCAGCTCCAGCTGAGGCTCTCAAGGAGAAAGCCAAGAAGGCTCCCTGGTGGAGAAGGTGGACCCGTCGTAAGACGGTATGTTTATCAGAGCTGAATGTTGCAAATAATAAGCACTGACCAAAATGGTGCAGTCGTTTGTGTCTCTCAGCTGTGTTTAACTGGGTTTATGTTTTTATACCAACGAGCAGACTCCTGTGAAAGAAGATGAGGCAGAAGACACAAACCTGCCACCTTCTGCCACAGAAAAGAGGTACGAGACTCTTTTACTGTCTGTTCCTGTTTCACTTGTTTCAACACATTATATTGTTGTTCCTTTTGTGTTGTTCTGTTGGATTCATCACAGAAGAATAACATGTGTGTTTCCCTTTATCACCAGTGTCGGCACCATCAAGGAGTCTGAGGGTGGAGAAGCTGGTATCCAGGAGGCGTCATCCACCCCTGACACTCCAGTCTCGGCTGCACCTGAGCTGCAGCCTGAGAATAAAGATGTCGACCTGCCTTCTTCTGCCACAGAAAGGAGGTATGGCATTATTTTACATCTCTTCTAATATATTGTTTTCTACTAATTCTCTGTTGAAATTTTATTTTTTAAATTCATTTCGGTCTGTAAATAAATGCACAAATAATTTGGGATTGCAAAACTGTGAAATCAACAATAAGTACTTCATGATGTGTACTTTTATTTTTGACAATAAAGTATCTTGTAATGCAGTAAGTACATTTTAAATGCAGAACTTTTAATATTTGATTGAGGTTTTGATTCTTTGACTTAAGTTGAATCTTCCACCTAAA
>NTHP01000093.1:283326-305784 GCA_003416845.1 Oplegnathus fasciatus | reverse complement strand
CAGACACCTGCCTTCCAGAAACCAGAGTCCAGGTGGGGGTATTACACCAAGCAGGATTACTCAGTTAGCCAGGTAACTTCTAAAATAGCAACAACTTCTCTCAACATTTGTTAATAAATAACAATGATCAATACTTATGACTGACACCTAATATATTCAGATTCAAAACATTAAAAACTACAGCCAAATATTTTTCACAGGTGAGCTGACAATCCAGCTTCCTGGAATACCCCTGAGACCTGAACCTGTCCCAAACAAAGCAATACCATCTGGACTTTTTGACAAGTAAAAAATTGCAAGAAATGTTATATTTTTGTTGTAAACAAATCTGGATTTTGTATTATCTGACTACAACTAAAACAGTACAGAAAAAAAATATTTAACTTGCAATTACGGCAGAGAAGCAATGGTAAAATATTATTATTATTATTACTATTATTATTATTATTCGTAATAATAATAAAAATAAAAACAAATATTCCTTTCTTTTTATGGCCCAAAATTGTTTGTAGTTTCAGTAATTAATTACACAAAAAAATGACAAAAAAGTAATTTAACTACTTGAATCACTGTGCAAATATGAATGTAGCTGAACAACCAGTAAGCTACTGCAAAATGTAATTAACTACTCCTCAACACTGTTAGTTACATTCCACCACTGACAGGAGAAATATAAACTTCAGCTGCAGCCCAACACTAAATGTCATTGCGACGCTATTGCGCGTATTACGGTCAGCTCAAGTAGGCCACATCAAGTGTGGGCGCGGACCACGCCCTCTCATGTTCCTGTATGTTTAGAAATGAACTCAGGACCCGACACACTGCAACGTGACCAGCGAGCCCCGTGCGGCTAGCCCCGCCCCTCTCAGCCAATCAAAACGCGGCGGGGCGTGCCTGGGCGGGGACATCGCCCGGCGCTGTCCAATCACAGCGGCGGGTTCAATATTACTTGCCAGACCACGCACGGGCACGTGTATCCCTGCGTGTAAACTACTGTTGGTGGGGCGAACGAAAATGTCTGGGGAGCAAATACGCACCGTGAAGCAAAGACTGTCGATGCTACCGGGATCTGTGCTGTTTCTTTTACACTTTTGAGCACCTCATCGTGGAATATCAACGCTGTTGTTATCGTGAAGCATCTCTAAGGTAAGCTAGTTGTTAGTTTGGGTTGTAGCGTTAGTCTTGTCTGTGGCCGTTGCTTTGTAACTAGCATGTTACTTCGAGCTATCATTGTGCAAACTGGAGACATCCCTTTTATTTAACTGCCTCTTATTATAGCTGTAATACGTAGCTTAATATTAGCTATAAGCTAGTTATAATTGTCGCAGTTTACAGGTGAAACTTGTGTTCTCTTTTAACCCTTTCACGGACGTTAACACATAAGAAAATTACTGATTTGAGGCAGAAGACTAACTAATAAGAGACCCTGCAATTATTGGCACTCATCCAAGTTTTAAGACTTATTTTTCTTGAATAAAGCGGACGTGTGTGTTTGTGTGGTTTCTGTGGTGTGTACATACATGTGGACGTTGCACAATGTAGTATCAGCGCTGTGATAGGTTGGTACTGTGCCGTATTTAAGGTATGGCTGCAAACGATTACGTGAAACATGTTCTGGGTTTTTTTTGGCCATCAAATTAACCATCCAGTGTTTCATTAACAGTGCACCGTGACACTATTACTGTTAGTCTGGTAAGCCCCATTTGATCATGGTATGTGTTTATTGTTCACAACTTTCCCTGAGCTGTTGAAGCAAATGTTTTGTGTAATTACACTAATTTAAACTGTGCATCTAACAGTAATTGACTACTAGTTTAGATCCTCCAGAGGCTCCTCCTGATACCCAGATGATATCACTTATTTTGTACACACTGCATGACTCTGGCCAATCAAATGATGTCTCGTGATTGACAACTGTTGCAGCCCACTCATGCCTGCGCCTTGTGCTGCTGCATTTTCTGCAATGGCTTAATATCACTCAAGACAGGCTGCACCCCAGCATTCCTCTGCCACCCCACCACCGACTGGGTCTCACCAAGAAAACACAAAAAAACATTGCAAAACCTGCCTAGATTACGCACCAGATATTCTTGTGCAGGCCTTTTCATGTGTTTTCGCATCTCTGCCACCATCCTCTGTGATGTACAACATGTAGTGGCATTTGTGGGAATGCACATACATCATCTGTGCAGCCCTCTCCCAGCACTATAGACGCTCTGTGCTTCACAGTACATGTTTCACAGACAGTGTGGCACAGCAGGCCATCAATAACAGACCCTGGAAGCTTGCACAGGAATATACACAGATGAAACCCTGCAGGTTCTTGCAGGTATCTCACCCTAATTGAGTGCCGGAGTGTGCAAAGCAACTGCGCATAAACATCCGGAAAGTTTACAAAGGCATGCGCAAGCCAAGGTTGTAAACAAGAGATTAAAAAAAAAAAAGCTCAGAGTGTCCTTCCTTCTCCTAATGTGTGAGCCATTAATAAGTGTCAGAGAGACTTGTGGGTGGACCCCGTAAAGAAGACTCTTCCAGCTTATGCATAAATAAATCAAACTTGATGGTGGTGACACCAGCGAGCAGCACTAGTGGCAGAGGTGGTGCAATCCACATTTAAATCTGTGTGATCACATGCATGTAAGGGAATGAGTCAACACACAGGACAAGTAAGCAGATCGTTTCCATCACAGTGATACGTTCAAATGAGAACGAGTGATTCACCAGCAGCGCAGGGTTTGGGCTCAGGAGGAACTGACATCAGTTTTGGTTTCTGGAGCATTGTTTGTGCCTTCACTGGCCCCAAAAAGTCACATAGCCCTTCTCACCGAATGTCTTTTCCACTATAAACTGAACAAATTGCATTAAAAAGAAATAGCTTAAGGCTAAGAAACACAGAGAGGGATTTGCGGAGAACAGTTTGGTAGTAGAGGGAGTGTGTGCGAGTCCTTCATGTTCTCAGACGATAATAAAAACAACCAGGGCTACCGACCTTACCACAAACTGCCAGGAAATAGCTCACTGCCTGAGGTGGTAGGGTTTCTGTTGTTATCGTTAATGAGGGTTGTCTTACAATTTGAAATGATTAACCCCCTGTTTGGTTATGGGATTTTACATTTAAAGGTTATAGCCTCATCTGGTGGTGACTGTTCAACTGTTTCTCATGTAGTTTGTTACGTGTTTGTTGTCTATATTTACAGCTATATTTACAGGGGCTGTTCAACAAAGCTATGTGGACTCCATGCGTGTCGCATCAATTACTGTGATTTAATACGCTTATGGCATATTTGGTGTTTCAGGACTGCATTTTTACAGTGTATTAAGACATGATTTTGAGTTTTGCTGGCAGGCAAAACCAGATGCATTCTTTATTAAACTGTGATTATGTACCGTGGATGTTATTAAATATGTTTTATAAAGATAGAATAACTGGCATCCTCTAAAATAGCGGATCATGTTTTTTTACAGCAGAAACTTGATATGTAGTGTGGACCAATAATGCTAATGTAAATCTGGATTGGGGATTGAGGCTGATAGGGTGATCTTTTTTGTGTTATACCACAGTTATGAACATCGTCTCCCCCTGTAAACTTCTTGGCTCTGTTTTTAAAGTATTCGTGAAAAGACTTTATTGAAACAGGACAGTGGGGCAGGACATAACACAGGAATGATTACTCAAAAGATGAAGACATTTTTAGGGATTTAGGGAGACACTTTTATTTGGTAGAAGGGGCGGGATTCTTTCCAAAGTTTCATTGGTTAGAATTAGCGATGGTTCTAGTTTTTGTTTTTATTACATTATTATAATAACTAAACTGGACACCAGAAGGAGCTCCTCCTTTTACACCACACACTGTGTACTGGACACATTAGCATGCTGTTACATGTACAGTTATGACAGTGGAAGAAGGATAAATCATTGATTTGTTGACAGAGACTGATCAGACATTTCCCCATAAAAGATAATTTGATGTTAAGGTAGCAGTAAAAACAACTTTATGACCTTTATGAGTGTTGCCACATACTGTACTTTTCCTTCATCAGTTTAAGTATGGTCCTTTTAAAAGAGAGATTTTTTTCAGTAATTATTGAGTACAAAAAGGAGAGTTTGTGCAGCTTAATCTACCAGGATGCTCTTTAATTCAATTGATCGGTAATTATTGAGATAATCTGGTGTTCTGAGATATTTTTGGCTAAAATAGCCGCACAACATCACACTGTTAGATCAGCACTGCTTGGATGCAAGTTTTAGATACGCCACCTAGTGGAGCATAATGCAGTTACTACTAATTTTATCAATGTCCTGTCTGTTCTTGTGGTACATGCGGTCCATTATAACTATAACCATAAATCTGTCTTGTCCCAGTCAGAGATCATGTCCCATGCAAGGTTCTCAAAGCTGAACCCCCTTTTCTGCTTAGGTTAAACAGGCTGATTGACAAAAATGCAAACATACTAATAGGTATTGTATATATTGCATTATGACACACAACAATTAAATCTTTTTGTGGTTGGGTAGTTTCAGCCAGAACAATGAACATTTGCCTCACTAAATGAGCCTTCTGCCATCCATTGGCTATAGATAACCACAGAATATGCTACCTACTTGTTACAACAGCTAGATACAGTGATAGAGAGAAAGTTGGCAGATATTGTGCATGGATAGGCAACATGGAAATAAAGTTGAAAAATCAGCAAAATTTTCCCCCCAAAAAATCCAAGAATGACTGATAATTGGTTAGGACTGTTTGTGGTGTGGTCACAGTGTGAGTGAACATGCAGAGCTTTGCACGCAATCCAAGTTGTTAAAACCCATGTTACAATAACCCAGTTGGATGATTGTGAACAAAGTGGCTCTGCGACAGTAGAGCAAAGGGAAAGGTTGAAGCATATTTGGAGTGCCCGATCTGGGTGACCTCGGTGGAAGTTGAACCTCCACCCATGGCAGAGGTTGTAACCAGGGTTTTTTTTTTTCCCTGAGGCATCGAACAATCCTCTCCTCCAATGAGGCAGCAGAAATTGATTTACAAACTTAGTTTTTAGAGTAATTGCATTAGATGACATTAGGCATGGCTTAAATTATATTGTTTCAGTTCTGTAAATAATTAAAATGGTGTTGTAGGCAGGATATAGTTTATCTCAGGTGTGTACAAGAAAGGCAAATAAAATCCAATATAGATAGATGGATTCTGTAATGTCATAACTTCATATATTGTTATGTAATTCCTTCTACTTTAAGAAGTCATGTGGCCATGGTGTGAAGAGGCAGGCCTCATGCACAGCGCATGTCTCTTTGTCTCATAAATGTACATTACGTACAGTGGCCCAGTCTCTCATAGACACTGGTCGTGAATCAGCTCGCGCATCCTCCCATCGCCTTTTTATATTTAAAAAGACAAACCTCGAGGCGGAGCTGAGACCAGTGTCTGGCGGACTCATGGATGTAATATATTACCATGGGCGGACTCTATGTGAGCCAAACCACCCCCCCCTCCCCCCTTGTCGCAGGCAGCCCAGCCTCTGCAGGGCGCGCTCTCTCATTGGTCTGGCGAAGCGACCAATCAGCAGCCGGCAAGCCTTGCGGAAAGCACCGCTGCGGACACGTGCAGTATGTACACAGGAAAGCGAGGCGGCAGGGAGCTGCTGTCATACTCTGGACAATGACATGCCCAGCAGCAGTGCAGTGTGTGTTTATTAACGCTACGGATGCTCAGGCCGGTGACGGAAATGAAACGGTACTACTTTTTATTAACGCGATCGAGTGCTATAAACATGTCGTGATGCGGTGTGTTGTGGTGGAGCGGTGCGGAGCGGTTTCTCTCTCAGACAAGCGGAGAAGTTCACACATGTTCGCGCACGGAGCCTCGCCACACCTTCCTGCAGCCTCCATCGTTACAGTGCAGCAGGGAAGTGTTTCACATTATCTTGAGTTCGTTTCAGGTGACTGTTGTTGTGTATAAGCAGTGTCTTTCTTGTGATATTGTGTCAGTGTAGCCTGTAGATTGAGACAGTGACTGTACTTACTGGAGCTGTTATTGATCCTGTATGCCAGAATTGATTGTGGTTCGCATTCAAGTCAGAACTTCTCTACTAATAATGAAAGGAAAACCTATGTTGTGTTGTAATAGTGTGTATACAGCATGGGAGCACAGGCCACAAACGTCTGTATAAAAGTTCTGTCACATTCAATTTCATTGACTGCAACTAGGGCTGTAATAATGATTATTTTCATTATTGATTAATCTGCCGATTGTTTTCTAGGTAAAGCAATTACTTGTTTAGTCTATGAAATATCAGAGATTGGTGAAAAATGTTTCCCAGAGGCCAATGTTTAGTCTGACCAGCAGGTCAAAGTCCCCAAATATTCAATTTATCATCATAGCAGACAAAGAAGACTGACAAGTATTCACATTTGAGGAGGTGCAAGCAGTTTTTCCTTAAAAGCAACTTATCTGTTGATTGACTAATCAGTTAATTGACTTTTCAGCTCCACGTTATGTTCATTCTGTGCATGTCAGCAACAACATATAGTTTGTTTCTTTGGTTTCTAGCTAACAGAAGAGGGCTGTTCATATTATCAAGGCCACAGAATTAGCATGCAATTTCTTCTTGTGTGTGCAGTTTGTCTTAGAAATGCTTGATTGTTCTAAAAACAAGCTTTGTGTTATGAATTGTTGGCTTTCACACCCTCAGTTGTAAAGCATTTTCAGGAACCATTATAGATGTGGGGGGGCATATTCCCACTTTTTTAAATGGACCTAGCCCTTGTCATGATTGTCAGTTGACAGTTCTTAATGTGTACCGCGGTGCTTCCTCTAACGCACATGAAGTTATCAGCCACTTTTAACCTGATTAAGAGGTGTTTACACACACACTCTAAAGGTACGGTAAAATTAGCCTCCCGTCCAAAACAAAGTTGTCCTGCACTCAGGCCTAAAAAAAGAAGTGATGTCATGGTTCTGATGGTAATAAATAAATAATGAGCAGAGTAGGGCTGCAGCTGATAGTTATTTTGATTAGAGTTGCAACGATTAGTCGATTAATCGATTAGTCAATTGACAGAAAACTAATCGGCAACTGTTTTGATAATCGACTAATCGTTTTAAGTTATTTTTCCAATAAAAATCCCCAAAATTTGATTGCTCCAGGTTCTCAAATGTGAAAATTTGCCAATTTTCTTGGTCTTGCAATATGATAAATTGAATATTTTTGGGATTTGGCTAGTAGTTGGACAAACCAAGACATTTGATGAGGTCATCAAATATTGTGATGAGCATTTTTCACTGTTTTCTAATGTTTTATAGACCAAACAATTAATCGAGAAAATAATCGGCAGATTAATCGATAGCAAAAATAATAGTTAGATGCAGCCCCAATTTTGATTATTGAGTAACATGGCAATTATTTTCTAGATTAATCAGTTAATCTTTTAGCCTATAAAATGTCTGAAAATAGTGAAGCATGCCCATTAGAAGGCGTGATTGCATCTCAAATGTCTTTTTTTGTCTGACCAACAGTCCAAAACTCAAAGATATTCAATTTACACTGATAGAAAACAGTAAAAAGCAACAAATCCTCACAAGTGAGAGACTGGAAGTAGGTTTGTAGACAAAACAAGGTGTACAAAACAAGGTGATGACACGCCGCTAGAATAATGACTTCTCCATTTCCAGCCACACTGCATCAGTGTATTAATTGGTCAACTGTGCAAATTAGCAGGAAGAAGTTGAACTAAAGGGAAATCTGACCTGCGGGGAGATCACACTGAAACAGGAAATGCAACCTTGGATTCATTAGTCGTATGGGTTTCAGTTGAAGTGAATGGGACAGACGTGTAATTAAATGTAATAACCTTGACTCGAGTGACACCACAACCGAGCAGTGGATGTTTCAGAGACCCGGATCTCTGTGATGGTGGGCGAATGGTTCGCCTCTGTGTCACCCTGATGCTCCCAACGTGCATTTCTCTCAGAACATGATTCACTTGGCCTTTTCTGAATTTGTGCACCAACATTTGTGCAGCTGAGAGTGATGAACATCGGTTACAGAGGTTGACATGTGTTGGGAGTCATGTAATATAACAAACCTATTCAAAAAGTGGCCTGCATGTTGGACAGGGAGCAAGCATTGACCGTCTTATAGTCCAGCAAGCCATCTTCCATATTCTTTCCCACACCATGATAAACACCATCTTGCATAACCCAAGACTGGTCTTACTGAGTGCATTTCCTGTGAATAATCTGAGCGGGTGGGCGGCATAGTGGCTCAGTGGCTAGCACTGTTACCTCACAGTCATGGGCTCAAACCTGACCTGGCTGGTTCGGGCATGGCAGTGTGGAATTGCATGTTCGCTCCGTGTCCAAGTGGTTTTCCTCCCACAGCCCAAAGACATGCATGTTAGGTGAACTGGAAACTCTAAATTGCCCGTAGGTGGGAACATGAGCATTAATGTTTTAGCCCGTCTCAGCTGTAATTGGCTGCAACAGAGGTACAGGAAATTGAATTTGGGGGATGCACCGTCTTAACTGAACGGCCCACTACAGTTGGCTCAGCGAGTGGGTGGATCGGGATGGCGCATCCAGGTATTCTAGTAGCCTGAACACAGTTCCCTACCACCACCTCCACCCACAGCCGTGTGTCTTTGCCATCACCCATGGCAGTATGCATGAATGCCAGTCTGCCTCGACGCCCACTCACGCCCTGGTTGCATAGTTCCAGATCATAATTGCCCTCCCTGCCCAGTTTGGCTGCGGCACACACAGTTTGTCATGTGCAAGTGTGCATCGTCCATCTGACCAAACATAATGCTGATTAGCATTTCATGATCGTCAGAGCGGCAGCTTAGTTGCATTGAAGCAGCACCACATGAATTTATTGAACTCAAATACCTGCAGTTGTTCCAACACTTCCCAAGGTGTTACGTTTGCTTTGGTTATTTCTGTGTAATGAGTTACATCTGTCATTAGCTGTTATCCTCTTGTCAGATCTCCAGCTGGTGGTGGCCACTCTGAACTTGTCCACTCAGCCGTATTGGGTTTTTGCGTCAGAACAGGAAGCTGAGGTGCGTCTAAGCTGTCAGTGCAGTTAAACCTGTCCTGAGCAAATTCTGCACCAAAAGCATCACTGCACACCTGAGTGAGGCAGGTAAAGGGGGTTGTGGGGCAGCTAGGTGTATAAAATTAAAAGGTCATTGACGACTGAGGGCTGGCCTGTGTCTTCTTCTGGTTGCGTCCACAGGACTTAAAGGATTATATGGTGTCTCCCTTGCCCAAGGAATAAATAGCACTAGACTTTTACTTGCGTAGGTGGTTGCCATTTATATACTTTGAGATACTATTCACTTAATTTATAACAACCCTCTTGATGGTGAGCTTTGTCTCGTCCTCCTGGTGTTCTGTTTGATTTGACCGTCCTCTGGATAAAAGAGGACTTAGCTATGACGACCAACAAATATCCCATGTAATTAGAGCATGTTCACCTGTTCTATATTCAGATGCATGCATACGCACTTGCTGCATGCAAATAGGAGTAGGAGATTATTGCCAGTCTGTTCTCAAGATGAGGTGATTGTTTTGTGGATAATCTGGGTAAAAGGCGAACAGCTGGGCCCTTAACAACCACACTCACTCCTGACAAACAGTCAGTCTGCACCACGAGACATTGAAAACATTTCATGGACATATTTCAATCTTCCCTGAAGGCCAACGCAATAAACCGATGATAAGCGTTCCCTTTTTTGTCTTTTCAAAGCTGTAGTCCTTGAGCGATACCGGCAAGGCTGACACAAGTGTTTTGTAATCCTGCAGCTAATATTATTCCCTCTTTTTCTCTGTCCATCTCTCTCTTTTTCTGTCATCTCAGGTGGCCTTTAGCACCTAGAGCAACACATCTCCAGAGAGGCGAGAAGACCAGATAGAGAGCGAAGAGATTGTTTTTTTGCTCTCACCGAGAGCTGTTTTTTTCTCACTCTCCCTCACAATCTCTCAACCCATCTGTTGGAGCACTGGTGCCAAGGCCGTTTCATAAGCAGAAATTCATCTCTCGTCTGCATTACTTTGAGTGACACTTTTTCTCAAGATAACTGCTGTCCTCTTGGAAAGGCAGGCTTTGATTTTTGGTCATTTGAAATATTTTTACAGCAGTTTGAAAATCTACTCTTTGAAAACCCTCATAGAAGGGCTCACAGCCCAAAACACTTTACTTTAACACCTTTTTTTGCAGGAGAAACAATGAATTTCTCTCCTTAGTTCTTTAAACTAACAACCGGCAACTATGATTCACCTGTATGTGAATAGTAGTCCCACTTAAATCAAAGTTTTTCCTGTTTCCATCTTGGCTGCAACTTTAATAAAGCTGTACCAGCCTCATCCTACTCTAGTATGAGTTATGACAACTCTAAATCAATGCCCAGCAGCAGCACTCGGGGGCGAGTGGCAAGGGCCGAAGGGAAGGACAATGACCAGGAAGCAGAGTCAGAAGGGTTAAACTCCCCGAAAACCAGCTGTGGTCAGCCCAGTGCCAATGTCACCACTCAGGAGCAGGGATGTGGAGCCGGAGGCGGCTCATCTCCCAGTGGAGGGTCGGGATCTGGAAGTTCGTCCGGAGGCCGAAGGGGGCCCAACTCCGATGATATGGACGGACTCTCCAGCGGGAACGACTCTGCGGAGAGGGGGAGCGGCTCACGTGGGCGCCAGTCCACGCGCAGCTCCCACAGCTCGTCAAATGGCAAGGACTCTGGCATGATGCTGGAAACCACAGAGAGCAACAAGAGGTAAGAGAAGAAGATTGATGACGGACAGCCTTACATGTAGCTCATGCAATCAAAATTGTTCTGCTCTGGTTTGATGAGAGAGTGTACGTTGGCCAGTAGGGACAAAGTTTTTGGACAAATTGTAAGAAATGGCAAACCAAGGAAGCTTAGGGTTGTCCTGATCCACTTTTATTGTCCCCAATCTCAACCTAAGCCCTGTAATATCCAATATTTAATGTTATTATACATTTGTACCCAACATAATAGAGCAGTTTAGGTATACAGTAGGTAACATGAATAACTGAATAAATAAAGCCTACATGACAACCTTCCCTCTTAACTGCCCCTCCTTTCCCAGCTCCAACTCCCAGAGCCTCTCGCCTCCCAGCGGCTCCCTGGCCTACAGCCTGCTGTCGACCAGCTCAGAGCACGACCCCCCCTCCACCTCTGGCTGCAGCAGCGACCAATCGGCGAGGGTCCAGACCCAGAAAGAGCTAATGAAGGCAATCAAGGAGCTGAAGCTCCGCCTGCCAACTGAGCGCAAGGCCAAGGGCCACTCCAGCACTCTAAATGCACTCAAATACGCACTTCAGTGTGTCAAACAAGTCCGAGGTGAGCTGGAGTTTTTTGTTTGCATCCTCTTCTGACCCCTTTCTGGTTAGTGGTCTGCCTCTTTCTTCAGGCTTAGTGTTTTTGTTTTTCTGCGTACATTATATATTATATTCATAATAATATTCACACCCTAACTGATTTATTTTATGGTTTCCAGCCAACAAGGAGTACTATCACCAGTGGAGTGTAGAGGAGTGTCACGGCTGCAGTCTGGACTTGTCTGCCTTCACAATTGAGGAGCTTGACAACATCACTTCAGAATACACCCTCAAAAACACTGTAAGTTGATACAGTTCACTTCATAAAACTTAATATTTTTTTCTTTAAAGTACCTCAGACTGTCTTAGTTTTGGTGTTTGAGGAAACTTTTCATACAAGTATCTTATTACTGCAGTTAGTGAGCCATGAACATATAATTTTATTACTTTTTTAACCCTCCGGTATAAAATGTAACTGAATGCACAGGAACACCGGCCTCGAATGCCACAAAGATTTATGAGGAACTCTTAACGCATTGATCCTGATGAATCAATGCTGCATTTATTTTGCTGCAAGCTTGATGAACTGTAAAATATTTTATCCATCAGATGCTGAAGTAACTGCAGTATTCAAGCTCTTCTACAATACACTTTATCTAAGCCACTTCTTTGCAACTTTTAGTTAAAGGCATCTTGCACAGTACATCTTCCACAATAATAGACTTGACTAACAGCTCACTGATGGAAAAACACTGCAGAGAGAGTACAGGGACGGGCTTACATGCATTTGGACCATTCTTCTCCCTCTTTTAGTGAATGAAGCAGGTGGTCAGAGTGTGTCCCCAAGCCTAAACTGGGAAGAATATGGGTCATTTAGATTGAGGTTCAGAGACCCAATCCACCTGATTTGCATGTGTTCAAAAAATGAGAGGAAATATGTGTGATGCATACATGCAGTACATTGAAACACACAGATTTAGACTTAGACTTTTAAAAGCCTTATTTTTACAAGGAACTTTTGCTTGGCTTGTGTTCGGAAACCGCTTTCTTCACACTTCCGTAATTCAGAAACAGAAATTGATACCGCCAAATACAACTGTGCCCAAAGAAAGATCTCATCGACAGGTTGTTGGAGATGTCTCATAAGTTCCTTTTCTGTTTTTTTTTTCTCCAGGACACTTTCTCCATGGCCGTGTCCTTCTTGTCAGGGAAGGTGGTATACGTATCACCCCAGGGCTCATCCCTGCTGCGCTGTAAGCCCGAGTGTCTCCAGGGGACTGTGTTTTCTGAACTTTTGGCCCCGCAGGACGTGAGCACTTTCTACAGTGGCACGGCACCCTGCCGCCTGCCCCCCTGGGCCTCTTGCATCGGGTCTGGTGAGCTGAGTGAAATTGGGGAAGGGTTAGAAAAAAGGGAGGTTATGTATGAGATGGTATTAAAGAAGCTAGGATGACGACAATTTTTTCTAAAACTATGCTCCACTAATCCAATCAGGAAAATGTGTCTTTGTTGACTCTCTCCAACTCTCTGTCCTCGCAGCTTCTGCTCCACTCGATTGCACTCAGGAGAAATCCATGTTCTGTCGAATCAGTGCCGACCGGACGCAGGGCGGCGAGATGCGCTACTACCCCTTTCGCCTCACGCCCTACCAGCTCACCATCAGAGACTCGGATGTTGCTGAGCCACAGCCCTGCTGCCTGCTCATCGCAGAGAGGGTCCACTCTGGATACGAGGGTATTTGTCATTTTACTGCATCTGCATTTATGTGAGCCATTAAGGTGGAATATTGTGTGACATGACATGAAGCTTGTTCGACCTCATCAAGTTATAAAAAGGTGGAGCCACTAAGTTTCCTCCTACTTAAACTGAGCTCAGTTATCAGTAATACAGAGAAAGACTTGATAATATAAAGTAGTTCTTCTCACCATGTTTTTTGTTGTGGTTGATAATGTTATGTCAGAGTAACCCAGCCACAGTGGGTTTCTGATAATTGAGTGTCAGCTTAGCTCGGTTATTCTCCCCATGTTTCATCTTTTTATGTTTTGACTAAAAATCCGATTTGACGTGTCAGAGTATCAAGATGAGATTCTTCTTGCATGTAAACGTAATGTATTTGAACATCATTACTCATTGTGTAATTTAAAAGTAGTCAAACACACTGTAAAAGGACTTGAAATGATCTGTGTGAGGAAGTGAAAGAGACAGGATACAGACTGTGTCTCACTGATTACCATATTCCTCTGAATATGGATCATACCATAAACGCCAAATGACTGGATGCCTTTCAGAATTGCAAATAAACGTTCATCATATGTACAGAACTTATCAGTCAGCCTGTCCTCAAAACGTGCTTTTCATGTGTCGTATCTGTGTCCTCTCAGCTCCTCGGATCCCTCCAGACAAGAGGATCTTCACCACCAGTCACACTCCCAGCTGCCTCTTCCAGGAAGTTGACGAGAGGTCAGTTACTCAACCTCTGATCCGATGCTGTGTTGCCTTCTGGCCGCAGTGTTTTGAAGTGATGACATGATCATGATACGGACAAATATCAGATTAGAGACAGCCAGAATAATGGAAGCCAACATACAGTAAATATAAAGTAGTAATCAGGATTTAATGCATCTATTGTTTAGTGTATTAATCCTACCTGTATTCATTCATCCATTTGTTTGTAGTGATACAGATATTCTCGCTTCATGTTTTATACATTATGATGTAAAAAAACTTTTAATTTAATTGGCTCTGTGCTTATACGATTTCAAATCTTTATGGCCATTATTAGCTTCCAAAACAACTCTTTTATTCATCACTTTCCATCTGTGAATATGTAGTTGTAAACTGATCTGTTTACTGCTCCAGAACAGTTACGAACACACTATTACTGTCTAACAGTGTGTAAATGTATTGTGTTTGCAGGGCAGTGCCATTGTTGGGCTACCTGCCTCAGGACTTGGTGGGAACCCCCACCTTGCTCTACATCCACCCTGAGGACAGGCCCATGATGGTGGCAATACATGAGAAGAGTGAGTTTATTTAGCACTGAACTCTGTCTGAACAAACTGTAACATTGTTCACATATGTCATAACCTGGAAAAGTATTTTCTGTGCTGATTTCTACATGAATCATTTATTTTCTTCTTACTTGTCTTGTATTTACATTTTGTTGTACTATTGAGTCAGAACTCTGATGGAAATTACAGTATTTTAATATAAAGAATCCCTCATATCTTCCATATCCATGTCTTTATTCTGTCTGAACTTTCTCATATATGTCTGCACCATTGTCTCCCTTCAGTCTTTCAGTTTGCAGGGCAGCCGTTTGAATATTCACCCCTGAGGATGTGCGCCCGCAGCGGGGAGTATCTGACCATCGACACCAGCTGGTCTTCCTTTGTCAACCCCTGGAGCCGGAAGGTGGCATTCATCGTAGGGCGGCACAAAGTCAGAACGTAAGATCATTAATCTGCTCACGCAAAAACAAATCTAAGGGGTATGCAGTGTTTCTCTTGTGCTAAGTGGCACTCTTGTGCTAAGTGGCTAAGTGGAACATTATTCCCCGTCTCCAGGAGCCCTCTGAATGAAGACGTGTTCACGACGCCGCATGGCTGCGAGAGTCGGGTCACCACGCCTGACGTCGTCCAGCTGAGCGAACAGATCCACCGGGTCCTGGTGCAGCCGGTGCACAGCGGCGGCTCTCAGGGCTACAGCTCGCTCGGGTCAAGCGGCTCGCGAGGCTCCCGCCGTTCACACCAGCAGCACCTCAGTGCCTCAGCCGCCTCGTCCAGCGACAGCAACGGCCCCGCGATGGACGTGGCTGCTACCGCTGTCGCTTTACACAAACCCGTGAGTCTGAGCAACCAGTGGTTTTAGGTCTCATGTAGGAAATCTCAGAGATAGTATGAGAGGATTTGTAGATAAACAAGCTTTTTTAACGAGTCTGATGCTGTTACTTTTCCAGATGACGTTCCAGCAGATCTGCAAAGACGTTCACATGGTCAAGACTAATGGACAGCAGGTGTTTATCGAGTCCCGTAACCGGCCACCGCCCAGAAAAAACACCAGCGCAGGTAAAATAAAAAGACAGTTACGTAGTATAGTTTAGTTATATGGTGTGTAATATTCATCTCTGCTAAAAGAAAGTTGTTTTTAAGATGTTTAATGTCAAGAAGACAGGATGAGAACCGGTCATCTAAAGTTTCCATTTCCTGTTCCTCTCTTTTCTTCATCCAGGCCCAACAAGCATCAGGGCCATCACCAGTGACCCAATCAGAGGTTTGATCGCTGACCTGACAAAACCGCCCAAAGCTTTGGTCCCTGCGCCACTTGTGCAGAAGGAGCCCCCTACTGGCTACTCCTACCAGCAGATCAACTGTCTGGACAGCATCATAAGGTGTGTGCGCCAGCCTATGTCATCATTCTTTTGTACTTACTTCATTCACTATAATTACTTCATTCATTACTCATCCAACAACACTCCTATTCTATATGCAGGTACTTGGACAGCTGCAACATTCCTAACACAATTAAAAGGAAGTGTGGCTCCTCCTCCTGCACCGCCTCCTCCACGTCTGATGACGACAAACAGCAGGAGGCCAGCAGCAACAACAAAGGTACTTTTTGATAATTACTGGTTAACTGGTTTGGGTCATTACGTAGGTAATAATATAGGTAATTAGGCAGGTGTTTCCCGGACACGTGCCTGATACACATCTCTGATTCACTTATTTTAGTTACATTATCCCAATTTTCTTTGCCAGTGTGTATTTACCAACAAAAATACTGATAAAAAAAATCTTATTCTTGTTGTTGAATATGGATTTTCTTTTATGCAGCATCCTTGATTTGTCTCATGAGAGCCTACAGATTTCCCAGATCACCAATAAGCATGCTTGTTCATGTGCCTGTATGTGCCTGTCTAGCCGGTATACAATCATTACTGCAACTGAACTTGTTGAACTTGTTGTCTCTGCAGGTGGTTCAGTTAGCCTCGTAGGTGAACCACCTTCTCTGCCCCCACTGGCCATGGCCGCAAAGGCAGAGAGTGTAGCCTCAGTCACGTCCCAGTGTAGCTTCAGCAGCACCATCGTGCATGTGGGAGACAAGAAGCCTCCTGAGTCAGGTGGGAATCATCAACACTCACACTCTCTGAAACCTAGTGTGCGACACTCATCAGGTTGTTTCTTTGAAATGACAAAGTACGAGGTCCTTGCATGTCTTAAACTGAATTTAAAAGACCCTCAATATAATCAAGGCATACCTATATCTACCTTGCTTATTTTGCAAAGAAACGTACCAAAAAAGTGTTTTTATTACTTAAAAAGTCTTAAGAGTTATCTTGCAGAAACCTGTAGCCGCATGATAAAACTGCAGATTGCAGGTAATCTGATTTATGCCTTTGTTTCTCATCTTATCCTGGAAATTTTCTCTTTTAAGTTTCTCGGTGTCATCTCTTTTGCTGTCTGTTTTTTTTCGCTTTACCCAAAGATGTGTTCTTCAGTTTCTGCTTTCTTTTTTGTCTGTTTAAAGTGAGACTATGTAACTTTCACTGGATAATGTTAAATGTGAAAACAGAGTCTTAGAATCAGCAAACTAACACAGTACTGTCTGTTTACTGCTGTCTGTATTCCTCTCAAGCTTGCTAACATTAGCCACCATTAGCTACTGGTCATACCAGACCAAGTAAGACTGTAGCAACAACATGAGTGTCTTGACTTTAACTTTTCATTTCTCAGAAGGAGGATGTGTTATTTCTTCTTTCTAAAGTTACATAGTCTCACTTTAATGCTTTAACACCGCTCCATGTTTCTCCCCTATCACAGACATCATCATGGAGGAGGCTCCTACAACTCCCACGCTTGCTCCTCCCACGACCACAATTCCAACTCGTCCCGCTAACACAGCCGTCACCCCTCCACCTCTCCCTCCCCCTCCCCCACCACCTCCTCCCCTCACTCAAGCCACTCAGCCAGATAGGGACAGCCGGAGAAGTGGAAGTGTAGGAGGAGGAGGAGGAGGTGGTGGCGCGGGAGGGGGAAGTGGAGGAGGCCGGATGGGCCTGACAAAGGAGGTGCTCTCCGCCCACACCCAGCAGGAGGAGCAGGCGTTCCTTGACCGTTTCAAGGACCTCAGCAAGCTGCGTGTTTTCGATCAGACGGCGTCTTCGACTCTGCGCTGCCACACCCCAGCTGCCAACCCTCTGTCACGAGGTACGGACACACCACCAGTCCAACACACACACACACACACACACACACACGTGTACATTACACATTAATTCTTAGCAATTGATCGTTGAAATGATTTTTAATTCAGTGTCTCCTTCTGTTTCCCAGGAGTGCGTTGTTCTCGGGATTACCCAGCCGCGGGAAGCAGTACCGGTCACAGACGTGGTCGTGGCGGTAAGAGACTCAAGCACCAGGAGTCATCTGACCAGCACAGTTCTCTGGGCCCGAGCGGGAGCCGCCGTGACCCCAGAACCAGCACAGCTCCCATGCCCCTCCACATGCCTCTCGGACCCCCAACAAACTCCTCCTCCTGGCCATCTGTAGGCTCCCAGGCCAGCATTCCTTCCGCCCCTTTCGCTCCTGGTATGCTTCCAATCTACCCCGTTTACCCACCGCTCGCACAGCCCTTCTCCCAGCCTGTCCCAGATCCATCACGCTTCCCCCCTACCCAGATGGTACCTCCCATGATGGCCCTCGTTCTGCCCAACTACATGTTCCCCCAGATGGGAGCACCCATCCCTCAGCCAGGCGCCACCCCTGGACACTTCTACAACCCTAACTTCACATACCCCGTCGCCACCCCGGCCACTGTCCCCACTGTTCTTTCCAACCCTGTACCCATTCCGGCCACCTGCGCCCCATCTCGTAGCAGCACCCCCCAGTCCTACAGTCAGACGCCTGCTGACCGTGAGGGTGCAGAGTCCCCCCTCTTCCAGTCTCGGTGCTCCTCTCCGCTCAACCTGTTGCAGCTGGAGGAATCACCAAGCAACCGGTTAGAGGTCGCCACGGCCCTGGCAGCGTCACAGCAAGCCACGCCTTCTGTGCAGGGCGGTGCGGCCGGGGGACAGAGCTCAGCCAATCAGATCAGCTCTGATGATACCTCCAAGGAGAATGAGAACGTGAGTGCACAGACAGACAGTCAGGATAGGATATTAAGTTTTTTGTCGTTCAAAATGTGTCTTTATTTCATGGATGATTAAATTTTTTTTGCTTTTGTTTGTGTTTTTTTCTCCATTAGGGTGAAGCGAATGAGTCCAACCAAGATGCCATGTCCACCTCCAGCGACCTGTTAGATCTGTTGCTGCAGGAAGACTCCCGCTCAGGCACTGGCTCAGCTGCCTCCGGTTCAGGGTCCTCAGGCACGAGGTCCTCTGGTTCAGGCTCCGGCTCCAACGGCTGCAGCTCCTCTGGCACCAGCGGCACCAGTTAGTACACTAATTTAAGATTTATGGGTCACCCTGACAGTGATTATAGTTGAGAGTCACGCTGCCTTCCAGGATCATAGATGTCAGGAGGCAATTTTCCCTGAGAGAAATCTTTGAAATATATTCTTGTATTTCAAACATTTCCTTGATACTAAATGAAACAAATCAGACCTTACACCAGGGAGGGAAAAATAAACTCCAAAAAATAAAGAACTACCAAAAATACACATTTTAACTCCACTACCTCTGCTAAGCAACTTTGATTAGTTCCAGTACAACTTTGTCAAATACTGAATCTCTGACAGAAGAGTGATACCAGAATGTTTTCTCAGATAGATTAAGTATTGTCTCATTCTCACCTTCCACTTCTTTGTCCATTCAGGCGGCAGCCACACCAGCAAGTACTTTGGCAGCATCGACTCATCAGAGAACGATCACTCCCGCAAACAGCCAGCAGGGGGCAGCAGCAGTGCCGGAGGAGACGGCGGCGAGGAGCAGTTCATCAAGTGTGTCCTGCAGGACCCCATCTGGCTGCTGATGGCCAACACTGATGACAAGGTCATGATGACCTATCAGCTGCCTGTCAGGTACAACGCTGGGCAAACTCTCACCAGATAATACAGACTTACTTTGAATGAACGGACTTAATGTCAGACCGTATTTGCCATATTGGTTGCATTAGCAGGTCAAAGTGTTAATTTAAATGCTAGGGTCCAATGACAGTAGCTTTTAAACTGGTGTCAACTATAGATTCTTACAGGATGGGACAAGATGGGAGTCCAGCATCAAAAATAAGCTATAATTTAAAAAAAGACTGGAGTAATATAGATTATAAAATGAACCTAAATGAAGGAAAGTTATACAATGTACATTAGAGGAGGAAACACAGCTGAATAACTTGAATTCAGAGCTTAAATGTTGTGGCCATTTGCTGACTGTCAAGAAAGACGGCAGGTTTTGACCCTTTTCCCCTGTGCCCATGTTACAGGGACATGGAGACTGTGCTGCGAGAGGACCGCGAGGCCTTGAGGAGCATGCAGAAACACCAGCCACGCTTCACCGAGGACCAGAAGAGGGAGCTGAGCCAGGTGCACCCCTGGATCCGCACAGGACGCCTGCCCCGAGCCATCAACATCTCTGTGAGTACACTGCAACTCAACCCTGAGCTGTGAAAAGTGTGAATTATTATTTAGATCAAGTACGAATGCAACAACACATAGAAAGGAAATAATCTGTTTCTGTCTGGTTTCTCTCAGGGCTGTGCAGGCTGCAAGTCTCCCCCCGTTGTGCCTCCCGCCGCTCCCTTCGACGTGGAGATCCACGAGATGGAGCTGTGCAGTGTGCTGAAAGCTCAGGAGGAGGGCGCTGGCAAGGGGAAGAAAAATCTCTCGGAGACGGCCATGGAGGAAGCTCACCCGGAGGATGAGGACGAAGAGGATGAGGTCGAGGAGAAAGGAACCAAAACACAAGACGGCAACCAAGAGATGACAGCAGAGGAGCCAAGGGCGACCTCAGAAGATGTGAAAGAAAAGTCTCACATGACTCACTAAGTTGGTGGCCAAAGAGAAACAACACTATCATGACCTTTCTATGCTGATATGCAGAAAATGTGCACCTTCCAGGAATTTGTGCCCAAAACCTCTTTACACAGGGTGTAAGAGTTGTTAAAAATGGGATCTGCTGGGACATTTCGGTGCATATTGATCGAGACAACTTCCATTTATTGTTTGGCAGGTCAGGCAGGACACTTGGCCCGGTTAATTCCTCACGAAGTCTGACTTCGATGACAGCACACCAGGCATGTTGTATGACTGCATATTAAATGCCTTGGAAACCACAGGACATGCACACTCAGTTTTAGAGAGTGAATTAGTACCTTTTTTTTGTCTCCCCTCAGCTGTTCTTGTAGTTCCCGGCTTATTTATTTAAGTTGTAAGATAATCAGAGAGGTGAATGTGTTACTAAAAAAGGCGCCTTTACATAAAGATGGATGTTCTTCACCACAGTGTCCTCCTCGACATTTTAATCTCTCCTGTTCAGGGTTCAGCTCTCGAGGAAAGAAGGGAGTTTATCTGTGACTTTTCTTCTTGTTGAATGTTTCCTAGGTCGTCTGGGATCCTGCTCCCACCCAATAGATGCTTCACCCAATAGACAAAATGTACAGTGAGAACCAGGTTTATTTTGTAAACATTGTGTATATTTTTATACTTTCATCCACTGCAAATAGAGAGAGGATTAATGCCCAAAAGAGTGTCTGAACTGTAAAAAACAAACAAAAAAACAGTGTATGTGAAAATCCAGGATGGAAATCTTATCCGGCAGAAGGAACAATCACTTCACAGATTTCTCGTGACACAGCAATCTAGTTGCTTTACTTGAGCAACGTACAGTTAATCGTGGGGCAGCGGGGCAGTCGCCAGGAGACTAACCTGGACTTTAAAAAGAAAAAGGTTTCTCCTCGGCCGGGCATTAGTTCGTACATTTGTGTGGTCTCCCCACAGTGAGAAGTGAACAATGCCTCTCTGAGACATCACAGACAGTATTTCCAAACTGCCAGCACCCTAAAGGAGCTGTGAAGCCTTCAGCCGAGGGAGAGCTTTTGTGTTGCCAGAGCTCGCTCATGGTGGTTAAGTGGATTTTGAAAGAGAGGTGGACATAACTCTTTAAAAAGTCTTGAGAGTTTGGAGAGTGTTTACTATCTTTTTTTCCCTCTCTGTTCCTTTCTCTCTTTCTCTGTGGCACTGTTCTGGTCATGTGATATCCTATGCTTTATGGCGTCAGTGGTGTCTGCAACAGTTTCTAAATATTTTTGTGAAATTCTTTGTACAAAAAAAGACAATAAAACGACTTGAAAAGCCTTTAAAATGTGAAGTCTGATTTTTGCTTTTTTCCCTCCTGCAGTTACTTTTATGATTACATCTCTTTGCAGTCTATTTTTGTCGGTGGGTGTTTTTGCACAGAAGTGTCCAGAATGAACTGGGAGCAGAGAGCAGATCAGGGCAGCTGCTTTCTTTACCCAACCACAGTCTCCTTCTATTCAGCTGTGGTTTCCACCCAGAGTGGTCACCGCAGCCTAAAAAAAGACAAAAGGCATGCCCTCGTTTGGACAAACACCAAGCGGCAACGTTGACTTCATCGTACATTATGATTATAACGATGACGACAATGATTGTAATGTACGTGGGTTACTTTATGAGAGAGCTGATGTTAATAAACCAGCTTGAAAGCTTATTTTAAGTCACATTACAAGTATTAAAACCAACTTTTTCTTTGTACAGTAATGATTGGCCTGTCCCTGCCAAAACAAAATGCATTTCGCAGTAAAATTCAGCATATATCAAGTCATCCATATTTACTTTTGTAAGTCCAGTTTGAGTTCTGTTTTGGTTGAACCTGCTGTATTTTTCATTCTTTCCTGCATTTAAACTGAACCCCCTCACCAACTACTTACTTCCCATCACTGTGAATTGTGTGGAAAGGAATTTAATCCTCATAATAACCTTTACTTGCAGAGTAAATTGTGCGTGTGTGCCCAAGTGGGTTTCAACAATAAGAGACTACTAAATGCTAACGTTAGCATGCTCACAAAGACAATGCCAATGTGCTGATGTTTAGTAGCTGATTAGCACTAAACACAAAGCATAGCTGAGGCTAATTGGAATGACTAAATACCTTCAAAACTAAAAAAAAAA